>CM030368.1:158996955-159484768 GCA_017893485.1 Hemerocallis citrina | reverse complement strand
CTGATGATGTAGGGAATTTCATCTTCATGTGAAATGAGGAGGCGACTGCATGAAAAGCTACTAGGCCTGGGCAGCCAAATATGGCATTGATGTTGACTACCATGAAGTCTAATGTTTTTGTTTGAGTTGCGAGGTTTTCCTATGGTCATATCTAATGTAATAGTTCCTTCAACTTGAACGGATGCACCTGAGAAGCCATGGAGAGTGTAGCCGGTCCCGTGTGTGTTTAAGTGCGTTGAATGTGGCCATAAAGATGATATTTACTGAGCTTTCATTATCTACCAGGATGCGTTATACCTCATGATTCGCCATGCAAAGTGTAACCCCTATTTTCGGATGTACGAGTTTCACTTGTATTTTTGTTCATGTTTGTTTTCAACTGTTGTATTCTTGTAATCTAATAAAACTTGATATTCTTTTGAACCGCTTGCTCTCGTTTTGACTAACCATTTATTTTGTTGAACATGTGAATTCTAATAAATTCTAATAAATTTGTTTTTATTAGTATTTGAGTATAAATTTTATGTATACTATTCGAATTTTTTTGTGCATTATTATATTCCTATTGATTATTTATTTAATTGTTGTCTAATCCTGAACTGAGCCCATCTCTTTTCATTTAACCCAAGCCCAAATGCAAGCCCATACAAATTTAAACCCAATACCCACTAATCTAATTCTCTATATAAATATTTATATATATATTAAACCTAAACCCTAATTAATTAAACCAAATCCCTTCCTAATCTATCAGAGCCGCCTAACCATTCCTCCTTTCTTCTTCTTCTCCCTCTCCCGCTCACCGAACCCATCGAATTCTTCTTCCTCCTTCACACAACCATCACCCCCTGCTGCTCGACTGCCTCGGTCTCCACCACCGACCGAACCCCAAGCGTCCCTACCGCATCCCCGCTGCCCATCGACAGCACCACCCCCGAAGCTCTCTTATCACCACCTCTCCATCACCATCCTCACATCTCGACTACTGCACTCATCCACCAACACCTTCACCTCTCGATCACCATTGCAGTGCCTCACAACGCCACCGACTACACCGCCTCCAACCTCGCCACAGCACCACCTAACGGCTGTCCTACAACCATCGACCACCGTAACACCCCGCAGTCACTGCCTCCTCCTTGTTGCTGCCCCATCAACCTCTGTCACCCTCCTCCCTCCTTCAACTGCACCCAGATGCCAACACCTCAACTGCACCTAGCAGTAACAACAGCAGCCGCATCCCAAAGCTCTCGACGTCACTCTTGTTCGTCGTAAATGTCGTCGCACTTGTTCCATCCATCGTAATCTTCGTAATTGTCAAAAAGGCAAGTTCTCTTGAACCGACTTATTGTTCTCGTTCAAGAAATGTTGTTGATTTCTGCAAGTAGCTTTTTACATTGTTTATCGTATCTCAATTCGATTGTACCTTTTCAAAAAAGTTATCACAGATTCATCGGCGAAACCAAGTAATAGCTTTCTTTTCCTGCCACATCTTTGATTCGAACCCTAAACTATGTTATTTCATCGTCATATACCATCTTGTTCATTATTCATATCCATAACATGTATTCTATTGCATGCACCGCACGAACTTTTGTAGGGATATATGCTAGTCTATTTTAGATTGTTTGAATTGTAACGGTGTGGTTATTAATAATAAATTTAAAACCGTGGGCATGAAAAAAAATTCCATCATGATAACAGTAAAAATATACTCGAACAACTGAATATGAATGCTTGTTTCTCTCTCTTAGAAGACTATAGGTTTGGTATATCTCGTTTGTTGCAAAATGAAATGATCATGTCGTTAACCTGTTGTTTATTCCATCTTGTAGTGAGTTTATGACCCAGTTTCCGATAAAATAAAATAAACCCTTATGAAAAAAATTATAACCCTCTGAATCTAGTTTCCAAAACATCTAACGGATCTGAATTTCGATTTGTAGATTACAAGTTATGTTGTTTTTTAGTACTGTTAGGTTTTAAATTCCAGATTTCTGACTATAAGCATACCAACATGATTCACTAATTAAAATAATGTGTTATTAGTAGAATGAATACATGAAATTAACCAAGATGATGCTAGACATGATTAGGGGTCATTTAATAATTTTTATAAGATTAATTAATCAGTTTTCAGTCTAGTTATATATATAAGAACTTGACCCTAGGTTTCTACCATAACAATAGATCAGTAAAGAACAGGAATTTTGACCTAGCTATAGATAAAATCACTTAGAACTTATTAAATAAAAGTTGTAGCCATTTGCATCTGGAATCTAGATAATCTGAAGGTTTTGCAATCCAACTTAAGGATTACAAGATATTCAAATTCTACCACTGTAATGTCTTAACTCTATATTTCTGTTTTAAGAAAATGTGTCATGTACAGTTAATTAAATCAGTAGGTTAACTTAAGAATTAGGACCAAATATTTGCAATAATTTTAGTGAACAGTTCCAGGAACTAGATTATAATTTTTTGCAATAACTTTAAATAATTTTTTAGTCGAATTACGCATGTAATAATTTTATATCAAGTTGTTGCCTGAATAGCAGACTCGTAAAGAATTGATTGGTTGATGTAGTTATTATAATTAAAACATGTTGTGTGAATAAGCGTTGGAACCGGAAAGGAGTCTAGTTTCTGGAACCCCTAACGGAACCTGATTCTCTTTCCCGTAGGAGTGGAAAAGTTAGTTTTTGTACAGCAATGTTTGCTGTCCAGAATTTGTGTTTTTGTGTTACTAAGTATAAATATGTTTAATTTTGCATTTAATGAATGGAATTAATTATACCATGCATAGCATAGCCTTGACACCTTCTTGACATCGCCTTGATACCTCCGTACTTATTGCATGTTCATAAATGAGTATAATAAAATAATAACAAGCCGGGATAATAAAGGTCGACTTAGTAGTTGACAACATCGGGGACTGTACTCGGAGAAGGGAGCCTTCATTTCTCTATGGATTATTGCTATGGATTATAGATTATGGGTTATTAATTATTGATTATTGATTATTGTTGTTGAGTACATGAAATGTAGAGTTCACCACTTTAGTCTAAACGATCAATTGTTTGTATGCACCGAACCTGTGGTATGGAACACAGAATTACATGCATTAGATAAGATCATAAAAGATGATAGACTTAGGATTGACACTTGCATTTGATCATGGTTATTGTTATTGACTTTGAATTTTTATTACTGTCACTAATCATTGCATCATGAATTAGACTTTTGATCTTATTATCAACCATTGTTATTGACCTCTAATAGAGTTCTAGTTTATTGTTCCTTGATATATCATGTTTTATTATTCTTTGCTTGTTACTACTTGTTGTTTGTAACATGTTATTTATTTCTAGTATTATTTTCGTTTTCATATATTGTATTCCCGGGCATTGACCTGAAGTTTATTCTCTCCTAGATGTTGGACTATTTTTGGATTATTTGTGGATTTATTTTTGGATTATTTCATGAATCTTTCTAGTTATTTATTGTTTATGTGATTTCATTTAGCATGCGTGGTTGTGACTACATTTCAAATTGTTGAGTTGAATGTTATGAATTATGTATACATCATTCGCTGGGCCTCACTTACGTGCCCGTGATTCAGTATTTTGGGAAGCGGGGTGTGACACAAAGGTTTATGACCAATGCATCGCAATGAGGCATTTTGATGCCCTCTAGATCTTTGTCGGCGAATGTCACAAGGACGCCCAAAATGTAACACCCCGCAAAATTAGAAATTACAATTTTATCCATGTGTGTTACGTACATATATTTCGTAACGTGTTTTCACCACGTATTTTTATTGACGACTATTTATACATTTTTCGCAATGATTTTACCCTATTTTGAGTCAACAAAAATATCAAATTTCAATCTCTACATTCTACGTGCTTTTTACGTGTTTTTGATGCACATGTCTCCACCGCTACGTACAATATTTTCTATGTGTTTAAATTATTTATTTTATGTATTTAAATCTATTATATAAAACGAAAATTTATTTTTCTCCATTTTGATTAAAATGATTTTGTACGTGAAATGCACGTGTTTTCTACGTACGTAATAATTACGTCGTAGAATATATAAAATTAATAAATATATTTTTCTTATGTTTTATTTTATTATCTTTAATAATTTTTTTCGTTGATAAAACCGAATTTCACATTTTTATCTTTATGTGTGACGCACGTATTTTCGGTAATCATATTTAAGCATAGTTGTGTTCAAATAAATTCTGGAGTGTGTAACGCCCCTTAAATTCGAATTAAAAACATAATTGTATATATACTTTGAAATATGTGGCTGATAGTATATGTTATAAATATTTGTATGTGAAATATAATGGCATTTGGAATTGAAATGTAATGGAATTATATATTAATGAGATGTGTAATAGTGAGTGGGGGAGGGGCCCACTTTGGAGAAGAAACAGCAAGTATATGTTAATGCTTGTGCTGTTGTGCAGTCATCCATGTGTGGCGTCAGCTTGAAGCTGACGTGGCTTTCGACTGGAGCCCACTTTGAATATTTCGGCTCACAGAGGAGGTCAGGAGGGGGAGTTCAGTTGTGTCTTCATCCGGGAGAGTGGCTTCGGTTTGGAAGTTTCGGATGTGAAGAAGTTGGAGTTTAGGATTTGAAGAGGTGGACAAATAAAAGGTTAGTAGGAGTTTGAGAGTTATGAAATGTGAAAGGGTGGATAATTAAAAGAGTAATTTATTTAGGTGTGTAATTATGCATTATAGTCCATGGCTTAGATCTATAAATAGACCACATTTATCTTCTCTTCTCACACCTAAAAACAAAACAAATCAAAAGAAAGAAAAGAAAGAAAGAAAGAGAGAAAGAAAAAGAAATAGAGAAGAGAGTCTTATGCTTGGAGCCTTTGCTAGGAGCAAGGAGGTTCTAGTAAAACTAGGAGCAAGAAGGAGCCCACTCTTTGTAGTTTTTTAACCTTTAAAATTAAGGTGGGTGTTCTCATGCTTTCTAATTTAGAACTATGCATGCTAGTGATGATAAGTGAGTATTATATTTTGATACGATAAAGTAAAACAAATCTATACATTGGTGGTAATGAAAAATGCTATATTTAGTAAAGTAGATCAATTCGATGTAATGTGGGTGATCCCATACTTTCTAATTATAAGAATAATGCATGCTAAATAATAAATAATGAGTAGTATGGAAATTCTTATGTGATTTGTGCTATTGTATGAGATAAGAATGATAGTAACTCATGTACGATTGATAAATTAACTTACATCATGTTAGGGGTTAATGAGAAAAAAAATTGTTTGATTATTTACCATATACTAGTTTACATGAATGTAGGGAGTTTTGATTATGTGAACAATTGACAAGTAAATAAATTATTGTAAAGAAGATTTGATGTTATGAAACTCATTTGAATGCTTATAGAAAATATAATATGCTATCTTTAATTAAAAAGAATATATGCAAATTTGTGTTTGAAATGATTTTTGAAGTTGCTTTTATTCTCTAGAATATGATTTATAAATCTATAACTTACTGTTGAAAAGTAAACTCAGATCTTGGGAACAAAATTTCATTCTAATAAAAGATTAGAACAAATAGAGAAATCAAGTTTTTGTGAAAGAAAAGAAATAACAGAAAGTTGAACAAAAGCTTATAAGTAAACTCTGTGCCAACTAGCGCACTTGTCCTAGTGGTCGGAGGTTGCGTTTGCCTTCTCTGTGGTCCTCGGTTCGAAACCCGTTAGGGCCAAATGTATAATTTTGTTTGTTTTTAAATCCACCCGAAGCTAGAGATAGCATAAGGAGGTTTTTATTAAAGCTTTTGAACAATAAGTCCAAATCGACTTACTGGTTGGTGCAGACTGACTTGGGCGCTGGCTCTTACTCTCGCTGGTTCGAATCCTATAGGAATCGAAATATTTTTTGTTTGTTGTTTTCCCCTTTAAACCAATTTAAAACTGAGGGTTAGTATTTGATTATTACGGCATGACTTTTTGACACCAGAGCTTAACAGCTCAAGTGGCTAGCTGGCTGGGTTGGGCGTTAGCCCCGGTTGACCGAAGGTCTTGGGTTCGAATCAGAGAGCCATCTTTTTTTATTTAATTTAACCCCCTTTTGCTAAATAAATGGGATTTTTAATATAGAAATTTTTTATATATGAATTATATTAATTATAAGATGAAATGGAAATATTGGGGGATAGTTTTTCTTATATGTTTTTGTGAAGTATAAAAAGACATGAATTCTCTTTGAGAATAAAACTTGTACTGAAGAAAAGAAAAGAATTATTTTGTGAAGTAAATTCTTTAAAAAGAAACCATACTTATATGTTGATTAAGAAATGTTAGTTAGTGAATTGAAACGTTGTGATAACTTAAAATTATTATAACCATTCATGTGGTGAGATTGTGGTTCTTGAAAGTAATATTAATCAAAAAGAATATAAATAAACAACTAGATCCTGAATGATGACAACACTATGTAACTTGGTGAATGAATTTATCTTGATGTGATTATTCACTTATGCAAATTAAGAGTAGTTGGCATATGTTGAAATATGAATTTGTTATTTGTGCTTAAGTTATTAAAGAGATTGATGATGGATGAAAATTTGTTCATGAAAAGGATTTATTGTGATTTAAGAATTCATGAGTAGTGCTAAATAAGACATAGATCAAATTGTGGATAAGTTAGAGACATGAAAATATCTAAGTTTAAGACATTGATTATTAAGGGTATATGTACCCAAAATTCTTATGCATGAATGACTACGTTTTGAGTTAGTAAAATCTTGTTACGGCAAATGTTGAAATAAAAGAATTGAGGTATAAAGTTTGAGGTAGGATTGTAAATCTATCTCGGTAATGGTGATTAAGACCGGTAAGAGATAAGACTAATTCTAGACTTAGAAATCTATTCATGTCTTGAACTAAGATAATTAAGCACTTAGGTGAAGTTGTAGTAAGACCTAGGCAAACGTAAGTGGGGCACTCTATATAGTCGGGCAGTGGGCTTGTTGCGGCGGTTCACCGGGGCTATAGACCCAGTTGGTGGACTGTAGTTGCCTCGTGGGAGACGAATCTTTAATTTTAAATCCGGGACTATGCGTAGTCGGGCGGATAGTTTTTCGTCTCCATGTATATACGTATACCGGGGCTAGAGGGACACTTGCGGGAGGTTTGCACGATGAGGAGTCTGTATAACAGTCGGGTGGGGGATTTGTTGCAGCATTTCCCCGGGACTGGGATCCGTACTCGTGGAACCTCTCAACTTCATTTTACTACCGGGTAGTTATCATGACGAGGGATCAAGCCCTTAATATGGAGTACGTAGGCGCTTGCCCTCGGACCTATGTAGTATGGGATGCATAGAATTCGAACAAGTATGCATTAGTGTATTCTAGTATTGAATTGTGTGCATTAGGCATTAAGGCATGACATACACTTACATGTTTAGCATAGATACGTTCTACACTTTATTTATTCATCTAATTTTTCTGTGATTTGTTAAAGTAATGAGATTGTTATACTGTTTCCGGCATAGAGAGGATAGCCGTGTATAACATTTCGTTAGTTGTAACCGACTGACGTACCCACAGATTGACATGCAGGTAATGGACTATTCATGGAGTTATAAAGTGGATATGCTGTTGCTATTTAGAAGTTAAAGATGTTGCAAATGATGTTAAAGTTATACAAGTTGTATTTCAATATTGTAATCTTTTATTCTTCCGCTGTGTAAAAACCAAGTTGTAATCGAACTCTGATGTATTGTGAATGAAAAGTTTTAAATTCCTTGTAAAATTATACGAAGTGAAGTATAGATCCTGTGGAATCTCGAATTCGTCCTTATTTGGAATTCGGGGTGTTAAACAAAATCTTAGTCGGTGGGATGTTGTGTGCCGAACTCCCTTACAAAGGCTTTATGGGAGGAGTTGGAATCTCCCCCCATCGGTCCTCCGTGAATGAAATGGAGAATCGCCACATTTTCTAAGTCTTGGGATTCGGTTACATTTTCTTGATGCTTGTTAGCTCCCTGGGGCGGAAGGGTTTCAGCATTGTTATTGTCATGCCCCGCTTCACAAAATACAGGAATACGAGTACGTAACGAAAACCCAGCGAATAATTTATACATCATCCATAAGTTGTAACAGATTGACTCAATTATATAAATAACAATCACAACCACTCAAGAGTAAATAATCACATAAACGAAAAACAACATCAATAATCAATGAAATAATCCAAAGCATAATATCCAACATCTGGGATAAAAACAAACTTCGGGTCATAAAAGCCCAAAACAAAGTACAATATCAATAACAGTGTTCAAAGGGAAAATAGCATAAAGATAATTCAAGCAGTCGATTCTTAAGCTCCATTCTCTAAAATCGTTGCTCACCAAGTCCTTCTGGTTACCTATAAATTCGTGATCTAAAAATAGAGAAAATAATGTCCTCAGAGCAAGTCACGGACGGCAAGTAGTGGAAAACATAGAACAATAAAAAACATGGCATACCAAGAATAAAAGACTGGATCTATGTTAAGAACAAAGACAAGGATTGGCAATAATGTCAAGGGTCTACGTTTAATTATGCAATAGTCAATGGTTACAATTCAAGATCAATATCGATGACAGTATATGGGGATCAAGCATGAAATGTCGGTCTATGGTTATTATTCATTTTATTAATCTTTCTAATGTACGTAGTACTGTGTTCCATTCCACAGGTTCGATGCATGCAAACAGTTATCATTTTAGACTGTGATGGCGAACTCTACAGATCATGTACTCAAGAAACATGTAAACAATTTTCAGTATTCCGTTATTCAGTTATTCAGTCATTCAGTTATTTAGTTATTCAGTCATTCAGTTATTCAGTATTAATGTTCACGGAATAATATGCAATTATCCAATTATTCAGTTATTCAGTTATTTAGTAACAGGAGGGAAACCACGAGCTCCCTTCCGAGCACAGTCCCCTATATTGTTCACTGCCAAGTCAACCCTTAATACCCCAACTTATTAATATTTTATTACATCCTAATGTGAGCATGCAAGAAGGTGTAAATGTTGTGTAATGCAAGGTGTGACTAATTCTACTCATTACAGGCAAGGTAAGAAACATTTATACCAAATCTATACAAATCAGACAATCTGGACAGCAGGACGTTACTGTACAAAAACATGTATTCCTGCTACTACAGGAAACAAAATCTGGTTCCGACAGAAGTTCTAGATACCAGACTCTCTGCCGGTTCCAGCATATATACATACGACATATAAAAATCACAGAAACTAGGTTCAAATTCTTAATATTTACATATTTTATGTTTAGGTAGCAGGTTGTAGATTGTATTCACATATATGTATCAGGTCAGAAAACGTATCAATTAAATTCACAAAAATTCAGGGTGATACCTAAGCATGTCTAGTCTCAGCCAAATTAATTTCACATTTTAATTTTACTGTTAACATGTTCTTTTTTTTACTAAATCAGGATGATACACATGTAATTGCGAATCTGGAATACCAGACCTAGCAGTACTAAAATTCAGATATCTAGTAGATTATATATTGGAGTTCAATTCCGTCGAATGTTCTGGAAAGTAGAAACATGGAGCTACAATTCATGTCTACAGAGATAATTCAAATTATTACATCAACAGGTCCTAAAGTTAAATGCAAAGAGAAGCAGACAGCAGGCCAAAAAATAATTTAACATGAATAGACAATAATTTTCACCACACAAGCATACAATTTCATTATAATTAATTAACAAAAGTTCTATCTGGTGATTAACATGCAATTCCAGGATTAACAATGCAATTTACAATCAGGGCAATTAATTCATGAAAATAATATTCAATCGGGAAGATTCTTGTCATCAAACAATTCTATAATGTGGATCTAGTTGTTTTTATGTATAACATGCATATGCAATATGCAATAGGGACTAGGGTTTGCGTCAAAGATATTGGTATGAAGTCAAGAATATCTTAGGTTAGCTTGTTTAAACCCTCAATATACTCAACGGAAGATGAACAGCACAACAGTACGATAAACAATCAGGATCTGCTTGCGGGGAACAAAGAAATCTTAAACAAGAATAATAAAACTAGTTCAAGAGAAACTTGCCTTTTAGACGATTAATCCGGATACAATAGAATAACAAGATTAGGATCCCAACGGCAGCAATACATGGCAGCATAACGTGCAATCACGAGAACACAGCGACACATGCACACTACGTGCACAACCACAGAAGCAGGAGCACATAACCGCAACAGAAAATCCCCCCCCCCTGCGAATAGCAAAAAGCAAGTTCCGATCCCAAAATAGCCAATAGCAAACAGTGATGGCAGCGGTGGATGGCTGTAGTGGTCGCCAGAGGGTGGTGACGATGAGGGTGGTGACTGGTTGGAGGAGAGGTGCTGGCGCTCGGGGATCACTGGCGATGGGTTTCAGCACGAAACCAGAGGAAGAAGATGATCGGGGTAGTGGATTACTGAGGTGATCAAGGAGGTCGACGGTGGTTGAGCGATGAGGTGATGAGTTTCGATGAGATGAAAACAGAGGAGAAGAAAGATAAGGTGATGGTGTTTGATAGTGGATGGGGCTTGACGAGGCAGTGGTCGAGGGGAGGAAGACGATGGGAAAGCAGGGGGCTTCAAGGCAGGATGCAGGGTAAGCGGGAGGATGGGTCTCGGGAAAACACAGAGGAAGAGGAAGAGATGTAGGCGGCAGGGGAAGAAGGATTAGGTGATAATGATGATAATTAGGGTCAATGGAAAAAGATTAGTATATATAGGGGTTTTAGGATGGGGGTTAACGGGTTAGTGGGTTTCGGGTGTAAATTCAATAGGGATGGGTATTAGGTTTTGGGTTAGAATCCAATAGGGAAAAATAAAAGGGTTTAGATTAAAAATTGAACAAATAAAGTAACATAATAAAACAATTAAATCAATTCATATGCATTACATTAATACTCTACTATTAATAAACACAATTGAATGTATAGATTCACAAAATAAATAAGATTGGATCTGATTTGGTTAAAATATAATAGGTAGAAATATAGTAGTACATATTAATTAATTAAATCAAATGGTATAACTAAAATTCATACTCCAGTAATAATAAAATGTAGATTAGGAACTACAAGCTTTCACAAATAAATAACAAAAGATCAATTTTAATAAACAATCAGAAGTACTAGTAGTAGTAGTAGTAGTAGTAGTAGTAGTAGTAATAATAATAATAATAATAATAATAATAATAATAATAATAATAATAATAATAATAATAATAGTAATAATAATAATAATAATAATAATAATAATAATAATAGTAATAATAATAATAATAATAATAATAATAATAGTATCCGGGTTTAACGAATTTATTAAAATAATCCTATAATAATAATATATTTGACTTGGCTCAAATATAAATAGTCGATCAGTTCGGAATAGAAAAGAAAGTTAAAATATACCAACGTTCAAAATAAATATAATTTTCGATTAGAAAAACACTTTAATAGAAGATCCAAAATGAAATTAAAACAAAATAAATTTATAAATAATCGAAATACAGAAAATATCCAGGAAATATGTATTGGTGAAAACGGGGGTTACAGTTATCTTTCTGAACGAATTAGGAGAGGTAGCCTCTATGAAAGAGACCTTCAAGTTCTTCTTTGAGGGCTTGGCAGTAGTAGGTGGTGTGTCCATAGTCTTTGTGAGATGAGCACCACTTGTTCGTACATCTTCTTTTTCTGGCCGTTGTCATCTTTGGAGGATGATGAACTATTCCATCTTTTTCAACTGCCATGAGGATGGCAGATACACTTGCATTCAGGGGAGTGAATATGTCGAAGCATGGTGTTGGAGGAAGGTGGGGTCGGCCTGCTCCAATTTCTAAAATTTCTTGGCCCCTTCTTCACTTGTATTCTTTCGTTTGTTTCTGGAAGGTGGCCATTTCTCGCCTTGAGGTTGGAGAGCTTCCTCAGCCCTGATGTACTTGTCACTCCTCTTCAGGAGCTCAGTGAAATCTTTGGGAGGCTTCTTCGTGAGGGAGGCTTTCAGTTCTTTGTGGGTGATATTGTGACAGAAGGCGGTAGCCGCCACTGATGGGTGTATAGAAGATATGGACCTTGCTTCAGCTGTGAAGCGCTTGACAAAGTTTTTGTAGCAGTTTTGATTTAATTCCAATAGGGAAGCACTTGTTTTTTCAGCATTGTATCTAGTTAAGAAGTGTGCTAAAGCTCCTCGAGCTGGTCGAAGGAGAATATTGACTTTGGAGTGAGGCCGGAGTACCATTCCGTTGCTGACCCATTCAAAGTTGTGGGGAATGTTCAGCACATGAGCGCATCAGTGGCATTGTAGACAATCATGAGAATTTTAAAACTTTCAATATGGTCAGCCGGGTCTAATTCACTCGTATGACTTGATTTGAGGATCTTTGAAGTTCTTCCGAATTGGTGCATCAATTATGGATTTGCTAAAAAGAGGTCGACTGGGGTGGTAAGTCCTGCTAGAGAGGTTCCCTTCATTCCTCATCTGTTTCAAGCGATCTTCTACTTCTCGGATGCGGTGAAGGACTTGGTCGTCCTTCTCCTAGGATCCATTCGAGTCGCTGGATTCTTCTTCTCTTGAGCGCTAACCCTGATCTTGACTGCCTTAGAGGGCTCGAAGGATGTAAATCTTGAAGTTTTTCAGTTTGGCCCTAATGACTGGGACCTTTTTCTCTTTGTTTTTCTCAAGATACTTTCGACTCTCACGAGTCAGGCTTCTTTCTGTAGTGTGGCCCCTGTAAGAGGAGGAGTATCTTGATCTTGGCCTTCGGGGAGAGTTGCTTCTCCGATTTACTGACATACTGAGCTGGAGGCCTCGGTTCGGGCATGCCTCTCATCCAAACAGATTTGTAGGTCGGTTCCTTGTTGCCTGGTTCTAATGATTTGACAGAGATCTCTTGACCCCCGAGGGCCTCGTGAGGCCATTGAATCACTTGAAGGATTATGGACTGAGATATGGTCGTGTAGAGGGAAATGTTCATGACGGCTTTGTTGGGAGCCCCCTGATTCCTCTCCGTTGACAGGAGCTTGGCTAGGCTGATGGGGCAAATCAAATTGATAGGAGGAATTGGGTCCTCCACGGGAAGAGCTAGTTGACGAAGAGAGTTTTTAACACCCTAGAAATTTTTAATATGAATTTGGCATTAATAAATGATTATTTGAGAATTTTTGTGATTTATTATATATTTTTCTCGAATTTACCTTTTTGCACGTGCAAATAATTTTCTTGGAAATTGAAAAGTCAGAAACTTTATTTGGAAAATCTTATATTTATTAGTAGATAATTATTCTGAATTTTGTGGTTTTTTACGGTTATTTAATGACATGTTTGCAAATATCACAAAAAGATGGACTTTTGTGCAAAATTACCACTTGGAGTACAAATCCGAAAATTTTCCAATTTCTGGGCTATGCTTGATGGCCGGCCAACTCAGTAGTAAAAGGATTTGATTTGATTTTCATTGATTTGATTAATCTAACTAGTTTATTAACGAAAGTTCATATATGTAAATAAATAAATTATTGAAGGATATTTCTATAAGAGTTGCAAAACCCTAATACATTCAGATCCGGTCTATTTAAAGGGTGATACAGCTGTATTCTTTCCTGTACTCAAATAAGGTTTGTTTATTACTGGTTTTGTTGGAGTTTCAAAGCTTAGATCTTGGATTTTTGCAAGGGAGCTTTTTTCTCTTATTATTTTCTTCGTCTTCGTCGTCTCTTCATTGAGGTGGGTGGTACTCTACTCTCTTGTTTTGTTATATATATGCTATTGATGATGAATACGTAATAGATGCATGCTATAAAAATCGTATATTGATATGATGGATATATTGTATTGTATGAATGATTTAAAAGCAAGATATATGATCAAGAATATAGATTTATGAGCAACCTTTGTGCATGAATGACTTGTGATCTGTAGAGACTTAGTAATACTCATGAGACATTAACCTGTAATTGTTTGATCATGTGAAAGTGGATTGCTAAAGGTTATATGAAAATAAGTGTGTATAATGAATTTTTGGGTTACTTTTCATGCCCGAGTTGTTCGGTTTTTTGAGTTTTTCATTGATTAAAGCTTGATTGTTTGTAGAGTTTTGAGTACACAACCAAGTATAAGTAATTAAAAATAGTTTGATGTGTATATGAAGAACATGAGAGTTGGATTTTGATGAAAAAGAATCAAAATATAAGTAAGATCGGATCTTGAAGTATTCGGGTCTGTGTGTTTTTGCCGAAAGTGAAGTTTTGAGATTTTGTGAATGTTTCGATTGGATTTGATTGATACAGGAACTGGGTTTGATAAAACAACATGTATTTAGTACTTTTACATATTATTTAATTGATATATTCATATATTTCAAGTATTGGTTTTATTGAATTAGAGTCTTTCAAGTTCTTGAAGTAAAAACATGATTTTTGATCTTATCATTGGAATTGAATTCTCACAGTTGTTCTTTTACTTATATGAACTAGAATCATCAGTACTTGATTGAGTAAAGTGAAGTAAACAAATATATCCATAAGTTTTTAGAGTATATTATAATCAGTTTTAAATCAAAAAGATTTTCCAGCTCGATTGACAGACGCTCTATTTGAGCTTTTACTTGTTTTTTTTCGAATCGTTGTTTCTTCAAACATACAAAAATTGTTTCCATGTTTCAAATAAGAGTTTTGCTACTGAAATTACTATGTTTCCAGAGAGTGGTATTCCTAACTTGGATTAAGATGTAATTTGGAATCTTACTACTTTAAAAAGTGAAATATTAGAGAATTTGGAGTGATTGATGTTTAGTGATTTTTCTAAGATTTTGAGAACTTAATCCTCTAATTTTGACGAATTTTTCCAGATTTTCTTAATCAATTAATTGGATTTGTAAGAATATGAAAGAATTGGGTTTTGGAGAAATTGCTTAATATAAATATGTGGATATTGAAATTGTGTTAGAATTTGAGTTGTGAATCTCTAGAGGTTGAGTGGGACCTTTGTGTACCGGTAGTTGTGATTTTTGTGGAAGTTGACCAGTTGGGGTCTTCATTCCTAGCTTAGTTGTGTTAAGTTCGGTTGGGGTACATCAACTCTAGGTGAGATTGGAAAGCAATTAATAATAACAAACCTAAGGACAGGCACTAGTTGAAGATGTGATGAAATGAGAGCAAACATGGGTAGGGGTCATATGGTTCGTGATGGGAAATTGTAACGCCCCGAATCCCAAATACACTGAATTCGAGATGTTCTACAGGATCTTTTCGCTTCCTTTAGTACAATTTTATAAGTAAATTTGAACTTTTCACTTTACATCAGAGTTTACATGAATACATTTACAATTTACATTGCACAGCGGAAGTAAACTTTACAACAATGAAATAAATGTACAACAATATTGAGCAATCTTTAAGCATTTGTTCCTCTTTAATCTTTATCAAGCCATTTACCTGCATATAAGACTGTGGGTACGTCAGTTTATTCAACCGACGATCATTATACACGGTCATCTTCTCTATGCCGGAAATAGTATAACTCATTTTCCATATTTAGCAAACACAAACTTGTCACATTTCAAACTAAAGGGACTACCCTATTGATGTCGTATTGTGATTGTGCACTTAGTCCTTAATGCAGTTATTTATGTTACATGACACTAATGCGCACTTGTTCGGATTCTATGCATCCCATACTACATAGGTCCGAGGGCAAGCCCTTAATCGTTCTTCATCTTTGTAGGGTTCAATCACTCGTTATGACTTAATCTACTACTGTAATTACGGTAGGTATCTTAGATGTTCTATGATCTATGAGCCCATGTCCAGGCAACCTGGAGGAAAATCCCACGCACTGACACGACGCATCGAGCAGGCAACCTATGGACAATTCAGCCTCCGCTATGGAACAATGGCACCACCCATAGCCACTCAAACATCCCACAAGCGTCGCCACCGGGACGATAATTCTGGAGTAGTGCCCACGCCATGTCTTGACGCATCAAGCAGGCAGCCTGTGGATCACTCTCACACCGCTAATCTGATGGCCCTCATACTCGTGTTTTTCTCCTACTTTCATCACGTCTCCACTATGTACTAATCCATAGTTTTTATCAAAATTATGAACAAAAATCAAAGCTCTAGAGTTAGCTTCTCCACTAAACCGGACTTATTCATTCATTCATACACGACCAACCTTGGTCTTTCATTTCTACTTTCATTTCATTTATTTCCATATGCCGGGGGAGACTTAGCTACTCTTTTTGTTTTAATTTTCCATTCACAATTTCCAAATGAGCATTCCTGACTCATAAATTTTCATGTTGAGTTATCATACTCAAAAGTAATTCTCTTTTCCAATCATGATTTCTAATTTGTTTAAATAGTCCATAACTATACATGAAATTCATATGCTTTATCAGTTATCACTTTCACTTTGAAATTCACATCACTAACGAATATTCACATTTCACATTTTTCACACTATTCTCAAATGAGAATAATTTGCATCACATCACAATAATATAATTACTTTTTGCCACATTAATTTTCTAATCCTTCATTCCATGTTCTTTTTGCAAGATACAACTTTCACAAAATATACATATAGAACCATAGTTCTATTTATGCATTTTATTCTCAAATCATAGTTTATTTCATGCAAATAATTCCCAAATTATTTTTATAAAGTCCCATATATTTTTAGAAGAATAGTCATATTTTTCTCATAATTTTTTGACAATTAAAAACCCCAAAAAAAATATTTTTCAATCTTGCCAAGGGCAAGATTCGAACCCAGCACCCCAGAGAACACAGCCGAAAGCACAGCCCACTAGGCCAATTTGTGCCAACAGTATAAAAGAGGAGCGGAGGGTATTTAATGCCCTCCGTTCAGAACTGATCGGATTTAAAATAAACACCCATAAAAGATGGTATTCTCAAGAGTCGAACCAGTGACTTGAGAGAACCCAACCGCACGCTCTGACCACTTGAGCTACGTGCTCAGGTTGTCTAAGTGCAACTCAAATTCTTTTTGAACCAATTTTCACTATTGTTAAACGTTTCGATGTTTAACTAGCCTTCATTTCATTTTGCTTTCATAAAAATTACTGTATAATGTCCAGATTGACTAATATCATCATAAACTATATCCAGTATGAAAAATAATTTTTTTGTAACAAATAAAACATATTTTTCATATAATTAATTCAAAATGTGAACTATCACTACCACATTTCTTCTTTTTTTTCTGACATTTCTTAGCAATTAGCATTCTAATCTCTTTATCAACAAATTTCATATTAATTCTCTGTCTTTAATCATTTACTCAACATACAACTCATATTTTAAATTATTCATGCCCATATTAACACAAAAGATCTATTTAACACATGAAATAGCATTATCAATCTAGTAACTTTTGTATGTAATTCTTGATGGTAATAAATGTGTTTTCTTCAATCAAACCATGATTCTAATCAATTCACATACAACTCAAATAATAGAACCATATACAAATTAGTACATCCACATTTCAATCATTCAATAGGTTATTTTTCCTAATTAAAGTGTGCTCTTCTTAATATTTTTCATGCTTCATTTTTCTAATTAAAACTAGCATGCATTCCTATTGTAGAAATAGGGAAAATTTATCCACCTCAAATGGAGAGACAAACACAATTAGCAACTTCCTAAACAAAAGTCCTTGCACACGAACGATCCTCATCCTAGAAGCACGCACTCGAGCCTCCAAGAGCACCAAACCCGAGCACCACACAAGCCCATCGAGCCGGCCCTTCTTCTCCTTGGTGTTGCAAGCACAATCCCTCACACTCTCAATCTTTTAACTCACACAATCACTACTAGATAAGGTATTTGAACTATAGGTTTGGAAGAGAATAATTTTGCACAAGAATAACTAGCCATGGGGGGGGGGGGGTATTTATACTAGAAAATCAAGGAGAATGGATGGCTAGGATCAAGTGGTTGGTTATAAAATGGAGAGCTAGGATGAAAGTAGGAGTTGCATTAACTACCCACAACCAAGCAACCACCACACCATGATCTCCATTAAAAATTTTGGTTTTCCCTCCCAAAAGATCAAAACCGGCCTAGTGTAGGAATGCACATTGCACATGTACGTGCAATGCACGTGCATGCCACTTGGTCCAAAAATTGTACATTAAATTTTTGTATAAAAATAAAATAGTCTTTAAATTGTGTTCTACATGACAAGTTGTATAAAAATAGTTCATGGGCTTTAGTTTATGGGCCCAAATAATTATTATAAAAATAATAAATTAAATTAACTTTGGGCTTTTAAAGAAAAGGCTTTTTGTCTAATTGAAAGAAGGCTTTATAGAAAAATAATTAAAGACACATATTTAAATATATATACTCATCATGATGAAAATATTTACCAAAAATATTGCACGTGCACACTACGTGCAAAATAAATAATTTTTCATTAAATGAAAAATCGGGGCATTACAGAAATGGTTTCACTGATTATCAGGGTGTGAGGAATAGGGATCCAAATCACTTGCGATGTGGCTAGCCATCCTGATTATCGGGATCGAGGTGACATCCATGGGATATTTTCGTGATGAGGTACCATGTGCTTTTGCGGTGTAAGTTTCATTACCTGACCTTCGGGGTGAGAGTACTTGCGTTGGGGGATTGATTCCACTGATTACCAGGTCATGGACTAGATACTCACAGATATATAAATCTTAAAGTAATCACGGTAGTAGGGTAGTTGCATGACGAGGGATTAAACACTATAAAGTGAAGAATGGTAAGGGCTTGCACCGGACCTATGTAGAGTGGGATGCATAGACTCCGACAAATATGCATTAGAGGTCATCATATACATTAGTGTTTCTTGATTGTGTTATTCATTGGGTCTTTATCTCGTACACTCGACACTTAGCCTAGTTTACTTGATAATTTATGTTTCTATTACTGTTGTTCATGTTTCGTTGTATTTACCATATTAATATGTTGACTTATGAATTTATTGTTTATGTTTCGTTAAAGCTATGTTTCTTTTGAATATCACTAATACCGTTATGGCTGACCCCTGTAGTTTTGGGGGTTAGAGTTATCTCTAGCCTCATGTTTCACAGGTAGGTACTACTAATATGGAGTTGGAAGCATGTGGTAGAATGTTTTATGTTATCGTATATGTTGTAAAAAGATTAAGAGTAAATGTGTAAATAAGGAACTATGTTGTAAGATGAATTGTAATTCGAGGTGTTGGATTTCTGTTGTGCTATGTAAAAGAAATGATGTAATAAAAGTTTTAAATTTACTGTGTTCGTGCTATGTTTATAATTACAATTGAGATAGATGCTGGGAAATTTGTGTCTCGTATTTCTAAGTTAATTATTAGAAATTCGGGGCGCTACAGAGTTTGAGACGTTTTATTCAGCATATGATGCTTATTCGAATTTTTGTAGTTTATTTACTATTATGATGAATTCCATGGATTAATTAAATGTGTTTGGGGCCATAATTAAATCATGCCAGTGAGACTTAAACGTAATATAATTAATCTAAAATGTTCCTAGTCATAGGATTACCGAGATTAGACATCGATAATTGCGGTAAGACTAGTACACTCATTATATGTTGTAAAATAGTGGATAATTGATCTCATAATTATCTATGTAGAGATATTAATATAAGAGTGTAGGTGCTAAATAGTTTAGTTCATGACTGAACTGACTCTTTTGGTGATAAAGGGTACAAGTAATTCTAAGACCAAAGATTGTCATAGCATTTTGTGCTTGTCAATTTTGAATTTGGTTTATTTCTTAGCATGACTTTCCAAGGCATGTGTAGGGTATTCTAGGCATACTGAAGCTTTCATGGAAGTGGGTGAGCAATCAATAAGGAATCAATCACTTCTATTAGAAGAACAGAATGACTTGTGTGATTTTATAAAGTGTTGACTCGGAAAGTCTATGGCCATATCAAAATGAATTATAGAAAAATAGATATAAGTATTCATTTGAGTCAATCACTAACATTTCAGACCCATATGATTAAGTGATTCGGGTTTGATATTAATCTGTACCATAAGCTTTTTTGGGACAATGTATGATCAGAGAATTTAATTATACGAGAACTAATCACTAAAGGGTACAATTGATATCAGTAATCAAACTCACATTATCTGGGTAGTCATGACACTATGGTAGACGTCACTCATGACTTATGAGAAAAAAAAAACTTTAATATCTTCATTGCCGGCTTAATGTGGGCTCAATAAGTCAGGCAATACAATCTTTTCTTGGAAAATCAAGTTTGGAATTTTATTTGATAAAATCCAGAATTCAATAATTTGATATATGAAGATATATTCCATATGACACATAGTTTTGCTAGCAAGGAATGTCATATGGTTGTCAATTTGTTTATGTCATAAATAAATTTTGTTTATCATGATTATATGATGAATACTCTCTTTCTAGAATATTTCAATAGTTGGAATATTTGAATTTTTAATTGACAAATATTTGATATGATATAATACCTTAACTAAGAGATATAAAGATATCTCATTATGGTTAGTAATTTTGTGGACAAATATTTTATGAATATCTTTTGATATGAAAAAAGATTGCCTACCATATAAAGATATGGTCTCCAATCCCCTATAAATAGGGGAGAATAGTTCTTCCTCAGCATACAAGAAAACAAGATAAGAGTGAGACTCATACTCATACTAATCAAAAGAGAGTTAGAAAAGAAGACGACATTATTCTAAGAAAAGTTTGGTGTGAATCACCGTTGGAGGACGAATACATGGGCATCTCATTACTGAAACCGCCGTGAAGGAGTTCTTAGCAACGATGAAATGTAATCCAAAGCCCTTTTATTTTGACCTAATTCATTTTGATTCATAGTGATTCTAGCTATTAGAAAAAGTTTTGTATTGCAATGTTGATCACACGGTTAGATCGCTTCCGCTACGTGCATTAGATGCCTTAATAAACCATAGTGTTTCCCTTTAAGTGGTATCTGAGGTTGCTTTGAATCAACGTTTAAGATCCACATGCTATTGTTGTTTGAATAGTTTATGTCATATTAATTGAAAATATTATATCTAAAAGGTTTCAAATAGTTTTCACAATAAATAGAATTGTTTTATTTGTTTTGAAAATGATATTTGTTAATATAATATTATAATATTTAAAAAAAACAAAACTAAAAATATAATTTCGCCGGAGCTCACCACTGCAGCGAGGGCCTAGGTTTTCACCTTAGCCCTGTGTATGTTCGGGTAGGGTTTGATTTGGATCTTGATTTTTTGAAAAACCAGATCAAACCCATAGAACGTGCTAGGCACGTCTGTGGGATAGGTGGACGACCGGGTTTGGATTTTGTAGCGGATCGGGAAAGGATTAGATCTAGACCTGATATCCCTGTCACACGTGCAGGAAATGTGCGCAAGTGCACAACACGTGCGTACGTGCAGCGCGAGGAGTGATGGATGGGTTTTTGCGGCGTGGTTTTGGGTCCAAATCCGATCCAATTTGATCTGGACTCGAACCAAATGTGATTTTCTTTATCTTTTCTTTTCTTTTCTTTTGATTTGTTTTGTTATTTATTTTCTACTATTTTCTTTTTTCATAGGAATTTAAGATTAGATTAACAATAGAGATTATTTACATTAATATGATGTTACAATTTGAATAGCATGCATGCTTAATTTTATTTATATGATGATAAAATAATGCACAAGTTTTTTAATTTGTACACAAACTGATTATTTTATTTTATTCATGTCATGAATAAGAGATAATGTTAGCTACTTAATTCATTAAATGTACATAAGATGAATCGAAAAACAAGTTGTTGTTTAATTTTTTATTTTATTCATAAGATGAATTTAAAATGATAAATTATTAAATAAATTCATAAGATGAATAGAAAAGCAAGTTATTGTTTAATTTATTATTTTTTTCATAAGATGATTTTAAAATGATAAATTGTTAAATCAATCCATAAGATGAATGAAAATTTATTTATTTTTTAATGGATCAAACCCTAAGAGCGGTTGAAATTATTACGGTTGTGACATTACTATGGTCGTATAGACCATTTATTTCATCTAAAATATCGGCTGACATTAATTTGATTAATGTACTAAATAAAATACCCCCAGATAAAATATTAAGTTGTAATGGCCAATACATTATGAATGTAGGTCATGTCTTCCATCGTGGTCAGAAACAGAGTATGCCAGTAATTGTGATGGGTTTGTTGTGCACACACAGAGCATGTCATGAAAATTGGAACGATGTTTTCTTCTGTAAAGTATATGTGATATACAGATATATATAAACATCTAACGTTATCACTTTATTATGCACACATAAGGGTGATTTCTTTTTCGTGGAATACATTAGATGATGCGTTGACTTTGTTGGATCCTATAGGCAAGGCAAGAAACACTAGAGGGAGGGTGAATAGTGTTTTATAAAATATAAAATGCGGAATTAAAATTTTCTTTTGATCAATCGACTTGAATAGATAAATTAGTCGACTGAAGCGACAATTAAGAAGAGTATTTTTGAAGCGAGTCTGAGGAGTCGACTTATAGATGAGCCAGTCGACTTATCACACAAGTTTTCAGAGAGAGTAGTACGAGTCTGACCAGTCGACTTACAAAAAAACACAGTCGACTGTCCAGACAAGTTTCACAGAAAAACTATAAAGTAAGAAAATGAAATGCAAGTTCAAAAAGATACAACCACAGAGTACACACGATGTATCCTGGTTCGGTCCTCCCGACCTACATCCAGTCCCCAAGCAACCCACTTGAGATTTTCCACTATTTTTGAAATAATTACAAGAACACCCTACGGCGTTAGACAACAACATTGTCCAACCCGTAGTCCTTTCTCACAACTAGAGAAAGCAACCCACTCTTCCACCAAGAGTGACAAACCTGACTCTACACCCTAGAGCCCTACTCTCCAACCGAGAGGAAACCACTCTCACAACCCGAGAGTGAAGAACAACAACAAAAGAGTTACAATCAACCTATAGCCTTGTTTTGTGATTGTGATTTTTGTATAGTGGCTAATAGGTCACTTCTGAGATCAGTCCAAAACGAAATCAATGTTATATTGGACTGAAATTCATAGTACCAAAGACTTAGAGAATTTGAAAGCTTTTGAAACTCTTATATCTCTTTTTGAAAACTAAAGACTTGAAAGCTTATAAAGTTGTTAACCTTTTCACAGTGAATTCTATTCTCTATTTATAGAGTTAGTAACACTGGACGTTGGGAAACAGTTGTTCCAACTGTCAACCAACGGAATTAAAGTTTTGATTTTGAAAAACGAGTTTTAAAAACAGAAAACTATCAAAACAACTTGAACAGTCGACTGGGTTGCCATAATGAGTCGACTGGTCAGAGTTTGAAAAAGTTCAGACAGTTTCGTACTGGTACAGTCCGACTGGTTCCATAGGACAGTCGACTGGTACTTAACAGCTGATCTAATTCAAACTGTTTTGATCTTTAATCTTTTGAAAAACACTCATTTACAAAAAATGTATGAGTGTGTGTGTGTGTGTGACAAGGCTGTTACATCAATCTAAGACTCAAAAAAGGAAAATTACAATTATTTTATAAGACATGTAATATAACACATTGGAGCAGAGGTCATGTCTTGAGTCTTGAGTTGGAGCTTTAACCTTTGTCTTTGACAATGAAGCTTGCTGAATCAATCTTAAGAGCTCTTGATCAATTTGCTGTGAGAGCTTTGATTGAACATTTTGTCAACCTGCAATGTATAAGATGTAGCATAACAAATTTGCATTGTGTTGTCATCATCAAAATTAAGAACCAACATTCTCCCCCTTTTTGACGATGACAACACAATACCTTATAATAAAAGGAATAGAAAATACAAGTGTTCACATGCTCCCCCTATCAGATGTACATCATGCATAGGTGAAAGCGTAAAACATACAAGGCATGCATATATTCTTACAACAGCAATATACATACAAAGCATGCATAAAAATACACATTAACATAAAAAAAATGATATGGGATGTTCTCTCCCCCTTTGTCATCAACAAAAAATGGGAAGAAGGAATACTTCTCACAAACAAATAACACAAAATGCATTCATAGAAACTTAGTCTGAGTTCAAACTAGTACATAATAATAATAATAATAAAAATGCAACAATGAGTAAAAAAAATACATAGAAAATAAGAAAAATAGGAACTCATTAATCTTCGTCTTCGTCATCTTGGTCATCATGAGAAGGAGGAGGAAATTAAGCAGTGAACAGGTGAGTAAAATGGAAAATTTATGATTCAAGAATATCTTGATGATCCATGATATAATTGACGACATTCTAAATACTGCGTGGATCATCAAAATCTTCTCGAGGACGAGAGGAACTAGAAGCAGAAGACGGACGAGCTGAAGTGGCTAAAGGAACTTGAGGAGAAGTCCTAGAGGTAGACCTAGGTGGAGAAGTAAGAAGCTTCATGCGTGCTAAACTTGCACGATCAAAGCATTCATAGTGCTTGACTACATTGGTCTCTGAATTGAGATCGACATCATAAGCACAAAAGATACGAGTAAGTAGGGCACCAAAAGGAAGAAAAGAAGAATGAGACTTATGAAGTCTAGAAAAAATGATACGACCCCAATTGAGATTGATTTTGCCGAATATCGCATACGCGGTTTGTTATAATTCCATAGAATATTGATCATAACTCCCTGTTTTTGGGATGATATTGTATGATAGTATCCGTGCAACAAGTTTTGCAATAGGGGTAATGGACTTATTTGACATAGGAGGTCCATGATTCGGCAAATAAATTCTAGATAAAATGGTGGCGTCATCCATCAAGATTTCTCCTAATTCAAGTCCCTCATCGTCTATACCCAAAATAAGGTTGATTCTTTCGGAGGTGAGTTTCATCTTCTTATTTTTGACAGAAGAATAAATGAGTACCTCACCATCATCCGATTGAACAACCCTCATATTTGTATAAAACAAGTAAATGAGTTGAGGATAGTAGTAGGGTTGATTTTCTAAAGACAAGAATTCAAAAAGACTACAATGTTGAAACAAAGATACAAGATTAAACCTATCAAGATCTGAAAAATTGACAAATCGACGCGAAAAGATTATCATAGAACAAATGATGAACCATTTCTCTACAAGATCTGGACTTCTAAGATATTGAATGTAATCTCTAGAAGAAGAACTCTCCTCTACATGAGATGTTTTAGATCTCTTAGGATCCATAATAGGAAAGAAAAGAGAGGGAAGGAAGTATACCAACAAGGAGATTCTAAAAACTGCAAGGGAACTTGAAATCTACAAGAAATCAACCGGATTGGATCCTCTCAATGCTGGAAATTGACAGCAGCAGCACTGTGCAGTCGACTTCTCTTCTCTTCTTCAGATCTGGGAAAAGAAAGGTTGGGTAAAAGTGAAAGGAAGGGGGTAGGTTTTAGGGTTTTTACAAGGATATCAACGGCTGAGATCAAAGGATAAGGATATCAACGACTGAGATCAAAGGATAAGGATATCAATGGCTTAGAATGGTCAAAGAAGAGTAAAAAGATGAACAGTCGCCTCAAAAAAATGTTCCAAGATTTGAATCGGAAGAATAATGATTCGCGATAGTCGACTGGTATTAGTAGGCAGTCGACTTAGTCGAGAGTTAAAAAAATGAACATATTATCAATACAACTGGTCGGTCGACTGGGTGCGAATCCCAGTTGACTGTCCAGAGCATAAAAACTACAGACAAAATTTAAAATAATACTTGGCATCAACTGACCAATGTGTGTAAGTCAACTTACCAAAAAAATTTCAAGAAATATCATGAAAATTACAAATCCCTGGTTCTCTTCTTAGGGTTATAAAGGTGTCTTCTTTAACGGGTTTGGTAAAAATATCAGCTACTTGCTTATTAGTAGAAATAAAGTCTAAAGAAATGTCTCCCTTTAAAACATGATCACGTAGAAAATAATATCGAATATTAATATGTTTCGTACGTGAGTGGTGAACCAGATTCTTAGATAAGTTAATGGCACTGGTATTGTCGCACATTATTGAAGGTTTTTCAAAAGAAATACCATAGTATAATAAGGTTTGTTTCATCCACAAAATTTGGGCACAAGCCAAACTTGCAACGATATATTCAGCTTCTGTAGTAGATAGGGATACCGAATTTTGCTTCTTACTGTACCAAGAAACTAGTGAATGTCCCAAAAAGTGACATGTCCCACTAGTGCTCTTGCGGTCAGTTTTACTGCCAGCAAAATTCGCATCACTATACGACAATAGTTGAAAATTGTCACTGCATGGATAAAATAGACCATAATCAGATGTGCCTTTAATATATCTTAAAATGCGTTTCACAGCTTTCAAGTAAGATTCTTTAGGACTTGACTGATATCTAGCACACAAACATACACTAAACATAATGTCTGGTCTACTAGCAGTTATATATAAGAGTGAACCAATCATATCTCGATAGAGTTTCTGATCGACACTCTTACCTAATACATCTTTGTCAAGGGTAGTGGTAGTAGCCATAGGTGTAGCCTTATTACTTGTGCTATCCATGTTAAACCGTTTGAGTAATTTCTTGGCATATTTTTCTTGATTAATGAATATGCCATTTTGTGACTGCTTAATTTGTAGTCCAAGGAAATAATTGAGTTCACCCATGTGACTCATCTCAAACTCATTTTTCATGGTGTTAGCAAACTCTTGACATAGATTGCTATTAGTAGAACCAAAAATTATATCATCAACATATATTTATATGATTAAAATATCATTCTTAATTCTTCTAATAAACAAAGTAGTATCTACTTTACCTATTTCAAAACCTGTTTCTAAAAAAAAGACTTCAGTCGATCATACCAAGCACGAGGTGCTTGTTTAAGACCGTATAAATCCTTTTTCAACTTAAAAATATGGTTTGGGAATTGTTCATGTTCAAAACCAGGTGATTGTTTAACATAAACATCTTCCTTTATAAACCCATTAAGGAATGCACTTTTAACATCCATTTGAAAAAGTATAAAATTCATAAAACAAGCAAAAGATAATAAGATACGAATTGATTCTAATCTAACAACAGGAGTATATGTTTCATCAAAATCTATGCCTTCTTCTTGATTATATCCTTGAGCAACTAGTCTAGCTTTGTTCCTAACAACTTGTCCTGATTCATCTAACTTATTCTTGAATACCCATTTAGTACCAATTATAGTATGATCAGGAGGTCGTGGAACAAAATCCCATACATCATTCCATATGAATTGGTTTAACTCATCTTGCATGGCATTCATCCAAAATTTATTCTCACATGCTTCTTGTATATTCTTTGGTTCAAAATCCGACAAGAAAGTTGTGTGATATATCATATTAACATGTGATCTCGTCTGAATACCATGTGAAATGTCACCAATTATTAAATCATGAGGATGATCTCTAACTTCAACAAAAGATTTTGGTAAAGTTGGAGACATCACAACAGGATCAGTCGACTTGACAAGTTCCTCAGTCGACTGTTTCACATCAGTCGACTTGACTTCCTTATCGGTCGACTTATCCGCAAGACTAGTTTGTTCTAAAGATGTAATTACTTTATTTAAAGGTGATGAATTAGTTTCACCATCTTCAATTAAATTCGATGAAGACAGAGATTCATCAAATGTAACATGCATGGATTCTTCAATAGTCATTGTTGACTTGTTGAAGATTCTATATGCTTTATTCCTATTTGAGTATCCTACAAAGATACCCTCATTAGATCTAGGATCAAATTTATCTAAATTATCCTTAGTGTTCAGAATAAAACACTTACAACCAAATATTTTAAAGTAAGAGACCTAAGGAATTCTATTAAAAAATAACTCATAACAAGTTTTCTTTAGCTTAGGCCTAATCAAAATTCTATTTAAAACATAACAAGCTGTAGCAACAGCTTCAACCCAAAAATACTTTGATTTTGAATACGTTTACAGAAATTTGCAAATTCTTCAAAAGCATCATTTTTATGTTTTAAAAAGAAAGTCCAAGTGAATCGTGAAAAATCATCTACTAAAACAAATACATACCTACTTTTATTTAAAGAAGCAACTCTAGTAGGGCCAAATAAATCCATGTGAATTAATTCGACCGACCTACTAGTAGAAATTACTTCTTTTGTTTTAAAAGTAGATTTAATTTGTTTACCTAGTTGACATGCATCGCATAACTTATCATTTTTAAAGGATAGTCTTGATAGCCCTTTAACTAGGTTGTATTTAGACAATTTAGAGAGATTTTTCATATTCACATGACCAAAACGTCTATGCCAAAGCCAAGAATCATTATTAGAAGCTACTAAGCAAAATCATTTGAAAACTTATATGCTTTCAAACACAATTCATAAATGTTATTTTTCCTAAAACCTTAAAAAATTATATTTCGCATGGTAGAGTCATAAATTAAACAAGCATCTTTTTCAAACATGATTTTATAACCTTTATCACAAAGTTGACTAATACTTAACAGGTTATGCTTAAGTTCACTAACTAATAAAACATCTTTTATAGAGGGGTTAGTGTCCTTACTGACCATACCAATTCCTATGACTTTTCCTTTATTGTTGTCGCCAAATGTAACTTTTCCTCCATCAATATTTTGTATGGAAGATAGGAGGTTGGCATGACCAGTCATATACTTTGAACATCCGTTGTCAAGTATCCAACGATCTTTCTTAGGTACCTATAAAATATTCAATGTGAATATGGTACCCTTTTCATTGGGTCCAAAAAATATTAGTTTGTGGAAAACCAAACCCATGATGAGTTTGATTTTCCACCATAAGCAGAAATGAAATTGGCAGAATTACATACATTCAGCATATATGAATTGATATAAGCAATTCTATCCTTCGAACTCAGGTTGACTGGAACCCATACATATTTGCTTTGTCCAGTCGACTTTATAACACCTTTCAGTCGACTTTTACTATCATTCAGTCGACTGGGAGGTAGTATAGGTCGACTTATATGAGGTTTTAGTCTTGTCGAATAAAACTCAGTACCTCTGGACAGGCGACTGATGGATGGGTGCAGTCAACTTGGCTGAATTTTAGATTTACTTTTATCAGGAGAACTTACAATTTTAGGCTTTTCAAAGAACTCATAAAGTTTATGTTTAATACTAGAAATAGATATATGTTTATTTATACTAGTGTTCTTAGAAGAATGAGGTTTTTCAAGAGATTTTTTAAAACCAAGTCCAAACTTTTGACTAGATTTTACTTGATTTTGAAGAACATCATTTAAATTCTCTTTTCCTTTATTAAACTTAGATAAGTTCTTGGATATATCTTCATAATTCTTCTTTAGAGATTCAAGATCCATATCTAAACTAGAAATACGAGAATTTAAAGATTTTACTTCTTTATCAATGTTAAGATTCTTTTGAGAAAGTGTTTGATTAACTTTCTCTAAATTCTTAACTCTAATCTTTTCTTTTTTAAGTTCTTGAAAATTTTCATTGAACGCATCAAGTAAATCATTAGAATCATATTCATTACTTACTTGATTTTGAGACGCCATAAAGCACACGTTTGCAACCTCAATGGTCTCATCAATTTCTTCTTCCGAAGAAGAATCGCTGTCCTCCCAAGTTGCTTGGTATGCCTTTTGGTTTTTCACGAACTTGTTCTTTGTGTACTTATCCTTCTTGAAGTTGGATATCTTTCTCTTAGATTTTGCGTTCTCTAGTGGACAATCCTTCTTCATATGGCTTGCCTTGTTACACCTGAAACAAGTTGGAGATTCATTAGAATCCTTAATTTTTGAATTAAACTTACCTTTTCTTAGGAACTTTTTGAATCTCCTCGTGAACATGGAAATCTCTTCCTCATCTTCTTCTGCATCCTCAAAGTCTGTCATGGCTTTGAATGCTAATGTATTCTTCTTTGATTGTTGTGGTTCGACATCCTTCTTTCGCTCTTCAAGTTGTACCTCATAAGCCATAAGATTTCTCACAAGATTCTCAATTGAAAGTTGTGATAAATCATTAGCCTCTTCTATGGTGGTGGTCTTCTTCTCCCATTCGGGGGTTAGTGCACGGAGTACTTTTGTCACCATCTCGGCTTGAGTGTATGTCTTTCCAAGTGCCACAAGTGAGTTTGTAATGTCTGTGAACCTAGTAATCATCTCGGACACATTCTCATTCTCCTTCATGCAGAACATTTCAAACCTGTGAATAAGAACAGATATTTTAGATTCTTTCACTTTGTTTGTTCCTTCATGAGTTACCTCGAGTGTGTGCCAAATTTGATGTGCGGTTGTTGCATTGGACACACGGTTGAACTCCTTTGTAAGAGCACAGAATAGCACATTCATTGCTTTTGCATTGTTCATTATTTGGTTCTTCATGTCGTCGTTCTATTATGCATATGGAATAGTAGGAGCGGTGTACTCTATTTCCGTCATGTTCCATATTTCATAGTTGATGGATTGTAGGTAGATCTTCATTCTATACTTCCAATAGTTGTAATTTGTTCCATCGAAGAGCGGTGGCCTTTGTGTAGATTGGCCTTCATGGTACTGATTTGCATTCGAAGTAGTTGCCATTGCACTCAACCAGGCTCTGATACCAAGTGTTGGATCCTGTAGGCAAGGCAAGAAACACTAGAGGGAGGGTGAATAGTGTTTTATAAAATATAAAATGCGGAATTAAATTTTCCTTCTGATCAATCGACTGGAAAAGATAAATCAGTCAACTGAAGCGACAATTAAGAAGAGTATTTTTGAAGCGAGTCTGAGGAGTCGACTTATCACATAAGTTTTCAGAGAGAGGAGTACGAGTCTGACCAGTCGACTTACAAAAAAATACAGTCGACTGTCCAGACAAGTTTCACAGAAAAACTATAAAGTAAGAAAATGAAATGCAAGTTCAAAAAGATACAACCACAGAGTACACACGATGTATCCTGGTTCGGTCCTCCCGACCTACATCCAGTTCCCAAGCAACCCACTTGAGATATTCTTGAAATAATTACAAGAACACCCTACGGCATTAGACAACAATCTTGTCCAACCCGTAGTCCTTTCTCACAACTAGAGAAAGCAACCCACTCTTCCACCAAGAGTGACAAATCTGACTCTACACCCTAGAGCCCTACTCTCCAACCGAGAGGAAACCACTCTCACAACCCGAGAGTGAAGAACAACAACAAAAGAGTTACAATCAACCTATAGCCTTGTTTTGTGATTGTGATTTTTCTATAGTGGCTAATAGGTCACTTCTGAGATCAATCCAAAACGAAATCAATGTTATATTGGACTGAAATTCATAGAACCAAAGACTTAGAGAATTTGAAAGCTTTTGAAACTCTTATATCTCTTTTTGAAAACTAAAGACTTGAAAGCTTATAAAGTTGTTAACCTTTTCACAGTGAATTTTATTCTCTATTTATAGAGTTAGAAACACTGGACGTTGAAAAACAGTTGTTCCAACTGTCAACCAACGGAATTAAAGATTTGATTTTGAAAAACAAGTTTTAAAAATAGAAAACTGTCAAAACAACTTGAACAGTCGACTTGGTTGCCATAATGAGTCGACTGGTCAGAGTTTGTAAAAGTTCAGACAGTTTCGTACTGGTACAGTCGACTGGTTCCGTATGACAGTCGACTGGTACTTAACAGCTGATCTAATTTAAACTGTTTTGATCTTTAATCTTTTGAAAAACACTCATTTACAAAAATGTATGAGTGTGTGTGTGTATGACAAGGCTGTTACATCAATCTAAGACTCAAAAAAGGAAAATTATAATTGTTTTACAAGACATGTAATATAACACATTGGAGCATACGTCTTGTCCTGAGTCTTGACTTGAGTCTTGAGTTGGAGCTTTAGCCTTTGTCTTTGACAATGAAGCTTGCTGAATCAATCTTAAGAGCTCTTGATCAATTTGCTGTGAGAGCTTTGATTGAATATTTTTTCAACCTACAATGTATAAGATGTAGCATAATAAATTTGCATTGTGTTGTAATCATCAAAATCAAGAATCAACAGACTAAACTAAGATTTTATAGTTTTTTGTGAAAATAGAAGGCTATAGTTATCTTAGAGGCTAAAATTAATAGAAGTTATATGAGATGTAATTGGTAAAAGTTACCTACCTATGGGCCCGTTAAGGATGGTCATGCACACATAGCGCCTTAATAGGATAAATAGGATTCTATATTCTCATTAGGAAACCATCGGTATCCCCTTTTTCACTCAAGGGCTGTGAAATTCAATAAATTTAATTGAGACTTGAACTATTTTAATAGTAAGACCTCACATGTTCAAGCGTAATTATCATGAATAATTATTGATCTGTGTATATTTCTCTTTTTTTGTTGTATATTATAGATATATCATGTCTACTTCTCTATCGCGCGCTACATACTTGATGCCAACTAACTCACCGAACCAAACTTTGTTGACTGGTTAAGAAACTTGAGAATTGTTCACTCAAGAGAAGATCTCTCACATACTTGATTCTCCTCCTCTTGAAGCACCAGAAGGACTGGATGGAACAATAGAATATATTGTTGCTTATAATAAGTGGAAAAGTGACAGCGTCCAGATGCAATGTATTATGCTGGCCTCCATGAGAAATTAGTTACAAAGGTAGAATGAACATATGGATGCTAAATCCATTCTGCTTCACCTCTAGGAGTTGTATGGTGAGCAAAGTGAGACTGCTAGAAATGAGATATCAAAGCAGATTTTCCACATTAGGAGGAACTTCATGGTTTACCTTGCAGACCTGAAGGAAAAGAATGTTCCGGAAGCCGTTATTTCAGGTGCATTCATTATTGAAATTAATTTGTTATTAACAAATTCGACTTATTGGGTATTAGATGTCAGTTGTGGTTATTATATTTGGAATTCTTTGTAAAGACTGAGAAGAAGTAGGATGATACAGAAAGGTAATTACGAGCCGAGAGTTGGAAATAGAGCAAAAGTTTCTGCCTTAGCTGTAGGATTTTTTTGTATTTGTGTACCTTCGAGAAAACAATTATGACTGCAGAATTGTTATTATTTTCCAAGTTTAATAAGAAATATTATCTCTGTTCCTATGTTACATGAACAAGGTTTTGAGATTATATTAAAGAATAATGGTTGTTCTATTTATCATTCAACTGAGTTGTATGGTACTAGGAATATTTATAATGGGCTAGCAATTATGAATGTTGATGACAATGTTTTTCATATGGAACACACGCATAAAAGAAAAAGAGATAAGATTATCAAACCTATCTTTGGCACTTAAAACGTGGTCATATAAATGAGAATAGGATTAACAAAGTCCATAAAGGTCACTATTTAAGTGGATATGATTTTGAATCACTTCAAAATTGTGAATCATGTCCTCAAGGAAAGGTAACCGAAACTCCATTTACTCGAAGTGGAGTGTGTGCCACTGAGTTTTTAGAGTTTATTCATATAGACGTATGTGGACCGATGACAGTTCAACTCAAATTTGAATACTCCTATTTTATAACATTTACAGATGACTTTTCGAGATTCGGATATGTGTATTTAATGAAATACAAATATGATGCTTTTGAATAATTCAAGGAGGCGTGTATTCAAGAGGCGTGGTATATCGCGATTGCCGCAATGACCTGGGTTCTCTGGCTAGATAGAAATAATCTATACTTTCGTGGAACTTGTAATAGTATTTCTGGCAATCTGAATCATATAATGCATCTAATTTCATTTTGGGTTAATGTGGCAGCAGCAGGTCCCAAAGGCAGGATTGCGACTGTATTCCAGGTACAGGAGTTTGATGATGAGGAGATTGAGATCGGCCCGACGATTGACTGAGAGCCAGCACGAGCTATGATGGACAGTGATACCCACCACCCCAGGGTTTGTTGGGGGGATTGATGTTTTAAGTTGTGGCTACCTTATGGTATGTCTTTTGTCCCACCCCCCATGTTCAGGGTGGAGTATGTTTTTATGTTTTATTTCTACGATTTTGTTGTAAGCTCAGTATCCTGGGTTTCGTTTTATAAATCACTTATTAATGAAATAGGGTGGCCAGACTCCACATTTTCCTCAAAAAAATATTTCAAGGAGTATAGGTTTGAAATTGAGAAACAAACTGGTAAAAGTATCAAAGTACTTCGATCGGATCGAGGTACTGAGTACTTATCCAGTGAATTTCTTAATAATCTCAAAGAGAATGGAAAGAGAATGAGATTCTCTCTCAGTGGACTCCACCTGCAACACCTCGGCTTAATGGTGAACCATAAAGGAGAAATCACACATTTTAGACATGACGTGATCCATGATGTCCTTCATTGATCTTCCAATATCCGTTTGGGGATGCTCTAGAGACTGCTACATACCTCTTCAATAAGGTACCAACAAAATCTGTATCTAATACTCCCTATGAGATATGGAGAGGAAAGAAACCAACTCTTAAATATATTAAGATTTGGGGTTTTCCTGCTTATGTGAAGAAATTAGATACGCATAAAACTGAAGCGAAATCTAAAAAAAGCAGATTTGTAGGGTATCCTAAAGAAACTATGGGATATTATTTCTACTCCCCAACTGAACAAAGGGTGTTTGTTAGTAAGCATGTCATTTTCTTGAAAAATAGGTTTGTCCAAGGAAGGAGCAGTAGGAGAAATATTGAACTTAGTGAGTTACAAGACCCACAATCAGACTCACAAAGAGTTGTGGAAAGTCCACAAAGTAATCATGAACTAGTCAAAACCCATCAGATTCCTGATAATCCTTGAAAATCTACGAGAATGTGAAACACACCAAATATATTGAATCTAATAATTGAGGATGACACAGAAAATCTTGAAATCGAGGATCCACAAACTTATCTGGAAGCAATCAAAGTTGTTGATAGCAATAAATGGCAAGAAGCCATGAAATTTGAAATGGACTCTATGCATTCCAATAAAGAATGGACTTCGGTGGAAGCACCTAAAGAGATAATACCCCTTCGGTGCAAATGGATCTTTAAGTGAAAGGTCGGAACAGATGGCAAGGTGGAGACCTATAAGGGTAGGCTAGTGGCAAAAGGTTTTAGACAAACTCAAGGTGTTAATTATGATGAAATCTTCTCGCTAGTAGTAATGCTTAAGTCCATTATGATTTTACTAGTCATATTTGCATATTACAACTATGAGATATGGCAAATGGATGTCAAAACTGCTTTGTTAAATGAAGATTTAGAGGAAGAAGTCTATATGGAACAACCAGAAGGTTTTGTCTCTAGTGTAGAGAAAACTAAAGTATGCAAGCTGCGTAAATCCATTTATGGGTTAAAGCAACCATCAAGGATTTGGAATATTCTTTTTGATGAAACAATCAAATTCTTTGATTTTATCAAAAATATTGACGAACCTTGTGTATACAAGAAACTCAGTGGGATTGCGGTTACTATTTTGGTATTGTATGTAGATGACATACTCAACATTGGGAATGATATCTAGATGTTGTAATCGGTCAAGGCTTGGCTTTCCAAAAATTTCTCCAAGAAGGACTTGGGAGAAGCATCATGTATTCTAGGAATAGGATCTATAGGGATAGGTCTAAAAGGATGCATGGGTTATCTCAGTCCAGGTACATAGACACCGTGTTAAAAAGGTTTATCATTGAAGATAGTAAGAGATGTTATTTACCAGTAAGACATGTCATACATATTTCACGCAAGACGTCTCCAAAGACACCAGAAGAAAGAGAGTGGATGAAAGTCATCCGTTATGCGTCGGCCATTGGGTCGATCATGTATGTTATGCAATGTACCATACCTGATGTTGCATATGCATTAGGCATTGTAAGCAGGTCCCATTCAGACCCTGGAGAGGAACACTAGAGAGCGATGAAGAACATTCTCAAGTACTTGAGAAGGACGAGAGATGTTTTTCTGCTATATGGAAGGTCTAACTTGAAATTGGAAGGCTATACCGATTCCAGTTTTTAGTCAGATCTGGATAATAGTAAATCCATTGCAGGATATTTGTATACCCTGAATGGTGGTGTAATAAGTTGGAAGAGTTGCAAGCAGCAAACAGTGGTTGAAATAGTCATAGAAGCAGAGTATATTGCTACAAGCTAAGCTGCCTAAGAAGCGGTATGGATGAAGAAGTTCATCACTAAGTTGGGAGTGGTTCTAGAGGTAAATCAGTTGATTCCTCTTTATTGCGATAACACTGGAGTTGTTGCCCAAGCTAAGGAACCTAGATCTCATTAAAGATCAAAGTACATCCTTCGACGATATCACCACATCACTGAAATCATTGGGAGGGGTGATGTCAGTATCGAATAAGTCGATACAATAAACAACACAGCATATTCTTTTTCTAAGGAAATGACACAACAACAGTTTGACCATCACCATATTAGCATGGGTGTTAAATGTAGCAGTGACTGGTTTTAGTGCAAGTAGAAGATTGTTAGGAATGTACCATACAGTCAATCACATGAGATCTAATTGGAAAATTCTCTAGTAAACAATAGTCATGATTAATAATGTTGTTTGAGGTGTTTTATTCATCTTATGCTACATATTCTTATTTATGTAATTTATTTTCTGTTATGGTGAAGTCCGTGGATTAATTAAATTTGTTTGGGGCCATGATGAGATCATGCTAGTAAGACCTAAACTTAATATAATTAATCTAAAACGTTCCTAGTCATAGGATTACCGAGATTGACTTCGGTAATTGCGGTAAGACTACTACACTCGTTATATGCTGTAAAATAGAAGATAATTGATCTCAGAATTATTTATGTAGAGACATTAATATAAAAGTGTATGAGCTAAATGGTTTAGTTCACTGAACTGACGCACTAAAAGATATATCTAATGGAAAGTCTAAATGAATGTCAATAGATAATTCTTTGGGTGATAGTGGCTACAAGTAATCCTAAGACCTGAGATTGTCATAGCATTTTGTGTCTGTCATTCTGTGCTTTGGCTTATTTCTTAGCATGACTTTCTAAAACAAGTGAAGAGTATTCTGGGTATAGTGAGGCTTTCATGGAAGTGGTTGAGCAATCAATAAGGAATCGATCACTTCTATTATAAGAAGAGAATGACCTATGAGATTCTATAAAGTGTTGACTCAGGAAGTCTGCGGTCATAGTAAAATGAATTTTAGAATTGAGTTTCTAAGTATTCATTTGAGTCATTCATTAACGTATCAGACACATATGATTAAGTGGTTATGGTTTAACATTAATCTGTACCCTAAGCTTTTTCTGGATATTGTATGATTAGAGGATTTAATAGTATAGAAACTAATCACTAAATGGTACTATTGATTTCAGTAATCAAACTCACATTATCTGGGTAGTCATGACACTTTGCTAGACGTTACTCATGACTTCTGAAGAAATAACGAAGTTTAATATCATCACTGTCGGCTTAAGGTCACACGCAATACCAGCTTTTTCTTGGAAAATCCAATTTGGAATGTTATTTGATAAAATTTGGAATCAAATAATTTGATATATGAAGATAAATTAAATATGACAAATAGTTCTGCTAGCACAGATTGTCATATGGTTGTCATTATTATTTATGAGATAAATAAATTTTGTTCATCATGATTAAATGATGAATACTCTCTTTCTAGAATACTTCGATAGTTTGAATATTTGAATTCATAACTAATAACTATTTCAGATGATATAACATCTTAACTAAGAGATATGAAGATATCTCATTATAGTTAATCATTATATGGACAAATATTTTATGAATATCTTTTGATATGAAAAAAGGATTATATACCATATAAAGATATGGCTTCCAATTCCCTATAAATAGAAAAGAAGATTTATTCCTCAATATACAAGATAATAAGAGAAAAGTGAGACTCATTCTTATCCTAATCAAAAGAGAGTTAGAAAAGATGACGAAGGTATTCCAAGAAAGGTTTGGAGTGAATCACCACTGGGAGACGAACACTTGGGCGTTTCATTACTGAAACCACCACGAATGAGTTTTTGGCATCGGTGACAGGTAATCCAAAACCTTTTTATTTTGATCTAATTCATTTTGATTTATATTGATTCTCGATACTGGAAAAAAAAATTGTATTGCAATGTTGATTGCGCAATTAGATAGCTTCCGCTGCGTGCATTAAACGCCTTAATAAACTCTAGTTTTTCCCTTCAGAATCAGGGTAGGTTTAGGGCAACTGCTAATTTGGTAAGTCGGCTGTTATTTCCTCCAGACCAAGGTCGAGAGGAAATGGCAGTCGACTGCACCAATTTGAACTATAATTGATAGTCAACTGTTAAGTGAAATCGAGTGCAATTTGTGCAGTCGACCGAAACCTTTCCCAAATTAGGTATTTTGGTGAATCCATTTTACATACTTTTCACTAATTTGAACATTTTCCAAATGTATGTTTACATATCTATTTCTCACAAATAAATCAGTAAATAATCAGTGATTCTCTAGGTTATTGAGAATCAATCACATCTTTCTTCTTGATGATTCTTTTCCAATATTTGTTGTAACCCATATTTCCAATTTTTTCGGATTTTTCTTTTGTAATTCATTTTTCTTCTAATTTCTGTAATCTTTTGTTTAAATAATGAATTTTGATATTCATCTTCAACCCGATTGCATTCTTTCAATCAATTTTGTTTCATTTGTTGAACCTTGAGATTCTTGTGCACCTTATTTCATTTTTGTGCCTTGGGTTTTTTTTATTAGTCCTTAATTGATTTGATTTTGAGTCCAAATCCAATACCCAATTTAATTTATTTAAATTAAACCAAAACTCGTCACTTATTGGATCCTAACCCATTAACCCAACATCCTAAATCCCATAAATATATATATATTAACCCTCCACCTTAATTAATTATCTTCTTAACCTAATCTCTAATCCTCTCCCCGCTGCTAATCAATCTTCTTCTTCCTCTGCTTCTGCTGAAACCCAACCGCAGCACTGCCCTCATCGACTCTTGCCACCTACACCATCCACTTCGACTCCCGCGTCCCGCTCACCTCTCCTCCTCGTCAACAGCACCATCGAACGCCACCGCATCCCGCAATCCCCTGCCATCCTGGCCATCTCTGATCATCCTCATCCACAGTGCTGCTACTACTGCTCATCGCCTCAACTACTTGACTCACCCTGCCTCTGAAACCCCACAGATGCCCTCGTGCTGCTACTACCACCATCTCGACCACCTGCCTGTGCTGTCTCTGCCACCGAGCTAACCCACCTCGTGCAGCCAATGACCCGACTACAGCCCCAGCACCCGTCGCTGCACCCATTGTCCACCACCAGTGCACCACCTCCCCACTGTAGTTCCTGTTGCCGTCGCCTACAGCCGTCGTTGTGCCATTGCTGCTTGTTGTTCTTGTGGTTGTTGCTGTGTCTTGCACGTGTGTTTTCCGTACATGTTTCGCACGTGTTGCCATTTTTCCGAAGTTTGCACGTGTATTGTTGCCGTCGGGATTCTCGTCCGATTTTTCTTTCGTTTTCAGAGTCGTCATCTTTCAAGCAAGTTTCTCTTGAACTAGTTTATTATTCCTGTTCAAGAATTTTCTTTAATCTCTGCAAGTAGTTCAGCCTTCAATTATCAAATTTGATTTGTTGATACATTTCAAAGAGACTATTACGGATTCATCGGCAAAACCAAGTAGTAGTCCTCTTTTCGTGCCATTCCCTTGATTCAAACCCAAGCTCAGTTATATATTGTCATATGCATACACGACACGAATACTTAGATTAGACCCATGTATATAGACATTGATGATTGAATGCTTTCTGTTTGAATGTAATGATCATGCTATATTGATAACAATTTGTCTCACCAATAGTTGATTTCCACCCTAAAGATTAAGTATGATTTCCGTTAATTATTGCCTTGAAATTATATGCTTGCTTGTTTATTTTGTTGTCCTTTAATAATATTCTACTTGCTGGCCTGCTGTTTGCTCCATGCTGCTTTGAGTTTTTGACCTAGTTTCTGTCATAATTTAATATAACTTTGTAAACATCATATGTAGATTTTTGAATCTATTTTCCAGAACTTTTTACAGAACTAGATTCTGATTTACGAATTAAAGATATCATATTTTAGTAATGCTATGTTTTCAATTTCCAGATTTCTGTCTAAAGTTACACTTACGTGATTTTCTATTAAAATAAAATGTTAACAGTAGAAGTTGAACTTGAAATTTTATATGTTGTTACTAGACAGGACTAGAAGATACCCTATTATTTTTTTAAGATTATTTGATAATTTTTCAGACCTTTTATAAATATGAAAACATGACTCTATGTAGCTATTAGAACACTAGTTCAGTAAAGAACCAGAATTTTGACCTAACTAAAGATAATAACAATTAGAACTTATTAAATAATAATTATAGCCCTGTGTGTCTGGAATCTAGATCATCTTACGGTTTTGCAAGACCTACATATTGCAAGATATCCATATTTTCGTACAGTGACATCTAAATTCCAGAATGCAGTTTGAAAATACATTACCATGTCTAATTAATTAAAACAGTATATTAATTTTAAGAAATAAAATCTGAGATTAATTTTGCTATTACTAAACATTGTTAAGAATTGAAATATGATTTTTACGAGATTTTTGAATGATTTTACAATCTATTTTCATATTCAAGAATTTTGACCTTAATTGGCTGCCTGATCATGTAATCAGTAAAGAATAAACTTATCGGCCTAGTTTCTTTATTTATTATATGTCGTGTGAATATGCGTTGGAACCGAAAGAGAGTCTACTTTCAAGAATCTCTGAAGGAACCTGATTTGCTTTCCTGTAGAAACGGAAAAGTTGAGTTTTGTACAGCAACGTCTTACTGTCCAGAATGTGTGCTTTGTGTTTTGCTTATATATCCATGTTTGATTTTGCATCTAGGGAATATAATTAGTTATATAATGCATTGCATAGACTTTCCGTCTCTTTGACATCACTCTAAAACTTTTTACCCATTGCATGCCCACATTTGAGTATAATAAAATATTAACAAGCCGAGGTAAATAAGGGTCGACTTGGTAGTGAACAATTGGAGACTGTACTCAGAAGGGCACCTTATTCTAAATTGATTATGGTCATGGAATGGTGGATTATTGATCGGAAAATATTGATCGTTAATTATTGATTATTGTGATGAGTACACGATCTGTTGAGTTCACCACTATAGTCTAAACGATCACTGTTTGCATGCACCGAACTTGTGGTATGGGACGCAGTATTACTTGCATTAGCTAGGATTATAAAATACTAATTAACCTAAGATTGACACTTGCATTCTTGATCATGATTATTATTATGGACCTTGAATCATGGACTACAGTCACTGTTTATTGCATCATAAACTCTAGACCTTTGATTCTATTATCAACTTTTGTTATTGTCATTGATCTTTGATTTTGTTCTAGTCCATTACTTCTTCATATACCACATTTCTCTTGCTTCTTTGCATCCACAACTTGTTATTCGTAACTTGCTCTAACAAACAATTTTTTCCACCTCTAGTTAATGAGTTTGTAGGTACAGAAGAAAATTTGACTCAAGGACTTGGTGAGCAAACTTTCTGAAGAATGGAGCTGAACCTTTAGACTGCTTTAGCTATTTCATGTTACTTGTTTATTTTATTATCTTCATCGTACTTTGTATTCCGGGCTTGTATGACCCGAAGTTTACTTTTTCCCAGATGTTGGATATTATTTTTGTGAATTTATTTCATGATTATTATGGAGTTATACATCGTTTATGTGGTTAATCTTTCTTGCTTGGTAGTTTTTTTTTGTATATTGTTGAGTTAATCTGTTACAACTATGGATGATGTTCTTATCATTTGCTGGGCCTTTGTTATATGCTCGTATTTCCGTATTTAGGGAAGCGGGGCGTGACATTCGCAATCTTTCATATTTGCATGATTCTGTTCCTTTACTTGGATTATGAAGACCTTGAGTTTTATTTGAATTTCATTCTATATTTGCTTTTAAAGGTCTTAGATGAAATAATTAGATACACATGTGTGAGTTTTGTACACATCAAACATAAAGTCAACACTCTTCTCGGTCTCAATTCTTAAAGAGCTCTAATACACACTGCATCAAAGAGTCTCCTTCTCCGAACTCGATTGTTTTCATAACCTTGAACCTTTAAAAAATCATTTATGAAGTCAGTTGTGACAACCTGAAATCCATAAAATGATCAGGTGTTGCTGCTTAATTTTGTATGGAAGCAAACAGATAGTGAGTTTATATTTTGAAGGAAACCACTAAAGTTCTAAAATTTGAACACCATCGTAAAAAGTGGTTAGAGCTCCTGAGATTAGATTTGGTCCGTTGAAAGAACACCATGATCTGAATCTGGCGGTTGCTGACGCGGCCTATAAACCTGCAAAAAGCCTGAAACAATGGGGATGGCCCTAATGACCGACCCTCCAATGCTCAAGTCAGAACCAGAGAGAGAAAGAGAGTTAGAGAGAGGAATTGCAGATTACCCATTACCTTCTAACTGAGGGAGGGGTAGGGTATTTATAGGCCTGATAAACAGTTAAGAGATTGATATAGATTTGTTATCTCCTGTTGATTCTCCCCCTTAAGAGATAGAATTGGTTACATTTTTTATGGGGACAAGCGATTTGACTTATAGCCTACATGGGCTGGGTGTCACTCTTGGTGGGCTCAGTCACTTTAAATGGGCTTGAAAGCGGCTCATGTCTTGTTAATGAACCTGAAGAAGGTCAGACTTATTAAAGATGCCTGTTACTGTTAGTTTGCCTGTATTAGCTTTAAGATCTATGCTAGAATCATACGGCCCTGATTTGCTGTGATTTTTACCATTATCATAAGCCCCCCATTCCTGGAAGACGTTTTTCTGGGCTTTCGGAAAGTAGTTCGCCTTATTTTAGAATTCTGGGTTACTATCTTTTCTTTCGAGGACGATTAGAGATACTTGAAACTTGTTGAAAGCTTCTGTAGGTGGCTAATATTTTCCTGAAATTTTTTGATCTTTTTTCGAATTCTCCATTATTTTTCCAGAATATTAATATTTTTCCCCAATTAATAATTGCCTTTTCGCATTTTTAATTAATTATTCCAATTTTTAGTTATTTTTCAGAAAAATTAATTAATTTTAAGAATTTTAATAATTACTTTTGGAAACTTTAATTAAATTTTTGAATTTTAGATGATTTTTGGATTTTTTTTAAAATAAATTTATCAAATATGGGGCAAATTTTGGAGTGATCACTCACGTCGATCATGATTTGGCTTCATCTGAAGCGCCCATCAGAGTGGGGCTCACTCGCAGAGTGATATTGAATGGCTGATAAGTGAGCGTGTCACGCCTAGCTTCCCAAAAAGAATACGGAATACGGATACACGACTCAACCCAGCGAATGATTTGCATCATCTATAAGCTATTCAGAATCTTACAGCAAATCTCAGAATAATCAGAGTCGGAAGCCAAAAGAATTATCCTCACACAGACATATATATCTCAAAACAAAACAAAGTGCCAACAGAAATTAATTGAAAACCAATAATATACTAGTCTCAAATAAACAGATCCGAACAAGTTAATATCCTGAGTCACATAGCCCAAATACAAATAAAATCCAAATACTCAAATACATTGTTCAAAAACAACAGATAATAATAATAGTAAAAGAAGTCCAACACTAATATTTCATTTCTCCAATACCATCGAGCAAGCGACCATCCTGATCTGCAATCAATAAGTTGCAGGAGAAGGAAAAAGAAAACAAGTACCCGTCAATGCAAGTTACGGGCCGCTTGTAATTCAGAATACAAGTACATGAAAAACTAAACAACTAAAATAATAGCAGAAACAGATATAGCATGGTATAGCAGAATCAACTAGCATGGTATACTAACATGTGTCAAGTGTCAAAAGTCAAATAGCATGCAAACAGATATATAGATAGTGTCAAATAATGGTATCAAGTGATAATATCAGACAGATAACAGATAATCAGATAATCAGATAATCAGAAAATCTGATAACAGATTTAGATATCAGATACAGATTCTTATAAGTCTTGTATTAATTACTAACTAGGTAGTACTTCATGTGTCATCCTTTTATCACATGGTTGCTACATTCAAAAAAGTTACATTTTTAGATTTCGTAGGGGATCATATAGGGTCGTGTACTCAGGGTTCAGACAGACAGATATCAGATGCAAAATCCAGACAGACAGATAGAACCTAGTGATTCTCTTATTCTCTACACCTTCCTATAGGAAGTAATGTAAACAGGGTACAGAATAACCGATAACAAATAATCATATGGGAAACACGGGCCCCCTTCTAAGTACACATTTCTATGCTTTTCCACTACTAGATCTTTTCCATAAATCCCGCCTTGATCATTTTATAATTATTATCAGACAGATATGTATGTGCATGAAACAGAGCAAATCTAGCATGATATAACGACCCACAAGTTCAGAATAACAGATAAGCATGTACAGATGGTAAGATAGTCACATAACATAACAAAATAGGGTACTTTCTAATTCAGGACAGCACGACAGTACAGTACTAAAATAGTGATTCCCATTTTCAAAAATATGGAAACCTGAATCCGTCAGAGAATCTGGAAAATAGACTTCCAACCGAATCCAGCGGATACATATAAGTCATATAGTGTTTTAGAAAAACATAACTCAAAACTGATTTGAAACCAGAAAATACGTTCAACTAGAAATCAGTAAATCGAATTTACAGTCAGGAAAACAGGATCAAAACACCCCAAATAAATCCAAGAAAAATCTGGGGTATTTCCCTATATGTCTAGTATCAGAATGAAAAGTTTCATAATTTTCCAGTAAGATTAGTTTAGCCAACAAAAATCAGAAAACATCAAGAAACGATAGTTTGGCAAATTTGGAATTCCCAATACTGCTGTACGAAAACTATAATATCTCGCAAACCGTGAAATCAAATCCAAATCCGCCAAAGGAAGATGAAAATAGACAAAATAAGCTAACTTTCATGTTCACAAAGATTTTCCAAACAGTAAAAGGAATTAAGGTGAAAATATAAATCTTTTCAGAACAGTGAGCAAAATCCAGCAAGTATAGTCTTTATAAATATGCATGAAACGGTATATAAAACTCATCAATAAAATCCACTAAAATTCTCGGTAATCCCTAAATAGTTATAGAAATACTGTGCAAAATTCATATCAAAATAATATGCTTAGCACTAGTATCAAAATAGTTTAGTCATCGAAATCATCAAGATCATCAAGAAACAAAATCTGGAAATGAAATACACCTCTGTAGTAAAACAATCATATCTCACACATACGAAAATGAAATCGATCATGGTCAGAAAGTTTGGAAAGAAGACGAATTTCTCTAAAAATCATGTTTAATACTGAAGTTAAGATACTGACCTTAATATGATCTAAAATAGCAATCAAAACTGATCATCGACAAAGTACAGATTTTCCTCTTAATAACAAATCAACATACAACATACGAAACTCATCCCAAACACGTTATAGAGTCTACTAAGTGTCCAAATAACATGAAATAGGGTATATAGCATGTCCACAACAAGTATATCACATGGATCCAAACAAACACACGATTTCTCATAATTATCCCACAAATATTATCACATCAAGAGCGGTCAAAACCTAAGTTGTTTCATGTCAAATTTGTGTCGTGAGGTAACTATGGTCAATAGCACTATAGAGACAATACTCATCAAAAATACATCACACACGAGTTGTCTCTAGAACCCAACTATACTACAAGTGGAATTTATGACTTGTATCATATAAAGGAATTGAGTACAAGTTACTTGCCTTAACCGAAGACGAAACGAATATCAAAAATAATGGGAACGGATCCCAACAACAAACAAAATCCACGAACAAATATCACGAACCAAAGCAATCACACAACCACACGTGCAACCCATGTGCCTGTGCAAACCAAGAGAGGAAGAAAGAGATCGGGAACGACCGACAGTGGCGGCGCTGGCCTTGTGTTGGCGTTGCTGCTCCGGTTGCTGCTGTCGACGACGCCGATGGACGAAGGACGGAGGGAGAGAGATGGAGAGGTGGGGAGATGCTCGGGAGATGGTGGTCAGCTAGGGGGATCGGGATGGCGACTAGGGTAAGAGGGAGGTGCAGGTCGGGGGTGTTCAGGCTGGGGGTGACGGCGCAAAGGACAGAGAGAGGGAAGAGGCCGGGGTAGTAGGGTTAGGGTTTTAGGGAGAGAGAGATGAGGGTATTTATATAGGGTTGAGATATAGGGTAGTGGGTTGTATGTATTTGGGTTAATGGGTAGTTTAGGAGTAGTAGTAGGAGATTGGGTTTAATAGAATTTGCATAGGATTTAAAATAGGATTTAGGCTAATTTGGCTTTGGTAGTCAATTAGGGATCAAAAGCAATAGGATTAGCAAACAAAACACCACGAGCACCCAAGAACAAAATAAAGAGAACAAGAACCCAAAAAAAGCAAAATAATAATAACAATCAAGAACAAATCAAGGGACAGAAAAATAAATCACATGATAAAAAATGAACGAAAATGAATATATATTGAAAACAACTCCAATATACGGTCGAAAATACAAAGAGAGTACTGATGAACGCATTATTATTCACATTTAGAGGCAATAATCTTAATGAAATTAGACAATTAAAAGCTCTATATGTGGTATTTAACTCTTATTTTCTCTTTTCCATAGGAAACAGCTCAAGACAGCGAAACGAAGCAAATTCAGGATCTTAAGGATGAACTCAGAAGATTACAGAAGCATCAGTCGACTGGTTCTCCATAACAGGCGACTGGACAGAGAACTCAAGCTTACACAAATGCCTCATCACAGTCGACTTACTCTCAAGGACAGTCGGCTAGTCTGATCAATTATGAAATCTTCAGAAGTCTCGACTCAGTCGACTGGTTCGAAGACCAGTCGACTGATCGGCGGCAGAGTCAACAGATAAGATAATTAAAGATTCATCCAAATCCAAATACAAATCAAAGCAGATACGGAAAGAAAGAAGAAAAGAGAAAGATATATAAATCGCCAAATCAGATAAGGAAAGAAATAAATAAAAGAAGAGGGCGTTTATGTAAAAGAGTGCAAACCCTAAATCTCTAGCCGTGTTCTATAAATACCAACCAAGATGCTCGATGCGGGGAATCTATCTGGAGACGGCTGGACCGACCAAGAAAGGCCATCGACCAGGAAGCATCAAAGGAGGAGAACAAGGGAACTGCTGATCGTGCTCAAATTCAACATCATACAAATCAGAGTTTTCCTTGTCTTCCTTTTACTTTTATTTTCATTGTAGTCATGAACTCTATTATATTAATCAATAAAGGTTGTATTATGTGCAACTAATTTAATAGTTGGGTAGATTGAAACCGTAGTCATGTGATGCTTATATTTTTCTAAATGCTACTTTATTGCTTATTGATTAAACCTGAGAGTATTGGAATAGATTTATAATAATCAAACTAGTTCAGAAACCTAGGGCAGTCGACTGAAGTGACAGCCAGTCGACTGGTCCGAACCTGGGATTATAAGTTTGTGTATTGTAGATCTGAATCTGTTATGTGAGCATGTTGAGACGACCCGTATCTCGTGTTCATATCTTGTAACAAGGGAATCTTTAGGGGTTCTTGGTTTAATCAACTTGAAGGATCTAGATCTGATACCAATTTCTAGAACTTCGAGTGTTTGTTCGTTTCCACTGATATTATGTTTTCTTTAAGTGCAACTTAGCAGATACCATGCTAAATACTTAATGAAAGAAACGAATTAGAGCAGATACCATGCCTAATTCTTGGCTTAGGGAAACATTACTTTAAGGAGTAGATACCATGCCCTTGAAGAGAACAGACATGAGTAATGGATGTAGTATATGACTTAGCATTACTGACTATTGGTGGAAATCAATACCCAACTACTTTAATAGAGATTTGTGACTCAACTTGTGATGCTATTTAATTTAGATTTTTATCCTTTTATTTCCTTAGACTTTTAGATCAATTCTTTAAAGATTTTGTTTTCTATTTTATTGATTAGTAAGTTAGAATCTACAATCTCTGTGGGATCGACCCTTGCTCGTCACTACGCTTTTCTAAACGATTCGTGCACTTGCGAGGTTTTTATAATTTGTGTCTAGTTTAGTCTATTTATTTAGGGAACTAGATTGCACAACAAGTTTTTGGCGCCATTACCGGGGATTGTTTAGTATTTTAACTTACAAATCAGTAAAATCTTTTTCTGTTTATTTTATTTTATTTCTTCTTTTTCTTTTCTAACATTTTCTTTTAGTTTACTTTCTGCACAAACAGGGTCAGTCGACTGTCTCCAAGGACCAGTCGACTGCACAACGAAGAATTCTACAAGCAACAATGGGTGAAAGAATATTGAATCGAGTACCAATGCAAGACAAATTCATTCCACAGAATATTGAGCAACCGTCTTGCATAGCTTTTCAACCCAAAGTCACAGGAAATATGCATCTATCACCTCAATTACTCAGCATGGTTCCCCACTTCAATGGTAGACTAGATGAAGATCCGCACTTACATCTACAAGACTTCTTTGATCTTTGCAGGACACAAAGCATCCAAGGGCTTACCTCTGAACAAATCAGGTTAATCTTGTTTCCTTTTTCTTTAAAACTTAATGCTAAGTTGTGGTATAATTCTTTGGAACCAGGATCAATTAATTCATGGGAGCAATTGGCAACAAAATTCTTGAAAGAGTTCTTTCCAGCCCAGAAAACCAGACAACTAAAAAGGGAGATTCTACTTTTCCAACAAAAAGATGGCGATTTGTTTTTCGAGGCGTGGAAGGACTTTAAAAACAAGCTTTTCAAGTGTCCTACACATAACATACCTAAGGATGACCAGGTACAATCATTTTATGAGGGTTTAAATGACACTAACAAAGCAATTGTAGATGCAGGTTGCAATGGAATGTTGATGAGGAAGAGTGCTGAGGAGGCCATAGAGTTATTTGAAGAACTCAGCGAGAACTCACAACAATTCTCCACAAGGAGGGGTCTTTCGAAAAAACAGGGAGTATACGAAATTTCTCATAATAATAACATGCAATTAGAAATGGAAACCATGAACAAAAAGATTGATATGCTTGTAAATTCAACGTTGGGTGGCGTAAAAAACCAACCAAAAGAAATGTGTGCAAATTGTTTTCAATCTAACCATACAACTAATTCATGTCCCATGTTTTCTTTCGCAGATCAGGAGCACACAAACTACGAAGAACAGGGAATGTACCCGCCCCAGAACAATTTTTTTTCAAACACGTATAACCCAGGGTGGCAAAACCATCAAGGCAATCAATTCACACCAGGGCATACGCAGCAATTCCAGGGTGGGAATTGGTATGATAGGCCAGAACAAGAAAAGAATAAGTTGGATTTCGAAACCACCATTCTTCAATTACTCCAACAGCAACAGCAAACAAACAATCAACAAGGACAGGCCATTCAAAAATTAGAATTTCAAATTGGTCAAATTGCTCAGGAGATAAGTGAAAGAAAGGCAGGAGAATTCCCATCACAAACCATACCTAACCCTGGAGGACAGGAGCAGCTCCAATCAAGGACAACACTAGAGGAAGAGATTGAATTTACAATGTTTGATGCACCACAATTTCCACACGATGATCATGAATGTTATAATATTGATGTGGTTCAGGAAAGTTGTGGCCAAACATTTCAGGAACATAGTGTTGATCCATTACCAGCAACAATTGCACACCCTCCACTACTATCGCAAGTTGAAATGGAATACGATGACTGGATGAATGCAGAGACAGTACATCACCTTGAACCTCCAACATCTTATTCAGGTAAGCTTGCACCTGCATTTAAAAATTTTGTGTCTAATAACATTTGTGTTTTCCCAGACCAGCCGACCGATGAACAGGATAAGTCGACTGGTGAACATAATAAGTCGACTGGTGAATGGAATAAGTCGACTGCTACAAGGTCACCAGATGTGGAGCTGAAGCCATTACATGAATATTTGGGGAACGACCAGACAGTACCTGTGACAGTTGCTGCAAATTTCAAGATGAACGAAGAAGCAAGGCTGCAGGGAGTCTTGCAAAACCATAATGGTGCATTAAGATGGACCATTGCTGATAAACTGATGTCAAGATGGTACGGTCCATAACATGTTACAAAGGTTTCCCCCACATGGAGCATTGACGAAAAAATCAAACGTTCTAGGTGAATGGGCAGAGCGGGGAAACCTTATAATAAGATGAGTTGTGAGCCGCGAGTCATTCAATACATGGCACAACTCATCAAGTCTAGCTGAAGACAAGAAACACAGCGCTTATTGGGAGGCAACCCAATTTTTCAGGGGAGTATTTACACTTTCCCTTTATTTTCTTTCAGTTATTCATTATTATTTTTCTTTTAGTTATTTTTATTTTCAGTATCTCCTTACTAGATGGTGACACATGCCTATTTTTATATTTTCTTGCGAACATTGAGGACAATGTTCCATCTAAGTTTGGGGGTATTAGGTAGTTATTTACATTTGGAATCCTTAAAAGAAATTTTTTAAGGATAAACAATTTCTTATAAAGTAAGAGTAAGGATACTTATTTACTTTAGGATTGTTGAGTTTCATAATTCCTTACAAAATTGTATGAGTCATGCGATTATACATAATAAACAAATGTGATGCTTTTTCTGGTGATTATTCCTTTAGATCTAGTCCTAAATTGAGTTTAAGTAAATAGAGTGATAAAAAAATATATATATATAAATATATATATTCGAATAAAGTCAATCTACTCCAATGTTTTGAGTGCTTAGTAACTAGGGGTATTCATCACCAATGTTTACCTTTACTTCAAACGGCAACTTGAAATATGAGTATGCAAAGCACTTTAGAGTTTGTGACTTGCTGAGTAACCGGGTGGATTCATCACAATTGTTTCGCATTCACGTCAAAAGGCAAGTGACAACTTTAAAGAAGTGACTTCAAAAAAAAAAAAAAAAAAAAAAAAAAAAAAAAAAAAAAAAAAAAAAAAAAAAAAACCTCTAGTTTGCTACTCGGTTTGTAGTAGAGAAAAGGGGATAATCACCGATTGAGTAATTACACACTATAACTATAATTAATTGCATGACAAGTGTAGTTGAGTTTGGAGTTATGAATAAACAATTGCACTAGAGAAAGTGGGTATGTTTAATTTTACTTTATCTGAAATTGTTTATACTTTTCTATGTTGATGCCCACATAATTAGAACTCTTGGTGGTTAAGGCTGTTATTATTATCTTCCCCCTTGTTCATAATTTCAGTTTGCTTGAGGACAAGCAAAAATCCAAGTTTGGGGGTATTTGATGAACGCATTATTATTCACATTTAGAGGCAATAATCTTAATGAAATTAGACAATTAAAAGCTCTATATGTGGTATTTAACTCTTATTTTCTCTTTTCCATAGGAAACAGTTCAAGACAGCGAAACGAAGCAAATTCAGGATCTTAAGGATGAACTCAGAAGATTACAGAAGCATCAGTCGACTGGTTCTCCATAACAGGCGACTGGACAGAGAACTCAAGCTTACACAGATGCCTCATCACAGTCGACTTACTCTTAAGGACAGTCGGCTAGTCTGATCAATTATGAAATCTTCAGAAGTCTCGACTCAGTCGACTGGTTCGAAGACCAGTCGACTGATCAGCGGCAGAGTCAACAGATAAGATAATTAAAGATTCATCCAAATCCAAATACAAATCAAAGCAGATACGGAAAGAAAGAAAAAAAGAGAAAGATATATAAATCGCCAAATCAGATAAGGAAAGAAATAAATAAAAGAAGAGGGCGTTTATGTAAAAGAGTGCAAACCCTAAATCTCTAGCCGTGTTCTATAAATACCAACCAAGATGCTCGATGCGCGGAATCTATCTGGAGACGGCTGGACCGACCAAGAAAGGCCATCGACCAGGAAGCATCAAAGGAGGAGAACAAGGGAACTGCTGATCGTGCTCAAATTCAACATCATACAAATCAGAGTTTTCCTTGTCTTCCTTTTACTTTTATTTTCATTGTAGTCATGAACTCTATTATATTAATCAATAAAGGTTGTATTATGTGCAACTAATTTAATAGTTGGGTAGATTGAAACCGTAGTCATGTGATGCTTATATTTTTCTAAATGCTACTTTATTGCTTATTGATTAAACCTGAGAGTATTGGAATAGATTTATAATAATCAAACTAGTTCAGAAACCTAGGGCAGTCGACTGAAGTGACAGCCAGTCGACTGGTCCGAACCTGGGATTATAAGTTTGTGTATTGTAGATCTGAATCTGTTATGTGAGCATGTTGAGACGACCCGTATCTCGTGTTCATATCTTGTAACAAGGGAATCTTTAGGGGTTCTTGGTTTAATCAACTTGAAGGATCTAGATCTGATACCAATTTCTAGAACTTCGAGTGTTTGTTCGTTTCCACTGATCTTATGTTTTCTTTAAGTGCAACTTAGCAGATACCATGCTAAATACTTAATGAAAGAAACGAATTAGAGTAGATACCATGCCTAATTCTTGGCTTAGGGAAACATTACTTTAAGGAGTAGATACCATGCCCTTGAAGAGAACAGACATGAGTAATGGATGTAGTATATGACTTAGCATTACTGACTATTGGTGGAAATCAATACCCAACTACTTTAATAGAGATTTGTGACTCAACTTGTGATGCTATTTAATTTAGATTTTTATCCTTTTATTTCCTTAGACTTTTAGATCAATTCTTTAAAGATTTTGTTTTCTATTTTATTGATTAGTAAGTTAGAATCTACAATCTCTGTGGGATCGACCCTTGCTCGTCACTACGCTTTTCTAAACGATTCGTGCACTTGCGAGGTTTTTATAATTTGTGTCTAGTTTAGTCTATTTATTTAGGGAACTAGAAACCAACAACAAGTACAAATACTCAAGAAAGAAGAAGAATACACTAAGAATACGAAAAATGAAAAATAGGGATTACAGAGCGGAAGGGGGATGACTATGTGGCTTCATCTTGCGCATCCATCACAAGAGGGCAGGCATTTTTTAGAGATCCAACGGTTTTCGATGGTAATAGGCACCCCCTTGGTCTCCCGACCATTTGGGAAAGCAACTCTTCATCTTCTCCATTTTAAGCTCCATGTTTTGGGCGACCAAAACAACTTGGTGACCACATTGGCTTCGTCGAGCAAGCTTGTGGCGACCAAGTTTCGGCGAGCAACCCCTTGGCGACCAACAGGTTTCGGCAACCTCCTCTCTATCTTCTTTGGCGACCAAGATCTGGGCGACCAAACTCTTCTCGATCAAGCTTCGTCGACCAAGGTTATGGAGAATAGAAGCCCTGTCGAGCAAGGCTGTAGGCAACTAAGGAGACCACGTTTCGGCAGGTAAGCCCTTGGAGGCCAACAGTTTTCGGCGACCTCTTCATCTTCTTCGGCGACCAAGCTCTTGGTGATCAAGCTTCATCGACCAAGGTTGTGGCGACCAGGAGCCTCATCGAACAAAGATGCAAGCGACCAAGGCAACCACATTTCGGCGGGCAAGTCCTCTTCCTCATCGAGCAAAGCTGCAGGAGACCAACTCTTCACTGAGCAAGGTTTTTTGGTCAAACAGAGCTCTCTTTGTTTGTTGAGCAAGGCTTCAGGCGTCTAAGGAGACCAGGGCGACCATGCTATTCTTATTCATTGAGCAGGGCCTCAGGCCACCAACCTGAACTTTTGGTGGTCAAGAACTTCAGCAACCAACAATCTTGGCAACCAAGGTGTTATAGGTGACTAACAGATATTCGGAGTCTTTGCTGACCACTTCTTTTGTTAATTGAGGACTTCGACAACCATGGAGCTCGATTGTTTCTTGATGTCGAGCTGAAACTCTGTCAACCAAGTTTTCTCGGTGACCAAGTCTTTGGGCTGAGTGAGCTCTTGTTGGGCCTTGATTATAATTTATCTTGATTCTTGGGCTCAAGTTTCGTTTATCTTTCAAACTGGCGGTGCTTCTTGGTCATTTGGGTTTTGAATTGGGCAAAAGCTTTTGGCAAAGTAGTGGAGCCTCGGGTTGAAGTTCTTGGTCGGGTTGTATTCGTGAGGAGCTAGGGTTTTTCGTCGAATTGAAGGTCTCAGTCGAGTTAGAGATAAACTAGCTTGGAAGTCGAGGTGTGTGGAGCTTCAAGTTAGAGTTAAGCTAGCTCTCGTTTGATTGTGTGAAGCTTGAGGTTAGAGTTCAGTTTTGAACTTGTCTAGTCATCTCCTAAGTGGGTTTGCATTAGGCTGAAGCTTGAAGTTGGAGCTTGGCAGAGCTTGGGTTTGGCAAATCTTCGGATTAAAGATTAGGGCTTTTGGTAGGGTTGTCTTTGTGAGGAGCCAAGTTTTGATGTTGCAGAGAAGGCTTTGGTTTTGTGGAGCCTAATCATCTCCTGTCTTGAAACTTTGGTTGGATTTTTAGCTAGTGCCTCGTCAACTTTGAAGTCTTGTTAGAGGCTTTGCTGGTCATGCTTGTGGTCGACTTCAAAGTTCCTTTGCTAGCTTGAGTTGGAGTTAGGCCAGATTGGAAGTGGTACTTTGCTTCAAGGTTGTATTTTACTCGTTTATGCATACATGGAATTATATGTATAAATACAAAGTTTGTTTTATAAACCTTGACTTTTATATCAACAAATAGTATCTTTTTTTATGAACACGGCTTTTTGTGCTAGTCAACTTGTTTTGTCGAATAAGCACCTTGTCATTGACAAAGTGTTGTCTCATTCAATTGTTTTGTCAATCAACCGTCTCGCTGACGACCAAGTGTTTTATTGTTCACTTATGTTGTCGAGAAAGCATCATGTCACTCATTAGTTGAAATGCTCTTTCGATAGAGTGTTTCGCTGTTAGACGTGTGTTTTGTTGGTCTGGGAGCTGAATGCTCTTATCGTTGGATCTTGTGTATGTATCTGACCTAGAAGAACTGTTGCAGGAACAAACTTCGAAAGATAGTCAGACTGCGGACTTGTTGTTTGATCCAAGCAAGTTTGATGAGGCAATTCTGGGACAGAGTTGAATGTTTGAACTTGTCATTTGTGCTCAGTAAGTTTGTAGGGGCAACTCTAGGATGGAGTTGAACATTGAACTTGATGTTTACACCCAGCAAGTTTGTAGAGGCAACTATGAGACGGAGTTGAACGTAAGCTTGCCATTTTTTCCCAACAAGTTTATGGAGGCAACTCTGATATGGAGTTTGATGTTTGAACTTGTCGTTTGCACCAGCAAGTTCGTGGAGACAAATCTGAGATGGAGTTGGACGTAGAGCTTGTCATTTGTGCCCAGTAAGTTTGTTGAGTCAACTCTGAGATGGAGTTGGCGTTAGAACTTGTCATTTGTGCCTAGTAAGTTTGTAAAGAAAACTTTGAGATAGAGTTGGATGTTTGCGCCCAGTAAGTATAGAGAGGCAACTATAGGCCGGCATTGGATGACGAAACTATGTCATGAAGTTAAGTGGTTTTTGGAAGGACTCAAGTGAGAGGCATGGCATCTAACTCATTGTTAAGGAATTAACAAGTATTTGACAGAGCTAGTGGAAAGAGCAAGGCATCAAATTCGTGTTAGGAGTTAATCAGTCGTTGACGTAGCACGAGCGAAGAGCTAGGCATTGGACTCATTGTGTGGAACTAACGAGCTATTGATGGAGCCCAAGCGAAGAGCAGGGCATTGAACTCGTTATATGGAGCTAATGAGTTGTTAATGAATCTCGAGTGGAGAGTGGAGAACTGAACTCGGTGTATGGAGTCAATGAATTATCAGCGGAGCTTCAGCGAAGAGCAAGCTATTAAACTCATTGTATGGGTCTAACAAGTTGTTGATGGAACTTGAGCGAAGAGCAAGGTATTGAACTCATTGTGTGAAGTTAACGAGTTGTTGAAGGGGCTCAACCGAAGAGCAGGGCATTGAACTCGTTACATGGAGCTAACGAGTTATTGGTGGAGCTTGAGCGGAGAGTGGGGAACTGAACTCAATGTATGGAGTCAACGAATTGTTGGCGGAGCTTCAGCGGGGAGCAAGTTATTAAACTCCTTGCATGTGGATAACGAATTGTTGATGAAGCTCGAGCGAAGAGCAAGACATTTAACTCATTGTGTGGAGTTAACGAGTTGTTGACGAGGCTCGAGCAAAGACCGGGGCATTGAACTTGTTATATGGAGAATAACGAGTTGTTGGTGGAGCACGAACGGAGAGCAGAGCATTGAGCTTGTTATATGGAGCTAACGAGTTGGTGGTGGAGCTCGAGCAGATAGCGGGGAACTAAACTCATTGTATGAAGTCAAGGAGTTGTTGATAGATCTGGAGCGAAGATCAAGGCTTTGAACTCATTGTACGAACTTAACGAGCTATTGAGGGAGCTCGAGCGAAGAGTGAGGCATTGAACTTATTGTACGAAGTTAACGAGTTGTTGACGGAGCTCGAGCAGAGAGCAAGTCATTGAACTCATTGTGTGGAGCTAATGAGTTGTTGATGGGACTCGAGCGAATTGCAGGGCATTGAACTCGTAGTATGGAGCTAACGAGTTATTGACAGAGCTCGAACGGAGAGCGGGGTAATGGAGTTGCTATTTGGAGCTAACGAGTCATTGACGGAGCTCGTGCGAAGAGTAAGGCATTGAACTTGTTGTATGGAGTCAACGAGTCATTGACAGATCTCGAGCAAAGTGCAAGGCATGGAACTTATTGTATGATGTTAACGAGTTATTGATGGAGCTCGAGAAGTGAGCAAGGCGTTAAACTCGTTGTTTGGAGTCAACGAGTTGTTGATGGGGCTCGAGCGGAGAGCAAGACATTGAACTCATTATATAGGGTAACTAGTTGTTAATGGAACTCGAGCGAAAAGCAAGACATTGAACTTGTTGTTTGGAGTTCACGAATTGTTGAAGGGGATGGAGCAGAGAGTGGGGAACCGAACTCGTTGTATGAAGTTAATGAGTTATTGACGGTGCTCGAGCGGAGAGCAGGACGTTGAACTTATTGTATGGAGCTAACGAGTTGATGACAGAGCTCGAGTGAAGAACAGGGTGTTGGACTCATTGTACGAAGTTAACGAGTTGTTGATGGAGCTTCAGCCAAGAGCATGCTATTTAACTCGCTATATGGTGTTAATGAGTTGTTGGTAAAGCTTTGGCGAAGGGCAAGCTATTGAACTCGTTGTATAGAGTTAACGAATTTTTTATGGAGCTCGAACAAAGTGCAAGGTATGGAACTCATTGTATGAGATTAACGAGTTGTTGACGGAGCTCAAGCAAAGAGCGAAGATCTAAACTCGTTGTATGGAGTTAAAAAGTTATTGATGGAGTTCAAGTGAGGAGCAGAGCATTGAACTCGTTGTATGGAGTCAACGAGTTGTTAACGGAATTTCGGCGGAGAGCAAGCTTTTGAACTCGTTGTATGGGGTTAATGAGTCGTTTGATGGAGCTCGAGCAGAGAGCATGGCATTGAACTCGTTTTATGGAGTTAACGAGTTGTTGACGGAGCTCGAGCAGAGAGCATGGCATTGAACTCGTTTTATGGAGTTAACGAGTTGTTGACGGAGCTCGAGCGAAGGGCCAGACATTGAACTCATTGTTTGGAGCTAACGAGTTGTTGATGGAATTCGGAAGAGGGATTGAGTGCTAAATGCATTACTTGGGGATGATGAGTTGTTGGTGTTCCGAATCATCTTGATATTGAAGTGAAGTCCTTTGGTTTTTTTCTACGTTGAAGTGTTTCCATTCTTCTCTTTGCTGACAAGCAGTTGTTTACACCGAATGAGGTCTTCAAAATGCTGAGCTTGTTCTCCTTCACAATATGCTATGCTTAACGGAGTTGAGACTTGTCCATTTGTGCGAGACGTCTAGCAAGATGAAGTTGGAGCTTGCTTAGGTGAAGGTGGTGCGAAAGACTTGGAGCTTGCCCATCTACGAAAGGCTTGTCTTGAATTTTATCGTCATTTAAGACAGCTATGGGGAGGTGTTAACTGGTCGGAGTCCTGTGAAGAGGTCTTTGTTTCTTAGACAGAACATCGCTTTGTCGTGTAGCCGAAAGAACGACTTGTAGGACAGTTTGTTGTATAATACTTGCAAGACTTTTGTAGTTATGCTTAAGCATGAAACGTAGACTCATTGTAATTCTGTTGTTTTAACGAGACTTGTTGTTTGTGAAATAAGAAATCTTTTTCATGCATGTGCCTTGTCTTGTGGTTTGTCACCTTGGGAGTTGGCTAGTCGTAGGAGCTGCTCTTGGGGAGAGTTGGACTCCGGACTTTCCGTTTTGTACTTGTAGGAGAAACTCTAGAAGGGAATTGGACTCTGAACTAGCTGTATGTGTCCTCCAATGAATTGTGAGAGTTACATCGAGTGGTGAGTTGAGCTTCAAACTTGCTTGTTTGTAGGTTTTTTGGAGCAACTACGATCTACAATTTTGGACATCTAATCTATATTTAAAGGTTTTCAACTAGTTTCAGGAACATATCAAATGGCGAGTTGAGTTATGAACTTGCTTGTTTGCAGGTTGCTAAAGCAACTTCAAGCCATGAGTATGGATTCTGAACTTTTTGTTTAGGAGTTTAACAAGTTGTAGGAGCAGATCAAATGGCGAGTCGAGCTCTGAACATGCTTCATTGCAGGTTGCTAGAGCAACTCCGAGCCATGGGTATGGACTCCAAACTTGTTGTTAAGGAGTTTAACAAGTTGCAGGAGCAGATCGAATGGCGAGTTGAGCTTTGAACGTGATTCATTGCAGGTTGCAAGAGCAACTCCGAGCTATGGGTATGGATTTTTAACTTGTCGTTGACAGGTTGCAAGAGCAGGTTGAATGGCAAGTTGAGCTTTGAACTTGCTTCATTGTAAATTGCTAGAGCAACTTTGAACAATGGGTATGGACTCCAAACTTGTCTTATACAGAGCTTTTAATGAGTTTGTCGTGCTGTTTTTAGGATTAAGCTTGGCATTTAACTCAATGTTTACTTCCAGAGAATTGTAAAATATTTTTGAAAAATAAAACTTAATGGCTGCTCTAGTGGCTGGCATTTATTACATGCAATGACCGGTATGAAAAGTGGTCTTTATTAGAAAATATTGAAAGTAGAAGAGGAGGGGGGGCATTAAGCACCCTTGTTGAAGTTCATAAGTTGTTCCATATTCCAAGTCCCTGCGGATATCTCCTTGCCCCCTCAGGTTTACAAGTTGATGAGCCGCTAGGCAAACAACTTTACAGACCTTGCCCGGGCTTTGCCTGTTTTGGAGTAAGCCTCCACTTGTTTTGCAGAGAGAAAGGGAGATCTCCAAGTTTGTCAACGTATTTAGGCAGGACTGTTTCTTTCTGTTGAATGAGCTGAGTGGCTTCAAGTCTATTAATGTATTCTGACGAGGATGAATTTGGACCTAGTGGGAGATGATTTGGCAAGTTTTAAATTTCTTGGTAGGATTGTCTAAGTCATTAGCTTCAAGCTTGTTTACGAACTCGGAGTTACTGTGATTGCTTTCGGGAGGTAGCTCTATGGCATTGAGGGGGAGAACTGAACCCCCATTGTGTTGGTGTAGCATACTTATGCTGCCTGTTATCTCCCTACAACTTTGTATATGTTTTTTGTTGTTGAAAACATTATTTTCATGTGGAATGCAGATGCAGCTGCATGAAAGGCCGCCAGGCCTAAACAGTCAAATTTGCATTGTATGCGGCTTTGACGTCGACTACCATACAATCCAGCTCTTATGTTCGAGTTGGTGGAGACTTTCCTACTGTTACATCGAGTGTGACGATTCCTTCGATTTGAATGGAAACACCGGAGAATTCGTGGAATGTATAGCCACCTGGCTTCAGTTGGTCTCGGGAGAGCTTGAGGCCGTTGAAAGTGTTCATGAAAAGAATATGTACCGAGCTGCCTTTGTCCACCAAGATGTAGTGTACCTCATGATTCACCATGCAAAGATTTATGACCAATGCATCGTAATGAGGTGTTCGGACATCTTCTAAGTCCTTGTCGGAGAAAGATATCAAGACCCCGATGCTCTTGGCAGGTAGGATGTTATATACTGAGTTGACTTTCCTTACGAAGGCTTTGCAAGAGGAGATGGAATCTCTCCCCATCGACCCTCCGTTAATAGAATGAAGACTGTCCATGTTAACTGAGTCTTGAGATTCGTAGGGCCTCTCTTGACGCTTATTAGCCCCCCCGTGATAGAGGGGTTTCTGCATTGTTATTTTGTTGAATAAATTGATAGAGATAGCTCCAGCGAATCAGACCTTCGAGTTCTTCTCTGAGGGCTTGGCAGTTATCGGTGGTGTGTCTATGGTTTTCAAGAAATGCGCACCACTTATTCCTGTCTCTTCTCTTGCTAGCTATTGACATGTTGCGGGGAGGACATATTATTCTGTCCTGCTCAACTTCCATGGGGATAACTTATACGTTTGCATTTAGAGGGGTGAACTTGTTGAAGCGTGGTACTGGAGGTGGGCGGTGTTGACCTGCGCCGTCTTTCTGAAACTTTCGGGGTCGTTCCTCGCTTGCATTTTTCCATTTGTTCCCAGTATGTGAATCTATCTTGCCTTGAGGATAAAGAGCTTCCTTGGCTTTGATATACTTGTCACTCCTTTCCAGGAGCTCGATGAAATTTTTAGGAGGCTTCTTTGCGATGGAGGCCTTCAGGACTATCTGAGTGACATTGTGGTGGAAATCTAGAGCCGCCACTGATGATTCTAGGGAAGAGATAGACCTTGCTTCGGCTGTGAAGCGCTTGACAAAGTCTTTCAGCAATCTCCATCCTTTTGCTTTAATTCCAACAGAGAAACACTTATCTTTTCAGTCTTGTAGCTACTAACAAAGTGCATTATGAAGAGCTCCTCGACTGGTCGTAGGAGAATATTAATTCTGGAGTAAGGCGGGAGTACCATTTCCTTACTGATCCTTTCAATGTTGCGGAAAAATGTTTGGCACATAAGCGCATCGTTATAGACCATCATGAGAGTCTGTTAATATGATCAACTGGGTTAGATTTACCATCGTAAGATTAAAATTGAGGAGCTTTGAAGTTCTTTGGAATGGGTGCGTCGAGGATGGATTTGCTTAAAGGGGGTCGACTGGGGTGGAAAGCCCTAGAGCAGTTCCCTTCGTGCCTTATCTGTTCCAGACAATCCTCTTCTTCTCGGATGCGGCGAAGGACTTTGTCATCCTTCCCCTTGGATATAGTTGAGTCGCTAGATTCTTTTTCTCTTGAATAAGTATAGGGGCGGCTCCATGAGCGTCGATCCTGATCATGAGTACCTTGGATGGCTCAGAGGATGTCATGCTTGAAGTTTTTCAATTTGGCCCTATTGACTGGGGCCTCTTGCTCGTTGTTCCTCTCAACACGCTTTTGACTCTCACGATTCGGGCATCTTTCTATACTATGCCCCCTGTGAGAGGAGCATCTTGATCTCTGCCTTTGGGGAGAGTTGCTTCTCCGGTTGTCCTGACATTCTGAGCGGGAGGTCTCAGTCTGTGTATGCCTCTAAGCCAAATGGATCCATAGATTGGTCCCCTATTGTCTGGCATAGATGATTTGACGAAGATCTTTTAACCCCCGGGAACCTCGCAAGGGCATCGAGTCACTACAAGCATTATAAACTAAGATGTGGTCATGTAGAGGGTATTGTTCACAGTGCGATTCATGATGGCTTTCTCGGGAGCTCGATGGTATCTTTCCATTCATAGGAGCTTGATTAGCGTGCTGGGGTGGATCTGGCTGATGAGGAGGAATTGGATCCTCCATAGGAGGAGCTTGCTAACGAAGAGAGTTAGCTAGACGGCTTGAGGACGCTGCTCTCCCTCTCAGTCTTGGTGGCATGGCAGGAGAATTCGGTGTTTGTCATGGCAAGTTCTGATCTATGAAGTAGAGCAGTGTGGTTTTCCATAGACGGCGCCAATTTGTTGCTGCTTATTTTGGTATGGGAGTAAATAGATAGTGAGTTTATCTTTTAAAGGAAACTAGTAAAGATCTAACATTTGATGGTCACCGTAAAAAGTGGTTAGAGCTCCTGAGATTGGATATGGTCAGTTGAAAGAACACCTTGATCTGAATCTAACGGTTGTTGACGCGGCCGATGGACCTGCAAAAAGCCTAAAACACCAGGGATTGCCGTTGGAGACAAATCCTCCAACGCTCAAGTCAGAACCAGAGAGAGAAAGAGAGTTTGTGAAAGGAATTGCAAATTACCCATTACCTTCTGACTGAGGGAGGAGGGGGAGGGTATTTATAGGCCTGAGAAACAGTTCGGAGATTAGTATAAATTTATTATCTCCTGTTGATTCTCCCCCTTAAGAGATAGAATCGGTAGGAGATTTGACTTGCCGCCCTCATGAGCTAGGTGTCAATCTTGGTGGGCCTGGTCGCTTTTAATGGACTTGAAAGTGGCTCATGTCTTATTAATGAGCCTGAAGAAGGTCCAGACAAGTTAAAGAGTTACTATTAATCTGCCTGTAGAAACTTGAAGCTCTGTGCTGGAATCATAAGCCCTAATTTGCTGCGATTTTTACCACTATCATCAGGCTAAGTCTCAATCTCTGAACCAGAGGCCCTTTTAACATTGAGTTGACATCCCAACAACAATGCATTTATGTTTTCTACTAATCGACATCAACCTTTCCATATTTGGGGTTGTCATGATGGCTTCACACTCATCTCCTAGGATCATCTAAAAGGCTTGCAGGCATAACACAGCACTAGTTGTAGGTGATGTAGAGGCATATACTGACTACTGATTGCGGTTTAGTGCATTACTGGCACTATTCAGGTTGTGGGACTTGAAGATCTCCATAGAACTGTTGACTTCAAGCGCACCATCAAGTATCATCGACAGCAATATCTTTTATTAACTAGAGAAATAGACCAACATGGCGATCTTCTGCTAGCATTCAATGTATAAAGAATTTGATATGAGAAAATTTTCACAACTAAATCTCCTACTTTAATAATTAATTAAACACCCATTTACAAACAAATCATCTCATTTAAAGCATGCAAATCTTTTCTCAAACACAACGTAAAACACAACTGTTAGACTATCCATATTCTACCAGTTACATTTGTATTAGACTTCCTTCATTGCTTCTCATTCATCCCTTCAATATATAACTGGTAGAATATGGAAAGTCTAATACAAATGTAACTGGTAGAATATGGATAGTCTAACAACAACATTCAATGAGTTCCTTCTGGCTCATTTCACTCCAAGAACACAAATTAACAAGGGAGAAATAAGAACTAAGGAACAAGTAAAACAGACCAATCATTAATTTCTCCACTAATTGAAGCATTCTTTTCAAGTCCTCATAGTTGCCGCCGATGATCCTCCATAGACGACAAAGATGTACAAGAACTGTGTTACTGAAAGAATGATCAGGAAAGCCTCCATTGTTCTCTGTAAATTTTGGCAAATCAATAGACGGTAATAATTTTGCAACCAAATTCAAAATTTGAAAGATTGAGTTCAGTAGTTTTTAATCACTCACCAATCGTGCATTTCTTCCCTCAAAATGAATCTCTTTGCAAGCCAAACTACAAATAAGTATTCAAAGCATAGTTAGATAGTGCACTTAGTCATAATCTTATACACTATTTACTCTGGCAGAATTTTGCATTTATCTTCTTGTCAATCAGCAGCCATCAGAAGTTTGTGCTTACAAAATTCTCTTTAAATTTGATAACTTCCTCATTGTGTTGCGAAAATCTGTTAACCTTTAGTATATAGGAATTTCTTCTGTACATGTATCTCAAAAACAAAAGTTTTTTGTACACACTTAGAACTAAAGCTAAATAGATGTTAGGATATTCTCATACTTAAGCTATACAAATAATTTGTATGATTCTTTTTGTTTATGTATGTACATAAAAATATTTCAAGAACTATATGAAGTTTGGAACAGGGTTTAGGTTGAAATCATCAAAACTAAGTGGATATAAAAAGAATAAGTTTGCCAAACGTGCAGTGCTGAGACAATTAATACTTAAAAAAATAAAGTGATGCCTCACCCCATTGCGAGAATAGTTAGAGCCCATGCTATGATAGCTGAGGATGCTGCAGATTGCTTGCTGTCATAATTCCACAGGCGAATGTGGTTGGCACCAGAGATGACAGAGGATGCGCCCACAACGCCAGCAATCAGTGAAAACAACACAAAGAATCCTGTTGCAAAGTTCCCAATTGGGAAGAAGATTGGTGGGAAATGAGATGGAAGTTGAAGCTCTGAACCTGCAGGTTTTAATGTGCATATAGGTAAATTAGTCTGGATATTCATCCATCATTAAACTTTTATAACTGATGAAAGTTGGGGTTGAAAATATTACGATGCACAAGTATTAATGTACTCCCTCCGTTTCACTTGTGATATTTAGGGGTTTTTTTCTTGTTTCACTTTAAGTGATATTATCCAATTTTTTTCCTTTTTTTTCCAAGAACACCCTTATTTATGTTGAAGTTTTATCTTAATTACTCATCTTAATCCTATCAACTATTCTTAGAAAATTGTAGTTTCAAGTTTCTAGATTTTATTTTCTCCAAAAATTTAATGCAACTCCCCCTCACCTACTACTTGCAACTCTATATATTTTCCAAATCAAAAGAACTACTCCTAAATATGGGTTTGAAAACATTAATTACATTTTTTGATATCTGGGTTTGAAAACATTGATTACATTTTTTGAAATCAGAATTACTCCTAGTAATTACTCATAGAGACTTATTAATAAGGGTATAAAGGGAAAAAAATATTTATCTCACCCTTCCTTAATTTGTGTGCAAAACTCCTAAATATCACTTAAAGTGGAACGGAGGGAGTATTATACATGTCTTCAATGTAACTTATAAGAACCGAAAGAGATGATCAAACAAACTATACCAATGATGAAGCCATAATCAATTGCTCTGTTGAGTGCCCATCCTCCTAGGGCTGCCACAATCACATACATGCAAAAATTGAGGAGTAGGAGGAGAGCAGCAGCTGGCTTCATCTGCTCATTCGCCATTTTCTCAAGCCAATTTCGGATGAATTAATATATACAATAACAAGGATAAAAATATTATAATGAGGATATAGGCGTAGATGTTCTCCTTATATATATTTAGCCCTAGAATTGCTTTGTATGTGCTTTGTTCTTTGCTTGTTCTGCCATAAGAGGCTATGAGTTGTCTGTAAAGGGAAGAAGAATTAACTTTGCATTGAAGGAAGGGAGCCAAAACTCTAGGCCCCATTTAAGGACTAGAAGATGAACCATTTATATCTATATATATCGGGTTATGTAACTGTATTCCTTGTCCCTTTTTATTTTCTCTATTAATTACTTTGTCATTTGGAAATAAATTAATACTCTTTGCTTTTTGTGTTAGTCCTTTCACATTTTCATCAATTGAAAGGTTAGAAGGTTTTATCAAACAAGGAAAAAGTTATTACCAAGTTGTCCTTAAGATTTTTTTTATGTAGATGTTAAAAGCCTCTCCCAAGGAAAACTGAGAAGCCAAGACATGAATTAGTTGGTGCTTCCAAGCTTCTTCATGTTAGTATCTATTGTTCTTAAGCTTCTTCATGTTAGTATCTATTGTTCTTAATGTTTTTTTATTTTCTCTATTTTTTAAACCGAAGTTACACTAAAGAATGTTTTAGAAACCAAACCTGTCACCGAAACAGAGACATGGCCGGTCCGGTTTCTTCTGGGTCCAATCAGATTCAACTTGGATTGAACCAGATTCACTCTTAAGAGGTCCATTTTACCTTGTATATTTATATATAGCATAATGCACTTTTGGCATTTTGGTCGAGGGAAAATAACCAAAAGATTCTCAAAGTTTATCATAATTTTTAAATAGCATCCAAATTTTTTATAATATCTAATGTTTATCATAATTCTCAAATAGCATCCAAAATTTTCTCATACCATTCCTGCCCAATAATTAACAGAAGTAATTTTTGTCATATTTCAAAAACTTCAAGTGATATTTGATTATTGCAAAAAAAAAAAAAAAATTAAATAATTCTATTTTAGAATTAAGATAAGGGTAATGCTACACCTACTACTAAATCTACAATATTTTTCTTTACTATCTTAGGTGTCACACTATTAGTGGTCGTTATTGTAAAGTAGGTGATAGAAATATCTAATAGTAGTGTACCGCTAAGGTAATAGAGAGGACGATGACTACACATACATGAGATTTTACTCTAAATATACATTATAAATGTATTGGGGTCCACTTTTTACAAAAAGAAAGTTTTAATCTTGTCTTTTAATAGAAAGTGAATTCCAATATATTTATAATATACATTTGTTATAAAAACTTGTGTATGTCTAGCATTTTGCTTATAACCAAAGTTTACGGTTGAACTTGAACCCAGCTGCTGGTTCAGTTCGTTTTTCAAGAATTTTGAAATACTATGAAAAAGAGAGAAATTCTGGGTCAGTTTTTTGGTTGAACCTGTTTGCCAGCCTGTCCAATCGAATTTTTACAACATTGCTACCCCATTAATTTATGTTACAAGATTAAGTGGAGATTAAACTTACTACTGACCATTAATTTATGTTACAAGATTAAGTGGAGATTAAACTTACTACTGACCATGTTGATAATCATGTCTTATCTGAGCTATCTCCACTTTCAAATTTATTAGAGCACTAGGTATACTAGTATGCCCGTAGGCACGTGCCTACAGCACGTATGTGAAATTGCATATAAATTTATTTAGAGTTATTTGATTGTGTGAACTGCATATAAATTTATACATTATACATGCTAAGATCAAAAGTCATTTATTATACCTTTTTAACAATTATTCGTTAAATTGTTTCAGTTTTTTAGTTATTTCATCTTTATTGCGCTTAAATTTCTCAATATTGACTTATCCAATTCTCCAAAAACCTAGCTATTTTTCAAGAAATGTGAGCACATCCATTAAAAATATGCACCATGACAGAAAAAAAATTCTGAGTGTAAACAAATACAACCACCTTTCTAATACAATCATCTTCTCTATACAACCCTCCTTTCAAATTTTATTGTTTCCTAATTGTTTTCTAATACAATCACCTTTAAATTGTTTCCTACAGCACGTCATCGCGAAGAATGATTAATTAATTAAGTTGTTTAGTAAAAATTTCGACAGTCTCCTCTAAAGTTTTACAGCCAGTTAATATTAACTTTTATGTAATAGATTTCGTTTGATATTAGCTAAGATATTAGCCAAGATATAAAATAGTCTCCTCTAAAATAGTATCCTCTAAAATTTTCATATTAACCAAGATACAAAATAAAAACAAAGATTTCGTTTGAAAACGTAATATATTTTAGGAATTATAATAAAAATTCCGACAGAATCTCCCCTTAAATATTAGACCTTTTAGAGCAATTCATTACGGAATTCTGCTCACAATTAAAAGATTAACATCACAGGAAGTCAATATGAATCCTCCCCAGGCCAATCCAAGCAACATCACACAAGCATCATATATATAGGGCTTTGGGGGAAAAAATTCTTCATATGACTAAAGATACAAAATAAATACCAAGATATCGTTTGAAAACATAATAGATTTTAGGAAATTTAGTAAAAATTTCGACAGGGCCACCCCTAAAATATTAGTCCTTTTACATATATTCCTTACGGAATTCTGCTAACAATTAAAAATATAACATCACAGGCAATAAATATCAATCCTCTCCAGGCCAAGCCAAGCAACATCACACATGCATCATATATATAAGGCTCTGGGAGAAAAAATCATAATATAATGCAAAATACAAAATAAAAATCAAAATTTCGTTTGAAAACATAATGAATTTTTAGAAAAACCTTTGAAAAAACTTTCAAAAACCAAACACATAACCCAATACTCCACAACTTTGCGGGTACAGGTATTAACATAACTATATTATATCATCATTATATACCGATACTTGCATCATCTCCCAAAATGCTAAATATTACAACTAGTACAACTATTACATCCTCCACCATAATATACACCAACCAGCCGAATGACCAAAAAAAAAATTACAGGGTTGTAAATGCTTCAAGTCTTCAAAAACGGGCCCAAACAGTGAACCTAAAAAAAAGTAAGAGTTTTGAAACAAATAGTAAGAGTTTACAATAATTAATTAAAACAATGAGAGTTTTAAAACAATACTAAGAGTTTTGAAACCATTACCTTTCAAACAGAACAATGCCTTTTAACTCAATGGTTTGAACCCAACATGTTCTTCATCACCCTACCAAAAGTTAAACTGTCAATATGTACATAACGGTTCTGAGTGTAGACGACAATCTGGGGGGAAAAAAAGAAGCATTAAATTAGCGGCAGTTAACGGCAAACATAGGGTGTAGTTGGAAACTGTAGAGTAATGGGTACATGCATTTGAACCCTACATCTATTGCAGCTGCAGTTGTATTTCTAAGTTATTTTAATGCTTGTTAGTTGGTTTCATGTTTAATATTTTGTTGTGGCATGAAATATACTGATTTGTCCACTTGCTAACCATGTTTTATTATAGGGAAACACTACTAACTATTGCAATTTGAAAGTTTAAAGAACTGAAAATTTATTGGAGCCCATTGTTTTGAATGCATCTCTAATTCTTTAACATGGTTATGTTATTTTTGCAATTTGCAGAAAATGCTGGGGTGATTGTGAATCAAAAAGGAGAAATGAAAGGTAAGGCGATACACTTATTCTGTTTTAAGTGCATTATTGTAGAAACTTGCAAAAATCCTATGTCACAACGTTCATCTTGTCAGTTGACAAAAAAATTTACTTTATATATTAAGATAGGCATAGTCTCTTGATTTGAGATATTAAAATACCAACTAATCAATGCTTGGTACATGTTACTCACCTAACCTTTTTTTTATTAAGATACAGAATTACGAATTTAAGATCTTTAGAGCTATTTCGTTTTATTTGTTAGAAGTGGATATATACAGACTGTAGCTTGCATCATATGATCTATTTTTCCCCACCCTAAAGGATTAACTAAATAATTTGTAAATATTTCCAAATGCATATCTTATTTTTTTAGCTTATTCTATTGTAATTGACCTCGGAATGATTATTAATTGGTTACTTGCTTTTTCTTTGATTAGTCTCAGATCCATAAATTTAACGAGTTTTATTGGCTATGGTTATAGGATCTGCTATTACAGGGCCCATTGGAAAAGAATGTGCTAACCTATGGCTAAGGATTACTAGTGCTGTCAATGCCATTGTTTAACTGTTGTTGTTGTTTCATGAATTATGGCCTTGTGTTCTTAATTTTGTGATCTCTAGACTTTTGCAGTTTGTGTTAGGTTTGATTATTTCTTAATAGATATAGTTGCTGGGTGGGAGTTTAAATTTCAATGTTTATTGATAATAATAATATGTTATCTTTATAATCGGAAGTGCGGTTTTCTGATTACTAAATTTCAAATTGAACGTGTGATATTGGAGCCAAATGTGTGGTACTCTGCATGAAATTCATTGAGACTACTTCAGATGAATCCCAGGTTTTCGAAAGTTTAATGAATGCATCCTCTGAAATTCTTGTTTTGATTGTAAATCTTGTTGCTTCCAAATTTGATTGTTTGTGAGAGTCTTAAGCAAAATTAGTTTGGCTGGTTCGGAAGGACTACTGAATATATTTTCAGCGGCAAAAAAGTTAATAACCTTCATTTGCGGATATCTGATTCATAATTTCTAAAGCCTGTATGCCCATAAAAAAAGGTGTGTATGAACCTATGGATTATGTTGGAGTTATGTCTTTCATCAAAATTTCAATGATTGGTAAAAAATCTATTGTCATCAAAATTTCAATGTTGGAGTTATGTCTTTCTTTGTAGTTCTTTGCAGAGTTAACATTGAGCTTCCCTAAACTTTATTCCTGGTTAAAATTATGGATGGGAATTTGATCAAGGTTACCATGCTTGCAGTGGGTGTTGGCGAAGGAATGACTTGTTGCTAGTAGTGGTGGTGGTGGCAACGACCTTGTTGAAGATAGAACGTAGTGATTGGAGGTTTGGGAAGAAATGCATTGGTGATAGGGTGGCGATAGTGGAGGCCAAGATGAGAAGAAGAGAGAAGAGTTTCAGGGTGCTAATGGTGGCGATAGCTATAAATGCAATGTTCAAAGAGAACGGTGTATCAAAATGTTTACATTATTATGAACTGTACCAAAATGTTTACATTATTTGTTGGTCTATACTTACTAAGTGTGTATATCTTATTGAGAAACAACTCGATGCCTCGGGATGATATAGTATATGGTTTGGAGTTATCCTTGACTGGACATAACAAATGCAATCAGTTTCTGTATCATGCAATTGATGGTAATCTCTGTCTTCTAGGTATGAATGAGAAGGCGAAACTCATCTTCGAATAGCTAAAACGTGTTTATTATATGTGTTTATTATGTGTGTTTTCTAAAACGTGTTTATTATGTTTACATTATTTTAGCTAAAACTCATCTTTGAATAGCTAAAATAAAAATAATAAAAATAATAAAAAAATAAAAAAGACCGATGGTGATTTTTACAGCCAAATAGACTTAATGTGGTTTATACACCCAATGACTTATGTGCTAAATTAAAAACTAAATCAACATTGCACAATACGACAATCCTAATAAATATGGGTAGCAATCAGCATGCAAAACAATAACTCAAAACTATTGGCAGCACCGAACATTAAAAAAAAGATTATTTAGTTATTTTAAATCTAAAGGTACTTATCAAGCGAAGTTTAGAACAAAAAAATTGTCAGCATCGAACAAAAAAATCTTACCAAGCGATGTTCAAAACTATTGGCAGCACCGAACAAAAAACATTCGGTCTCACTATAATTGTGAGTAAACGTGCCTTAACCTCAAGTATATTTATCGTAGGCAATGTATCGAAGTGCTCAATTTAAAATTAAAAATTGAACTTTCTATTAAAATTTTCATCGTCACTAAAGCTTTTTTCCCATCAAATTAGATGTTAGGGACAACAATACAACCTTCGACTGAGAAGGCTTGACAAAACGAAACAAAAGGAAAGCGTATCACCTGCGAATTCTAGTGCTATGAACCATAGACGTCAAATTACTTGCCAGGGAAAAATAAAGGTCAGATAAAGCTAATAGAACCAACACTGATGCGATGGTACTTTAATCTCATCTAAAAGGCAAACCACTGTCTATAATAGAAATTCAATGTCTCAATTAGCTAAAAAAGTACAAAGACAAATAAAAACGATCTGATTGAATATAACCCTAAACAGATACAATACTAAACAGATATAACCCTAAACAGACTCAATTAGCTAAAATCTGCAACCCTAAACAGATGCAATCCTAAAATTAAATGCAAAATTAGATGGAAAACAGTATAAATTTAGACAATCCTTAAATCTCCCTAAACAAATACAATTCTAAAATTAGATGCAAAAATAGATGGAAAACAGTATAAATTTAGAATAACACTTACAATCCTAAAATATGCGCTGAGATGAAAGTTGGGTTGACGGAGCTGCAAAATAGTATCAATCCTAAAATTAGATGCAACATATAAAAATCATGTAAACGATGCAGCAAATAATGTAGGCATGTCTGCTGTTCCTCAGCGTATGTGTTGTCAAAAACGTCATAGACAAAACCTATTATATTTTGGCTTGTAAAAGTTAAAACTTACTACTAAGTTATATACTGCTAATAGAATTCCTTAAAAGGTATATCCACATGTATCAGTTAATGCATGTACATGATACCATCAAAATTTAGTCCAATTCAATCACATATAGTATCAGGAGAAAAATTATTCTGACAAAAACTAAATGACATTTCTAGATCAATATAAAGCAATGGCATAACGATCATACATACCACTTTAGGTAAGAATCTGGTAAGTTATACATACAAATATAAACAATAGCTACTGCTTAAGTATTAAAATAATAATCACTTCAAATTTAAATATTCACCAGAATTGTAAGACAATGAAAGGAGATACTTATCTAAAACAGCTTCGTCTACTACTTTCGAGTGCTGATTCAGTAAACCATTTTTTAGCAATGATGCTCAAGCAAACAAAAGTATAATGTACATGCTATAAACGCCTACAAAAGTATATGGTCATTAAATTAAATGAATTGTCCATAAGAAAAAAAATATTCAAGCATTTAAAAATTGCAAAGCTACATCAAAAATTTGTTTTAAAAATGAAGAAGAATTATTAGCAATTAAGTCACAACAGTTCCATTATATAATTGGCAAATTCATTACCCAATAGGGCAATAACAAAATAAAGTTAATAGTGCACACGAAATAATTGAGCATCATCATCCAGAACACTACCAAATTCCCTACTACAGTTCCGCATTCGACTTGCTCTATCTCCACACATTGATGTTTATCCATCATAGACAGGAAGCAAGCAAACCTGATGTAAGACCAAGGTAAAGGCTGTATGTTTGAGTAGTTCGATTCCTCTTAATAAAACATTGGAGCAGGAAGTCCCTTGGGCCCGGTTGCAAGTAATATAAGGACAGTTTAAGAAACACTACTTTGCAATTGCAATAAAATAAAATAAAATGTTAGATATTGTTTCACAATTGCAATACTAAGCTATGGCTAAATCAGGCTATTACATTCAAGTAGCTAAAATCCAGATACTGTAGTTAACTTCTTTAGTTAGAGTGAATATAAGAAAGACCGTATCTTCCCCTAATTACACCTCTCTCAAAAACAATACTCAAGCCAGAAACTATCCTACATATAAATGTACATATAATACTCAAGCTAGAAACTATCCTCTAACATTAACTCAATCATAACCCAAGGTTTGCAAACTAAAATTTCTAACTAAAAAATCTAACAGTTCTAACCAAAATTCTAACTACAATTCACCTAAAATCCAATCTACAATGCACCTAGAAATCCAATCTACAATGCAGTCAGTTTTGTTTAGATGAGAATTAGGTTACAATACAATCTTTAGATAAGAATTAGGTTACGCATAAAAAAAAAGTAACACATGAAAACCCAAATCTAACACAAACCCAACAAAACGAATGCATTCAGTGGTCAGGATCAACTAAATGTAACACAAACCCAACAAATTTTGATAGGTGTGCAGTGAAGTATACCCGAGATGTAGAGACGGTGAAATCAGTGGTCGAGATCAACTCAGGTTGTGGTCGGGATGTTGAAATCGATGACGATGAGGGGTTCGGTGGTTGGATGGCGTCGCAGTTGAGCGGCATCAGGGTTGGCGCTGGTGGTCGGCGATCGAAACAGGGAGGAGGTCGGGTGTTTTTGTTTGTCTGTCAATGAGAGCGAAAGGGAGGAGCAGGGGGTTTTTGGTTGGCGATGGTCGGCGATCGAAATAGGGAGGAGGTCGGGGCTTTGGTCTATGAGAGCAGAAGGGAGGAGCAGGGGGGTGGGGTCGCGACTGGAGGTGGAGGGCTGCTGTGTGGTAATAGGAGGGGTCGGCAGTGGGAGGGCGGCGCTCAAGAGGCGCCGGAGGGAGAGAGAGCGAGGGAGACAGTGAGAGAGAGCGGGAAGATAGAGGGAGACAGTGAGAGAGACAGAGACACAGTGAGAAAGAGAGGGGGGGTTCGGAAAGAGAGAGAGAGTGTGTGTGTGATTTTAAAATTGTGGGGTTTGAAATTTTGGGTGGGAAAATATGTTTTGTGAGAATCAATCTGGGTCATTGATTTTAGGGGAGATTGAAGGAGAGCCACTTGATAGCTTTCTTTGTAATTTATTATATAGATTAGATTTGCCGGTGGGCACGTGCCTACGACACGTCTTCAAAATGATTACTCTTCAGAACGATTGTATGGATTTTTCTTGTATTTTTGTGGTGTTCACTTTTCTGTTTTAAGGTATTTTAGGTCTTGGACTTGTTGTGGGCCTTCTGTTGCAATTTACTATTTCTTGTATTATTGTTATTATTATTATTATCCTTGTTATCTTTTGTTAGCCCAATCCATTTTCAAGCCCATACTATTATCTACCCAAACCCATCTCCTTATTGGATCCTAGAACCAAATCCTAGTCTACCCAAACCCAGTACCCATATGTGTTTGTACAGATCAATCCTATATACTCACCCGTATACAATTTCTCCACATTCACCCACTCTTCACATTTCCTGTAAATACATCCCCCACTATCTCCAACTACCCACTATTAATATTTTATTATTATTTTAATATAACTCTCAACCCCGCCATCTCGCCAGTGCTCCCCCTGCATCGTCTCCCTCACCCTGGCTCTGCTTTCCTCCATTACCACCGGCATCCCCATCATCTCTACATCGAACCCCCGACTCCTCATCATCTTCCTCCAGAGCCCCCGCTCATCCCCGCTCGCCGTCATCCCTATCTCCGAGCCCCATCTTCGCCGCTCTCAACAGAAGCCCTCGCCGCCAGAGTCTCCATCCATCGCCGTCACGCCATCATCCTCCTTCGAGCGCTTCCCGCTCGAACTGCCATTCCACCTCGATCATCGCCTCAATCCCCAACCTCCGAAACACCCCCTCGTCTCCCTGCTCAAACTGCAACCGCCGCTCACCCTGTGCACCGCAACACCATTGCCTCGCCTCTGCCTGCTCCTCCTTAACCCCGAGCGCCACTCTACCATTATTGTCGACCTTTCCCCTGCCCTCGACTGCGACCACCGATCTCATCTCCTAGCTGCCCTCATCCCCTCAACCTCAACCACCTCCGAGTCTCCTCGACCCTCGAGCGCCTCCCGCTCACCTTCAATAACTGCCCAGTTGCCGTTGAACCCATCTCCACCGTAACCCATTACCCATCTTCGTCTTCGCCACCGCTTATTGCCTTCGTCGACCCTCTCTGCACACCCTCGCAACCACCAGAGAACCCCCACCGCCTCCTCGTCATCGTCCAAGCCGCTCAACCCCAATAGTCATCTTCCCCAATTTTCGAATGAAAACAGAGTTCTCCCTCGCCGTAATGCCGCCAGTCTCGCCGTGCCGTCGCTTCCTGACCGCAATGTCAACATCTTCACAGTCGTCGCCGCTGTGGTGTCACGTCGTTCCAAGCATCGCCGAGTTCTGCTTCTCTCTCTCTCTCTCTCTCTCTCTGTCGAAAGGTAGAAGAAGGAGAGCGATTTTCCAGATCCACTGTTTGGTGTTTGGGCTTGTTGGATCCGTGATCGCCGTTTGCTATTTTGTAGAGATCCGGTGTGGAGTTTGGTTTTTTGCTGCTTGGGTTCTTGCACGTGTCTCGCACGTATTTTTGGAGCGTCGCCCGGGATTTCGATCCCGTTATTCTAGTTATTCTAATCTCTCACACAAAAGGCAAGTCCACTTGAACTCGGTTTATTTTCTAGTTCAAGATTTTTGACCACTTACGCAAGTAGTTCCACTTCGATTATCTTAACTTTGCTTTGTATACTTCCATTGGGGATATCTAGGGTTTACACGAGATAACCCAAAGTATACTTGACTCGTGCCAATATCCATTGATTCAAACCCAAACTCACATGCACACACGACATGAACAAATTAACTACAACTTGCATATGAGAAATATACCATGATATGAATACATGTTAATCGATTGAGATCTCAAGAATTGAATCATTACATTATAATCTTGCCTTATATACAGTAGAATTTCACCTCAACTTGTTGTACATTAATGAAAATGCATTGCATGACAACAAAAACATGTTGATTATTCACTTTGACAAATATATATGATGAATTTGTTATGTCTTGCTGCCTTCTCTATTTTGTACTGAGGTTTCGACCTTGTTACAATAGGAATCAACTAAAACCATATATATGAGAATTGTAGCCTAATGAATCTAGTTTCTAGACCAATTGATGGATCTAGATTCTGATCTGTAAGTTGTGAGATATCGTAGTTTTAGTCACTGCTGGTCTGTACTTTCCAGACCGCAAATTAATAAAACACTGACACAACTTTCTGCTGAAACACCATGATAACATCCCATACCACAGGTTCGGTGCACGCAAACAGTGTACGTTTTAGATATAGTGGTGGGATCTACAGAGTGTGTACTTGGTGCAATAAGAAAACATGATAACCAGGCAAACAGTGTACGTTTTAGACATAGTGGTGGGATCTACGAATATTTCTTCACCTTCCATGTCATTAGTACAAGTACACAAGAAGGGCCTTACCGACTACATTTTCTGAGATTATCCACTACTAAGTCAACCCTTATTAACCCCGGCTTGTTTAACATTTTATTATTTCATTCATGGTCATGCAAGTGTATGCATAAGAGTGTCAAAGCGATGATAGAGGTGCAACAAAATGATACAATGCATGATACACTGCAAATAATTGTAAATCTGAAAAGAGTAGACACAGCAGCACTAACACCGCAGTAATTCACAAACTACAACTCAGAATTCGATTATGCAAAAAGGAAAAGTAAACTTGACATCCGGGGCTACAATTTATGTTCAGCAAGTTTTTATTAATTCTGATTGTAACTAGGTCAAGTATCCTAATCTTTACAGGTTAACTATTCTGGCAGCAACATATAGTCAACGTTTAATGGGTGAAAACTATGCGTAAAATCAATATAAAAATCTACAAAAATTAGGAATGGATCCTAAGTATGTCTACTAATTTTCTGGAGAGTTTCATATCATTCGTGCACTAGATAGAAAAAACAAAATACTAATAAACCTAAGTTGACACTTGTACATTTGACCATTGTTAATTGATATTATTATTGCCTTTGGATTTTGATCTTGCTTCATACTCTTTGATGTACCATATCCCCTTACTCTTTGCTTTTCACTACTTACTGTCCATACTTTCTCTAAGGACATCTTCTTTTCCACTCTAGTTGATCTAGCTACAGGTGAACAAGGAGATTTGCCACGAGGCATTGGCGAGTAGTTCTTCTAAGGGTTGGAGCAGGAGCTGCTTTAAAATAAATTATCTCCTTCTATGTTATTCTTTATTGAATTGTTATTCATTTGTTGAATTTTGTATCCCGGGCTTGTTGATCTCTAACCGTTGTTTATATTCTCAGTTATTGGTTATTATGTTGAACTATTACATATTTAATCTCAGTTGTTGTTTATGTGATTATATTTATCTGCGTGGTTGTGATTATTCATTTTTTATATTGTTAAGTTAAGACTGGTACAGCTTATGGATGATGTTAATATCATTCGCTGGGCCTTCGTCAAGGGCTTATATTCCCGTATTTTGGGAAGCGGTACGTGACAGATTTTTAGTGGTATCAGAACTAGGTTAGGCTCTAACTATGTTGAAGTTTAGCTGGGTTTTGGCTAATGTGTTTATCATGTTTGGCTCATACGTTAGTCAAGTTTGGCTCTAGCCAGTCTAACTCAATAATATGCGCACCACGTCAATCACATGAACATGTAATAACCAACATATAATCTGGATACTCCTCTCATTTAATTCATCTTTTGATCCCTTCACATTTAGTTCCTTCATTTCGTCCCTTCCATTCATTCACATTCATTGATTCCTTACTGGGTATAATTTTATTCTTTTGTGACCATAATCCTTTGACTCTGGAGTTGTCCATTCTTTTCTTCCCGCTTGGTTCGTCGATCGGCATCGGTAGACCTTCAACGACATGTTAGAGGCTTGTTTAATTCCTACGATACTATATATTTTATGATATATTTATTGTGTAAATTTGCTATACTATATATTTATTTTCTCATTCACATTTGCATTGTGCTTATAGATGTATTTCATTCCGTTTTTTCTCTATACTTTTATAAATCAATTTCACTACTACTATTTTGTACTATTGTGTTTAATATTTATAATCTACACATCTATTTTTTTATTCCATTGTGTGATTTTCAACTCCATTTCTTACCTTTCTACTATTTTTATATCACGAATTTCAAAACATAACATCGTACTTAAATTAAATGTCCCCTATCCCTGTGCATATGGAAGGTTACATCTTCCATTTCACCATTTCGGTGCAACCTAATATCGAGATGGCAAATATGCAACTCGATGTCAATGGAGGTAAATTGCAACTAGATGTCGGGGAGGCAAAATGTGCAACTGAATATCCAGACGGCAAGCTGCAACTTTATGTCGTGAAGGCAAACATGCAACTTGATGTTAAGGAGGCAAGATTTCCTACCTATTTGCTAATTGATATTTCAAGACTTTTTACTTATATAATGAAACTAATGGCAAAGAAATATTTTCTTTATGACATTTTGTTTATACAATTACACTTTATGTTTTCATACAATTTGAACTAGTATAGTTGATTTTACTCTATTTTGTGTTTACAATTTTTTTTTACATTTATGTTAAGATTGAGTACATCAATTATGGTCTAAGTTTTCGTTCTTTTGTGAATTACTATTTATTGCCACCGTTTTTCAATTCTTTAACATTTTATATTTTTCACTTACTTTTGTTTCCACGTCCTAATTAATGATTTGACGCTTACTTTTGTAATAGTTAATGAACTCCTTTTAAGTCTTCTTGCATATTTATATTTTGGTCTATTTTGCTCGTTACCTTTTAATGTGTTTTTCGAGTATTGATTATAATGTCAACATTCACTATTTATTATATGTCTTTTACATTCATTGTTATTAATATTTTCTTTACGTAGCTAAATTTGTTCGGATTTCTATGTACCTTGACTGGTTATTTTTCCAAAACTATTTATTTTATAACCTTTAAAGTTTTGTTCCTTTGTTATTTGTATGGTTATCAACCTTTTTATATTTGGATTTTATCTCTTCGCTTTTGACTTCTTATTCTATGTGAATAGTCTTCCTATTTTCTTATGATTGGGGATTAATGGTGTATTTTGACTTCACTTTCCATTTATAATTAATCGACTATATATATTCCTGTTTAATTTATTTATAGAGTTGATAAGCCCAATTCTTATTTTGTTTTATAATGTTATTATTATTACTATGGTTTTCGTTATTATTATTAGTATCATTATTATTATTTTTATTACCATTGTTATTATTATGGTTGTTTTCATTATTTTATTATTTTTGTTAATATTGAATTACCTTCGTACAAAAAAAATGTTGAACCCAAATTATATTATGTATTGGATTATTATTCTTACCAGTATTGTTAATATTTTTTTATTGTTATTATTATTATTGTTATTATTATTATTATTATTATTATTATTATTATTATTATTATTATTATTATTATTATTATTATTGCTATTATTATTTTTAATATTATTGTTATTATTATTTTTATTATTATTGATATTATTATTTTTATTATTAATGTGTTGTTATTATTATTGTTATTATTATTTTATTATTGATATTATTATTTTTATTATTAATATTTGTTGTTATTATTATTTTTATTAAAGTCAATAGTTTTGACCTATAGCATATCTTTTAATTATTTAAATTGAAGCCAAACTTTATATTCATTTTGCATCAATTATTTATATCTATTCTGAGCCCATACTCTCATTGATCCTAGTGTCTCATTCTTGTCTTCCTACTCGGTTCGTCCATTGGTATCATGTAGCCTACAGTGACATGCATGTTGCTTGGGACATCACCATTGGAGTAGCGCAGCGGAAGCGTGGTGGGCCCATAACCCACAAGTCCCATGATTCTCTTGTTATTCCTTCTTCTTTGCATCATTCAGATCTTGTTCGTCTTTTTTCACTTGTCATCTTTTGTCGATTTATTATTCGACATCAATCTTATTTATGCTCTTTTCTTATTCTGGTGCTTCCATCATTTGAGTTTTCTTTTTTCTAATTTTCCTACCTTGGTAATTCTTAAGTTGCTTTTGTTTTGTCCTACTGCCTTCCAGAATGAATTTCGAGGACGAAATTCTACTTGTAAGATGGGTAGGATTTATAACCCCTGTTTCCGGTTGTACGGATTTTTCTTGTATTTTTGTGGTGTCCTCTTTTCTGTTTTAAGGTATTTTGGGTCTTGGACTCGATGGGCCTTCTGTTGCAATTTACTACCAATCCATTTCCAAGCTCATACTATTATCTACCCAAACCCATCTCCTTATTGGATCCTAGAACCAAAACCTAGTCTACCCAAACCCATTACCTATATGTGTTTGTGCAGATCAATCCTATATACTCACCCATATACAATTTCACCACATTCACCCACTCTTCACATTTCCCGTAACTACATCCCCCACTATCTCCAACTACCCATTATTAATATTTTATTATTATTTTAATATAACTCTCAACCCCGCCATCTCGCCGATGCTCACCCTCCATCGTCTCCCTCACCCTGGCTCCGCCTCCCTCCATTACCGCCGGCATCCCCATCATCTCCTCATCGAACCCCCGACTCATTGCCATCTTCCTCCAGAGCCTTTGCTCATCCCCGCTTGCTGTCATCCCTGTCTCCGAGCCCCATCTACACCGCTCTCAACAGAAGCCCTCACCGCCAGAGTCTCCACCCATCGTTGTCGCGCCATCATCCTCCTTCGAGCGCTTCCTGCTCGAACCACTGCTCCACCTCAATTATCGCCTCCATCCCCAACCTCCGAAGCACCTCCCCTTGTCTCCCTGCTCGAATTACAACCGTCGTGTGCCCTGTGCACCGCAACACCATCGCCTCGCCTCCACCTGCTCCTCCTTAACCCCGAGCTCCACTCCGCCATTATTGTCGACCTTTCCCCTGCCCTCTACTGCGGCCACAGATCGCAGCTCCTAGCCGCCCTCGTCCCCTCAACCGCAACCACCTTCGAGTCTCCTCGACCCCCGAGCACCTCCCGCTCACCTTCAACAACCGCCCAGTTGCCGTTGAACCCATCTGCACCGCAACCCATTACCCATCTTCGTCTTCGCCACTGCTCATTGCCTTCGTCGACCCTCTCCGCTCACCCTCACAACCACCGTAGAACCTCCACCACCTCCTCCTCATCATCCAAGCCGCTCAACCCCAGTCGTTGTTTTCCCCTATTTTCGAACGAAAACAGAGTTCGCCCTCACCGCAATGCCGCCAGTCTTGCCATGGCGTCGCTTCCCGACTGCAACGTCGATGTCTTCACAGTCGTCGCCGCCATGGTGTGGCGCCGTTCCAAGCGTCGCTGAGTTCCACCGCTCTCTCTCTCTCTCTCTCTCTCTCTCTCTCTCAAGGTAGGAGAAGGAGTGCGATTGGCCAGATTCGGTGTTTGGTGTTTTGGCTTGCTGGATCCGTGATTGCCGTTTGCTATTTTGTGGAGATCTGGTCTGGAGTTTGGTCTTTTGCTGCCTGGGTTCTTGCACGTGTCTTGCACGTATTTTTGTAGCGTCGGGATTCCAATCCTGTTATTCTACTTATTCGAATCTCTCACACAAAAGGCTAGTCCACTTGAACTCGGTTTATTTTCTAGTTCAAGATTTTTGACCACTTATGCAAGTAGTTCCACTTCATTATCTTAACATTGCTTTGTATACTTCTGTTAGGGATATCTAGGGTTTACACGAGCTAACGCGAAGTATCCTTGACTTGTGCCAATATCCATTGATTCAAACTCAAACTCACATGCACACACGACATGAACAAATTATATGCAACTTGCATATGAGAAATATACCATGATATGAATACAGGTTAATCGATTGAGATCTCAAGAATTGAATCATGACATTATAATCTTAACTTATATACAGTAGAATTTCACCTCAACTTGCTGTAAATTAATGATAATGCATTGCATGGCAACAAAAACATGTTGATTATTCACTTTGACAAATATATATGATGAATTTGTTATGTCTTGCTGCCTTTTCTGTTTTGTACTGAGGTTTCGACCTTGTTACAATAGGAATCAACCAAAACTATATATATGAGAATTGTAGCCTAGTGAATCTAGTTTCTAGACCAATTGACGGATCTAGATTTTGATCTGTGAGCTGTGAGATATCAGATTTAGTCACTGCTGGTCTGTACTTTCCTGACCGCAAATTAATAAAACACTGACACAACTTTCCGCTGAAACACCATGATAACAGTATTATAATGATATGAAAGTCTCCAGAATATTAGTAGACATACTTAAGATCCATTCCCTAATTTTTTGTAGATTTTTATATTGATTTTACGCCTAGTTTTCACCCATTAAACGTTGACTATATGTTGCTGCCAGAACAGTTAACCTGTAAAGATTAGGATAATTGACCTAGTTACAGTAAGAATTAATAAAACTTGCTGAATATAAATTGTAGCCCCGGATGTCTAGTTTACTTTCCCTTTTTGCGGAATCGAATTCTGAGTTATAGTTTGTGAATTACTACGGTGTTAGTGCTGTTGTGTCTGCTCTTTTCAGATTTACAATTATTTGTAGTGTATCATGCATTGTATAATTTTGTTGCACCTCTATCATTTCTTTGACACTCTTATACATACACTTGCATGACCATGAATGAAATATTAAAATGTTAATCAAGCCGAGGTTAATGAGGGTTGACTTCGTAGTAGATAATCTCAGAAAATGTACTCGGTAGGGCCCTTCTTGTGTACTCGTACTATTGACATGAAAGGTGGAGAAATACTCGTGAACTTGTTACCTTGTTATCATGTTATCACATTGCACCGAGTACGCACTCTGTAGATCCCACCACTATGTCTAAAACGTACACTGTTTGCGTGCACCGAATCTGTGGTATGGGACGCAGTAGTACGTGAACTAGATAGGAAAAACAAAATATTAATAAACCTAAGTTGACACATGTACACTTGACCATTGTTAATTGACATTATTATTGCCTTTGGATTTTGATCTTGCTTCATACTCTTTGATGTACCATGTCCTCTTACTCTTTACTTTTTACTACTTGCTCTAAGGACATCTTCTTTTCCACTCTAGTTGATCCAGCTACAGTTGAACAAGGAGATATGCTAGAAGGCATTGGCGAGCAGTTCTTCTAGGGGTTAGAGCAGGAGCTGCTTTAGAATAAATTATCTCCTTCTATGTTATTCTTTTTCGCATTGTTATTCATTTGTTGAACTTTGTATCCCGAGCTTGTTGACCCGTAACCGTTGTTTATTTTCTCAGTTATTGGTTATTATGTTGAATTATTACAAGTTTAATCTCAGTTGTTATTTATGTGATTATATTTATCTGCGTGGTTGTGATTATTCATTTTTCATATTGTTGAGTTAAGACTGGTACAACTTATGGATGATGTTAATATCATTCGCTGGGCCTTCATCACGAGCTCGTATTTCCATATTTTGGGAAGCGGGACGTGACAATTCTTTCTCGTATGGCTAGAGATTTGCTAACAACACCGTTGTCAACCGTTACATCGGAAAGTACTTTTTCTCTTGGTGGCAGGATAATGAGCCCGAACAGGAATCGATTGATAGCCAAAATTTTGATGAATGAACAATTACATTTAGTCGATTTACATTAAAATGATGTACAATATATTGTAATTAATTGGCAAACTTAGGGGATGAGATTCTATATTTAGGTTAAGTAGAAGTGCACGACAATAGTCCAATGCCTTCTCTTCAATCTAAATAGAGGTCATCTCGATCTCTAAATTCAAGTAATTCCCTTTTTTGTAATTTGATCTAATTTGTATGAAATTTTATTCATTTACTTCATTTTATTAAAGAATTTTAAATTTATTAAATCAATTTAATACTTGATTCTTTGCAATTGTTATTAAATTACAATTTAATACTTGATCTTTAATATATTAAAAAAAATCCCCCCAAAAACCGACCCGGCCCGCGACCCGGCCCGACCCGGCCCCCACCATTGGGGCCGGGGGCCAAGTCCGGGCCCGGCCTGCGATGTATTCGAGCCCGGGACAGGGTAAAACCCGAGCTAGCCCGGCCCGAGTGGCTCGAATGCCATCCCTAAGTTTTACCAATTTGTAATAACTCTATCCATATATATATATATATATATATTTTTGGTTTGGTGTACTGCATCTTTTTTTTTTTTGAAATATCGGTGTACTCTATCAATTTCATATATCACATGTCAATTTTTCGATGTTTTTGGACCAAATTTTCCTAATATACACCTGACTGATAATTCTGTTTAATTAGGTCAATTTTTATAATTAAATGTGTTTATTTTCTCATTCCCCTACTAAAAACATGAAAAGATAGTGAAGATAAAAAACTATTTTGAGTAAGTATATTTTAATTATTTAAGAAAAAAGAAAAAAAGTTAAGTTGTAAGAGAAAGAGAGAAAGTGATGCTTAGACTGCTCAAAGCAGAGGTATAACGCTGAATCAGGGCTGAAACAGTGAACTACAACAAGTTTACATGTACAGCACACTGAAGCATAAAAAAAAGATGAGTATAGTTATATGCAAATTTGTGAAACATAAGTATAGTTTAGTCAAATTTACCCTTTATTAATCTCTAAACAATTTGCTATAGACAATTCGAAGCAGCCCAACTTTACCATTTTAACCTTTTTTCTTCAAACCACATTTTCTGCATCTGACTCCTCACATGCCCTTTACTAGAATGTTTGTCCACAAAGATTAGTATTTATGGACTCTTAGGATTTTTCATCTGCTGTCGCACTACGATTCTATTTTTATTGAGAAAGACTCGAATTTCGTCATCAATTAGACTCGTGCAAGAAGCGTTCAGGACCTCTTGCTTGAAGGGATGAATATTAGTAGGATACAATATATTTATCGAAAAAGTAATGTGTGTGTTGACTGCGCTGCAAAAAAAGGACGAATTAGTCGTCAAAATTTTATGTGAGTTAACATCTCCGATCATGAGTTTCTTGTTTTAGCTGAGGAAGATGCTAGAGTGGTCTCCCGATCGGATTTTTTTTTAATTATGTCTTTTTTCGAAACTATTTGTAAAAAGAGAACACTTGCCAAACTTATTGCGCTCGGGGACTCAACAACTATACTCGTCGTTCCCAATGGCAAGCTGAGTTATTTGGTGCTCGTTGTTGGGACATAACGAATGTAGTTTTATTTATTTATTTATTTATTTTAAGAAACTCGCCGTTCCCAACGACGAGTTTAATTCAAAATTTTCAAACAAACTCGCTATTCTCAACGGCAGAGTACTTTATACTAGACTCACTATTGGGAACGGCAAGCGTATAATTTTTAGAAATTTCATAGAGAGTGAAAATCTCTGTTAGACTTGGATAAATTTCAAAAACATCTCTAAAACAACGGTCGCTATTGGGAACAGCGAGCGGAAAAGCTAAACTCGTTGTTGGTAACAACGAGTCTCGGTTAAATACCCCGCTATTGGGAACAGCGGGTCTAGTAGAAATTTTATAATTTGAAACACAATTTAAACTAATGTTCATGTTAACTTAACTAAACACAATTACATAATTCAATAATCTTAGTTCCCCCCTCAGAAAGACAAATTCTTTAAGCATCTCCAACCACGCTAGCTATTTTGGCTAGCTAGAATAGCCAAAATAGATAACAAATAGATAATTTGGCTAGCGAAAAAACCTCACACTCCAACCATGCTATCTATTTTGGCTAGCCATAAATGTTTTAATTTTTATTTACTAATAAATAGTTACAATAATCTTTTTTTTAAATGAGCATTTCTATTCCTCAGAAATTTTGGAATCAAATGAAATATTAGTTTCGAAATGTAACCCCTGTTTCCATAAATACATATTTTCTGAATTTTTTTTTCTTTTCGTATTTTAATTATTTATAAATTTGTTATTATTTTAAAAATTGACCTGGGCCTTCTATTAAAGTCTTTTCGAACCGGAAATTACATTTATTTCGAATAATAATATATTCTGACTTTATTGTTTATTTTCTAAGTGATTGGTTATTTGTATCGTAATTTATTACTATTTGGATTTTTATAAACTTGTTTATCTCAAATTCTATTCGATATGTATAACAAAATTGTTAATGTTGTTATTAATATTATTATCTTGAACGTTGATTTAAAAATCCATTTCTATTGATTTTTGTATTTGTAGCGATTTCAAATAATTCTCATATTGTAGTACAACATGTATCTTGATACATAATCCTACATTCTATTAGTTATTTTAATTGCCTATTGTATTTTTAAACCCTTTAACCCATTTGATTATTAGACCCCATACCCTATATCAACCCAAAACCAATACCCATCTCTCAATTGATCCAATACCCTATAAAATACCCAAACACGTTATACATACCCATACTCGTTATCTAAAACCCTACCCTATATAAACCTAACCCTAGAAACCCTACTCTACTGTTCTAACCCCAAAACAACCCAGCTGCAACCTCTTTCTTCCCTGTCTCCTTCTTCCTTCATCCCTTCGAACTCCCGCTCCCTGCCCTTCGACCATTTCGTCGTTACCATCGCCATCGCCTCCACCATCGCGAACCTCCACATCCATCGTTGTCTTCCTCCACCGTAACCCAACCGAAACCCATCACCATTGTGCCTCTCCACCTCGTCGCAACCACCGTAGCACCATCTCCGATTGCTTTCCCTCACCACCACCCATCGACCCACTGCCTCTCCGCCTCGCCGCGACCACCGCTGACCCTCGTCGCCGTCCAAGCACCGAGAAAACCCCTCGTTCCATCCCCTCTGTTTTCGATGCAAAACAGAGCGTCGTCATCTTCTTGACGCGCACCGCACCGTCATCGCCGACGACCTCGCGCTGCGTCGCTTCCCGACCAGTCGCCACCGTCGACATCGCCCTCGCCGCCTCGCACCACTACCGGTGCCGCCGCTGCTCTCGCTCTTTCTCTCTCGCTCTCCGTTTCGACGAAGAAGAGAAGGAAGAAGCAGTGTTGGGCAGGATCCAATCTCATCCCTTGGATCGCGCCAAGATTCGTGCCACTCAGCCGATCTGATCGTTGTTTGCTGTTTTGCCCCAGCGAATCCCCCACTCACCGTTCCGTGTTCTGGCCCAGATCCGCTGCGTAGGAGCGATCTGATTCGCTGGATTTGCTGTCCCGTATTTGTCGCGCCGGATCGAGAGTCGCTGTACGCTATTTTGGCCGATCTGTTGTGTGGGAAAATCTGCTCTACGGTTGATTTTCGCACGTGCTTAACACGTGCTTTTGGGAGACTTCGCCCGGGAATTTTCGATCCCATTTTCTTCAACAATCGGATCTAATCATCGTCAATCAAGGCAAGTATTCCTCTTGTATACATTTTTGTTCAGTACAAGCATTCCTTGAAAATACTACAAATAGTTAGAAATTGTGACTCCTCCTTGACTGTCGTTATTGATCAAATGTTAAACCTCCTCAATTTTATAATCTTAAGAGTCACAATAATTTCATTGTATTATATTATAACTACTTGGACTCATTTTACCCCCTGTTACCGCTGATTTCGGTGTGGGGGTAAACAGATAGAATTTGTGAGTCCGAGAAAAACCTGAACAGTTGACTCGGCCTTCTCGCTCCTGCCACAACCTGCAAGGAAGTGCGAGACACCGGGGTTGATTCCGGCGACGCACCCTCCGACGCTCTTGTCAGTAATCAGAAAAATATTAAGAAAGAGCTTAAGTGGTGAAAAAGTGCTTAACCTGGTTATGGTGGTAGAGGAGTTGTATTTATAGTCGCCTGTGGAGCCGTTAGGGGCCTGATTTCCTGCTTAACAGCAAGGAGGAAAATCCTCCCATTCTGTTTTGGGAAATTAGCCCATGATTCCCGGTGGGAGCAAATCAGGACTGTTGATTTAGCTAAATCAGGGATCCTGATTTGCCCCTTGTTGATTTGGGTTCGCCTTGGATCGGGACCCGAACCCAACAGGTGTGGATCCGTTCGCGGGTTGTTGGATCTGTGAGAAGAAGATTCAGTATCTGCCTTGGATCCACTTGAATGTGAAATTACCATTTTACCCCCGAGCATCAAGATTCGTGCCCAATCTGGACGGCTCCGATTTAACCCTATTTTTAGCCATATCACCCCCTGAACACATGGACACATGAATTAAGGAGCCCTAAATGTGTAGACATATGTAATATCTTATACTTGATGATCTTGCAACCATTTTGGCCTGAAAAACAGTTATTACTTGCTATTTTGATAACCATTATCATATATTTATGTCACATATTAATCTAGACGCCTAATAACCAATTTTCATGTAATCTATACTAGTAAGATATTCCCACATGTTGCTGTCCTGAATCTTGTTATGCTATTTTGACCCCTTTAACATCAGAATCTGAACCCGAGCCCTAAATAGAAAACGTAGCTCCAGATGTCTAAATGTTTATAGCCTCCAAAATTTTTGAATTCCTATTTTTGGTCTAGGAGTTATCATAGTTTTACTGCAGCTGTGTCGGTAGACGCAGATTCGCAAAACTGCTGCACACCTTTACTTTGCGAATTAATTTAACTATGTTAACAGCAAGCATTTGACTTGAAATTTTATATACAGTTGCTGGACACCCTATAGGACATCCACAATTTTTCTTAGAATTAATTAACAATATTTCGACCCTGTTTCACATGTTTAAACTCAAATACACAAATTCTACCTGAACACATTAGTAGTGTAGTTCGCTGATTTGACTTATTTTGCACACTTGTATGCTTGCTTGATAAAAATTAATAAAAGTAACAAGCCGGGGTTTAAGGGAAAGACCATAGTAGTGGAAAATATAGGTAAGTGTACTCGGAAGGGGGCCCGTGTTTTCCAGTACTCGGTTCATGAACTTGTTGCACTTGATGTATTCATGGAGTCAGTTACTTGGCTCATGAACTTGTTGTATTCATGAACCCACTATGTGGTTCTTGAACTTGTTAGTATTCACGGACTCGCTTCGTGAACTTGTTATTTATTTTCGTATTCATGAACCGTGCTTGCTTGATACTTGATACCTGAGTACGCCGCCCTATAAAATCCATTACTAGATCTAAACGAAATTGCATTGACTGTAGCAACCATGTAGTAAAAATATGGATGCATGAAGTGCTACCTAGATAGTAATAACCACCAGACTTGAACATGAAACTTGAACTCGATACATGCTTACTTGATACTAGATGACATGCTACATGAGACTTGATACATGAATAAAATACTTGACACTTGCAACTTGTTACCTGGTACTTGACGACATGTTACTTGATACTTGACAACTTGTTACTTGAGACTTGACACTTGAAATAAAATTTTGATACTAGACTTGGCACTTGTTACGTGACACTCGACTTGAGATTTGTCACTTGATATTAGATACCCTACAGGTTCACTTATCATGTATTTTACCATTAGCAGTTGTTATCCAACCTGTTTACTAAGATATCCCTCCTGCTAGCTAGTTCTTAGTTTCCCACTACTTGTTATATCTCTGTTACATCCTTGATTCCAATTCTTGTTCCCCATTACTTGTACTCTTTTTTACTATTTGTGGCCCTAGCTTGCACTAAGGGCATTTTCTGTTGTTTTCCCTGTTTTTTCCTTTTTATTTATTAAGTAGACTTTGGAGACGAGCTACCTACTAGGATTGGTGAGCAGAAATTTTAGCTTTCAAGTGGAGGCAGAACTTGTTTAGATTAATTGTTTTTCTTGAATTATTTATTCTTGCTACTTAAGACTTATAACGGGCTACATTCCCGAGTTTTACATTTGATCCAGACTTAAAAACTATGTGGACATTATTATTTGTTTTCAATTTTTTTATGTTGCTTAATAAATTATTCATGCATGCTTGGTTGTATATATATTCGTGATATTCTTGTTGTGATGCTGAGTCGATCCTACAGCTTATGGATAATGTTAAAATCATTCGCTGGGCTTCGTCACGCGCTCGTATTCCATATTTTTGGAAAGCGGGGCATGACACCAAATAGCACTAAACAATTACATGATATTGCAACACTATGAACTCAATCTACTAATTTTAATTTGGGAAGAAACAAAAATTCTTGTGTTTATTGTCTGTGTCGCTGCCATAAGTGTTCTACAGGATCCAACTGGAGTTGGGAATGCATCCGTCTATCTCTGATGCGATGATGAGTTTGAATAAATGTAAGCAGTTCAGGCATATAATCATGTGACACTTTTATGGATGTACTTTTCTCAACTACATCATAGTTAAAATCCTTATTATTATCTTCTCTCTCATCTTCGACTATCATGTTATGCATTATTATGCATGCTGTCATAATATCATGAAGCATCTCTTGATCCCAAAAATGTGCTGGTCCACGAACAATTGCAAAACGTGCTTGAAGAACACTGAATGCTCGCTCTACATCCTTCCATGCCGATTCTTGAGCTTCAGCAAAATATTTATTCTTATTACCTTGTGGAAATGGAATAGTTTTTACAAATGTTGACCACTCTGGATATATACCATCAGCAAGATAATATTCCATCGTATAGTTATTGACATTGATAGAATAGTTAACCTTGGGCACACTTCCATTAGCAAGATCATGAAAGATAGAATACCGATGTAGCATATTAATATCATTAAGAGCTCCTAGTAACCCAAAGAATGCATGCCATATCCAAAGAACATGTGAAGCCACAGCTTCTAAAATAATTGTAGGTTTATGAATGTGGCCAGTATACATTCATTGCCATCCAGCTGGACAATTCTTCTACTTCCAGTGCATACAATCAATACTTCCTAACATACCTGGAAAACCACGATCTTCATTCATTGCCAGCAATCGCGTAATGTCACTATTGTTTGGTGATCTTAAGTATTCATCGCCAAATACTCTAACAATGGCCTTGACAAAAATGACGAAGACTCTCGATTGCAGTGCTTTCTCCAATACGTATGTGATCATCAACTAAATCTGCCGATACCCCATAAGCAAGCATCCTTATTGCGGTTGTCATCTTTTGAAGTGAAGACAATCCAAGAACTCCATAAGCATCCCTTTTTTGAATGAAATATCGATCATAGGCTGCTATAGCAGACTGAATTTTTAGAAAAGGATGACGTCTCATTCGGAATCTCCATCGAAATAAATGATGAGGATATACAGACCTTTCAGAAAAATAGTCATTGAAAAGTCTTTCATGTCCTTGAGCTCATCACGTTGAGTAATAGCGTGGCCTGGAGTAGAACCACAACGAGGTGTTGTTCGTCTTCTTATAATTAGTTCATATTCTTCTTCTATAGTCATTAATGCTAAAGGTAGCATTTTATCATCAGAATAGACATCAAGGTCATTGATCTCAAACATCATATCAATTACATTACTAAAGTATGCCACCAGTGAGCAAATGTGGTTCAATGCTTAATTAAGCTGAGAATAGTGAAAACATGAATTGAGTTAGAATATTTATATTGCAAGTTTATGTGGAAATTGGATTCATAAAAGCAAAATACAACTTTTATTAATAAGATGTTTAGCTGAAGGCTTACAGATGCATAGGTAAAAAAAACTACATTAATAAACGATGGCTATTCGAAGTAATAAATACACAAACAAATACTAATTATTGCTTAGTGTTTTTCTAAGAATTTCCATCTTGCAGGCTTCGTAATATTTTGCTCGCAATGGGTCCATTCCAGTGGTGTCAATATCCATTATTTTCTCCTCGTCTGCTAACATTTGTAGACGTAGTTTTTCCTTCTCAATTTCAATTAGCTCTTGCCGCTAACCGAATGCTTTCTTATATTGTTCTGTTTTAATTTTTTTATTTTCCTCCATATATTCTTGCAGAAACATTACTGCAGGTGTTTTCTCTTGATTTTGTTCCTTATGCTTTCTCTTTTGTTGCTCCTTGGAAGTCTTTCTACCAATAGGCCTATCCATATCAGTTGCAATATATTATGACTCTAAATTAACTTGATCCGGTAGTGAAGCAGACGATTTTGCAAGACTTATCCTTTTACAAGTTTTAGACTTTTTCTTTGAAATTTCCATTGTCCATTTGGAATTATGCTTCAATTCATGCCAACAATGCAAAAATCCAAATGGCTTTCCTTGCAGTTCTTCATATATTAGCTTTGCATGAAAAATCTAAAATTAGTTAAAATTAATAATTATTTTTAGAGAAAAAAAATAATTCATAAACTTCAATGATATTAATACCTTGTCTTCGTTTGTAATCCCACTTTGGTTTCTTGATTCTATCTGAGCATAGTACCCACAGTATAAGTTATCTTCTTTTCGAATTCCAGACCACCGATTCATGAGAGAATTTGCATTGCGCTCAGACTTAAACTTTTTGTTTACATGAAAATATTCATGTATTCTATCCCAATATTTACCCATTGTTTGTTGGTTTCCTTGTATCGGATCTAAACCAATACTAAGCCATGCATGTACAATGAGAAGGTCTTCTTCCGTTGTGAAGTTACCCCGTCTTTGTATTTTCTTAGTAGACGAATTAACTGTTGCTCGATTTACTGGTGGTATCATGGTAGGTTGATCTGTGAATTGAGTAGACTCAACAAATTCTAGACTAAACAATTCATTCTCAAAGTTTGATCCTTCGCGCAGCAGAGCAGTGTAAAATGTATTATTATGTGAATCCATCTAACCATTGCAAAAGATTACTGTGAGATTAGATAATCTAAAATATACCCAACCAACTTCAGAAAATTTAGGAGTAAATAATATGTAAGCAACATTAGATAGGAACATAGGGTAAAGGGAGTTAAGCATATGTAAGCAACATTAGATAGGAACAACAACATATGCAGGCTTCATCAATTGGAGTGAAGGCATAGGCAGTGAGATAGTATTGTAGGCTAACAGGGTGGAGGCAAGGCAAAGGCTAATACAAGTCAGAAACATATACAGGAAATGTAGGAGTAAAGAATATAGACTAACATATAGACCCAACCATACCAAAAACCCCAACCAGCAGATCATGTTTAGATGATATCTTTTGCTAACTATTTTTTTTAACTATTTTTTTAAGCATATAGATGATATTGATATCATGTTTTTTTAAACATATAGATGTCAGGTTATCAGAATCAAGTACAAAATTGTCAGGTAAACAGACAATTTAGAAATAAGTATACAAAAGTTTAGAAGTTCAGAAGTAAGTACACAAAATTTAGAAGTAAGTATACAAAATTTAGAAGTACAGTTAGTTTAACATCAAAGTTTAGAAGTACAAAATTGTCAGGTAAACAGATAAAATGGAGTTAAGCTTAGAAGTAAGTATACAAAATTGATATGCACTTCATGTCAGGTTATAAGTATACAAAAGTTTAGAAGTAAGTATACAAAAGTTTAGAATTGATGTGCACTCCAAAATGTCCAACCATACCAAAATGTCTAACCATACTACCTTATTAACATATACCCAACCATACCAAAATGTCCAACCATACTGCCTTATTAGCATTGAATTGATATGCACTTCATGTACGGTTATAAGTATACAAAAGTTTAGAAGTAAGTATACAAAAGTTTAGAATTGATATGCACTTCATGTCAGGTTATCAGAATTGATAAGTAAACAGACACATGAAGGCCATGTTCATAGCAGGAAACAAAATTGTAAGTATACAAAAGTTTAGAAATTTAGAAGTAAGTATACAAAATTTTGTTTCCTAAATGGAGTTAAGCATTAGTAGCATTGAATTGATATGCACTTCATGTCAGGTATACTTACTTCTAAATTGTCTGTTTGCCTATCAAATGGAGTTAAGCATTACTGTTCTACAACATTATTGTGAAATAGCAATACTGCCCTAGTAGCATTGAATTGATCACAATTATCTTACTTGAGGGGGCTGATAATACAGGAAGATGTCTCAAGGAATTAGCTGTTTGTACAAAAATTAACCTCTGAAAGAAGAGCAAAAGAAAATTAATGATCATACAAACTGATGCATATCAAACACTGAGGACACAGTGATACCAGGCAATAAAGCATGCTAACTCAAACTACATACTACTCTATAGAAAGCATGATAAATTTCCAACAAGCATAATTACATACTACTCTATAGAATGCATGATTAAATTACCAACAAGCATAACTACATACTCTATAGAAAGCATATATCTATAGAATACATACTACTCTATAGAAAGCATATATCTACAGAATACATACTACTCTATAGAAAGCATATATCTATAAGAAGCATATATTCACAAAAAACTAACTTTCAGAACGCACAGTAACAAAATTCAAGGACGTATCATATATAGGCTTCAATTATTATATAGGTGACAAATCCTATAAATAAATTGTAACATAAACCAGACTGAAGTTCAAAATATGCTGATGATTTGTATGGTGATTGATAGGTTCCATATGAAGTAACAAAGTGAAGCTTGAAAAATACAATAAATGTTCAAAGATCAAGCAATGTCTTTTTTTATACTCATTTTTTAAATGCCAGCTTCCTGAAGAACACTACTTTACATTTTCATACACATTTTCATACACTGAATTGGAATTAATACATGAAGCCACAGATTAATGACCAGCATTGTGAAACTACACCATACTACTCTATAGAAAGCATATATTCACAAAAAACTAACTTTCAGAATGCACAGTAACTAAATTCAGGGACGTATCATATATAAGCTTCAATTATTACGTAGGTGAAAAATCCTATAAATAAAATGTAGATGTCTCAAGGAATTAGCTGTTTGTGCCACAATTAACCTCTGAAAGAAGAGCAAAAGAAAATTAATGATCATACAAACTGATGCATATCAAACACTGAGGACACAGTGATACCAGGCAATAAAGCATGCTAACTCAAAATACATACTACTCTATAGAAAGAATGATTAAATTACCAACAAGCATAAATACATACTACTCTATAGAAAGCATGATTAAATTACGAACAAGCATAACTACATACTCTATAGAATAGATACTACTCTATAGAAAGCATATATTCACAAAAAACTAAATTTCAGAACGCACAGTAACAAAATTCAGGGACGTATCATATATAAGCTTCAATTATTATGTAGGTGACAAATCCTATAAATAAAATGTAACATAAACCAGACTCAACTTCAAAATATGCTGATGATTTGTATGGTGATTGACGGGTTCCATATGGAGTAACAAAAGTGAAGCTTGAAAAATACAATAAATGTTCAAAGATCAAGCAATGTCTTTTTTATATTCATTTTTTAAATGCCAGCTTCCTGAAGAACACTACTTTACATTTTTATATACATTTTCATACACTGAATTGGAATTAATACATGAAGCCACAGATTAATGACCTGTAGCATTGTGAAACTACACAATTTGTATATAAAGCATGATTAAATTACCAACAAGCATAGATACATACTACTCTATAGAAAGCATGATTAAATTACCAACAAGTATAACTACATACTCTATAGAAAGCATATATCTATAGAATACATACTACTCTATAGAAAGCATATATTCACAAAAAACTAACTTTCAGAACGCACAGTAACAAAATTCAGGGACATATCATATATAGGCTTCAATTATTATGTAGGTGACAAATCCTATAAATAAATTGTAACATAAACCAGACTGAAGTTCAAAATATGCTGATGATTTGTATGGTGATTGATAGGTTCCATATGGAGTAACAAAGTGAAGCTTGAAAAATACAATAAATGTTCAAAGATCAAGCAATGTCTTTTTTATACTCATTTTTTAAATGCCAGCTTTCTAAAGAACACTACTTTACATTTCCATACACATTTTCATACACTGAATTGGAATTAATACATGAAGCCACAGATTAATGACCTATAGCATTGTGAAACTACACAATTTGTATAGAAAGCATGATTAAATTACCGTTAAGCATAAATACATACTACTCTATAGATAGCATGATTAAATTACCAACAAGCATAATTACATACTCTATAGAAAACATATATCCATAGAATACATACTACTCTATAGAAAGCATATATCTATAGAAAGCATATGTTCACAAAAAACTAACTTTCAAAATGCACAGTAACAAAACTCAGGGATGTATCATATATAAGCTTCAATTATTATGTTGGTGACAAATCCTCTAAATAAAATGTAACATAAACCAGACTAAACTTCAAAATATGCTGATGATTTGTATGGTGATTGACAGGTTCCATATGGAGTAACAAAAGTGAAGCTTGAAAAATACAATAAATGTTCAAAGATCAAGCAATGTCTTTTTTTATACTCATTTTTTAAATGCCAGCTTCTTGAAGAAAACTACTTTACATCTTCATACACATTTTCATACACTGAATTGGAATTAATACATGAAGCCACATATTATTGACCTATAGCATTGTGAAACTACACAATTTGTATTGCATGAAACTACACAATCATGTCAAATATAAACTCCATTCTCCATTCTCCATTATCCATTCTCCAAACCCAACAAAAAATAAAAAAATAAAATAAAATAAAGAACAATTTTTACCTGATGAAGAAGAAGAAGAACCCGATGAACGATAAGAAGAACCCGATCAACAAGAAGGAGCAGCAATCTACCAAGAACAAATTGAAGAGATTGAAGAAATTGAACAAAAAATACTGTCGATTTAAATGAGGGGGAAGAAATCTTACCGTTGGAAATTCCCTTGATCTCCGGCAGCAAGAGAGGAAGGACTTTGGCGAGCGAAAATCAAATCGCCAGATTTGGCGAGCAGATCGGGAGCAGAAATCAAATCGCCAGGATCGCAATCGATTTGGCAAGGCCGTTGGAAAGCTTTTTTGGGAAAATTATCGCTATTTTGGCTAATTTGGGGGAAATAGCGAGGCCGTTGGAGATGGTCTTATATACCTTTAACGAGAGATTCATCCTTTCTTGTGCTCGAACCCTCTCCATTATCTGTTCCATTTCTTTTTTGATACCCCAAATTCTCTCCAAGACCATTTCCTAAGTCGGTGTCTAAGACGTCTAAGTTTCATGTGTCATCTACCAATCATCATTCCTCCATTAACCGCATCTCCCCATAAGTTAATAATTCTGGGTGTAGTAGCCATGCCATTCAAAGTGCAAGTGACATTACAGTTTCTCTGCGCTCTCTCCACAATCCAATAGCAGAGGTACATGATCTGTTGTAAACTGCGTTAACATCCTAACAAATGCTAATGGGAAACTAGACTACCATTCGTTAGAGACAGAGATTCTATCAAACTTAGCCATGATGGGGAAGATTGAAGATTTGACCAAACAAATTTTCTATCACAAATTTGTATATCAATGCTCATTGATAACCTCCTTGAAGCCCCTTCTATACTTATCACTACCCCCCACCCCGTAGGGCTCATCCGTAAAGCCCCCCCCCCCCCCCCCCCCCCCCCCCCCCAACAAAAAAAAAAACCAAGGTAACCCAAGAATCATCCCATTTATTCCTCATGGCTCTGAGTTCTTTCCAAAAATTGGGACGTGATGCCTGATTTGGGCCGTAGATGGTGGAAACAATTTGTGTCCAACCGTTTGATCGATGCCTAACCCTAGCTGAAACAAAAAATGTACCTACCCACTTATCCAACACTTCAAATGCAATAGTTTTAATGCCAAGTGCTATCCCCCCTCCCGAGAACCGACAAGCAGCAATAAAATACAACTCAAGTTTGTGAAGAAGTTGTGTCAAAGAATTTTCAAGCTTTGCCTCTTGAAACCCAACGAAATTAGGTCTCTCCCCAGCAACTGAGTCTTTAACAAGCCTATGTTTACCCTCACCTTTCAATTAACATTCCAGAAAGAATTCTTCATTAAATAAAAAAAATTAAAAGACCCCAACACCCCCCCCCCCCCCCCCCCCCCCCCCCCTAAGAATAATTAATGCTTCAATGTTCCTTTCTGTGTGGTGCCGCTCTATTTCTCTTTCTATTGACCATCCCCTCCCTGCTTACTCGACTCTCCTCCTTGTTTCCATCTTTTCCTACATGGCGATTTCCCTTTCACAAAAATTTCTAGTCCCCCTCTCAAACGGCTCAATATTCATTGACAATTCTTCATCCTCCTGTCTCTTCTTCCTCTCTTGATTGACTCTGAATTGCTCTCCATCTCCTGCCCTGCTCATCTCCCTCCTCATCATCTCCAACCACTTCGAACTCCCCCTTCTCCAGAGCCATGGCCCCCCAATCATCTTCCCCTGTCAGTCTCAGAGTCTCCCATACCTACCGGCCTTCCCTTATCCTCTGAATTATCACCCTTGGCTTCCTCTCTTATCCTCTGAAGTATTCAAATTTTTTCCCACGCTTAGAGCATCCGTCGTCGTTTGCTAAATATGCATAATCATATTTAGTTGAAAACAACACTACAGTCGTTGGCCAAATATGTATATTATACATATTTCGCTACAGGAGATTGTCATAAATGAGAGACTGACTGAGAATTATCCATATATGAGAGACGACACTTGAAGTGCAGTTACACCAAAAAAAAATTTTTTTTTTAAAATTGTCGGACGGCCTTTCAAGTGCCGTCGAATAAAAAAAAAAATTAATGGTCGGACGGCACTTGAACCAAGTGCCGTCCCACCACTTGAACCAAGTGCCGTCCCACCAAAAAAAAATTAATTTCGTAATTAAAAAAAATCAAAAAGACCCCACTTCTCGGATGGTACTTGAAGTGTCGTCCCTCCACTCAGTATAGTTTTTTGCATTTTTAAATTTTTTTTTGTAATTTTTGTAATGTTTTTGTAATTTTTGTATTTTTTTTGTAATTTTTATAATTTTTTTGTAATTTTTTTTGCACTTCGAATCCATTTTCTTTAAAAAAAACCCACCGTCCCTCAGACGGCACTTGAAGTGCCGTCCCACCTGTAGGGGGTTATTTGCAATTTTTTGTGATTTTTTTGTAATTTTTTCGTAATTTCTGAATTTTTTTTGTAATTTTTATAATATTTTTGTAGTTTTTTATTTGCACTTCGAGGACGAATTTTTCCCTCCGACGGCACTTGAAGTGCGTCGCACCTTTTATAAAAAATAGCTTTCAACGACTGCAGAAAAACGTAACTTTGCTATATTCATTTATTTATTTATGCATATTTTGACCCTCAACGATGGTGGATGCTCTTACCCACTTTTTCAAAATATTTACAAAACTGGCCCACTTTAAAAAAATTACCCAACTAACCTAGTTTTCGAGAAGTCAGCATAAAATGCACTTGTAAACAACGGCATGGCATAGGTTATTCGGATAGTGTTCTTGACAAAATCAACCTCCGTAAAAAAATAATTAATATGCCGCTTTCTGGAAAAATGACATCTGCCCATTTGCATTCAAATGTGAGCTCTCTGACTTGGAAAAAATTCAAGTGTTCAAACATGTTATAACTGATGCTATTTTCCCAATAAGGCATTCTCATAGATAACGACATCTGTTATAATACTTATTCTCATATATAAAGTGGCCCTCTCTTTCCCTTCCCCTTTCACTTTATCTCTCGATCCCTCAACTCCCGAACCCCAAACCCTAAAATCGTATAGCTCGAAAATCCCACTTCTTCTCAAGGCGAACCTCCACTCTCTTACCTCCCTCTCCTTCCACTCTGAAATCCAACACCCTCAATCTATTAAAACTCCCATTTTGTATCTGGTCATCTTATACATCATCCACGACGTATTCTCCGTGCTCCTACTTACGGCTTTATTTGAAGGTATTTCTATAACCATATCTTGTGTAGTTTGCATAGGTTATGGTTTTGAGTAGTTAGTGACTCGAATATTCGTTCATTTATTTATAGGTATAGACTACGATGTGTCAATTTGTTATATTTTTTGGGTCAAATAATTCGAGATCCCAAGATAGGATATTCTTATAGCTGATGGAATAATTTGCAAGATAACAAAATCACAAAAAGTAGTATAGTTTAAAAGAAAGAGTGCTGAACCCACAAGGACTAATTATTTTATTGACTATCGAAATTCACTAGATTAACTACTATTTGAAGAATAAAAAATTGATAAAAATAAAAAATTAAATTAAATTTGACTTAAGTAAAAAAAATAAACGAAATAAAAAGAACGAAAAACTGAAATTTTAGGGTTTAATTAAAAGCAAAACTAGTTCTAGGGCTTTCAGTTTCACCTAGCTAATCCACACAATTTATAATTCCATGAAACTAAAAACTCTACTTTTCCAAGTTGTAGACCAAAATTCCCTACTTATTCAATGTCTTCCCTCAAATAACACCGAACATATCCCCAACTAATAATTCCCCATATCTCTATGCAAATTTAATTATTTGAAGATTTATTAAGTTCTATGGATTTCTTTATAGTCACATTAATCACGGTAAATTATCTCTAATTTTGCTCAATCAATGGTGTTTAATTCTATAATTCTAAATCACGAGTTACCGTTCAGCATCCCGCATGATTCAATAAATCAAACAATAGTTGGTCAAACAGTTGTATGCATTAAGAATAAAAATTAAACACAACCATGGAAAATAGAATAACAACATAAAAATGAATTTAAATTGAGTTATCAAAACCTGGCTACATCGAAACCCTAGAAAAATAAAATTAGTCCACGATAAATTTGCAACTAACAAATATAGTATTGGATTGCATAATGAAAAGTAGAAGAGAAAAAAGAACTCTAGACGATTTTGATGAAAGATATGGCTCTTGCTCTCCAATAGTGTGATGAGTCATCTCCTCCAATTCTTTTAGCCTCCAAGATATTTCTGATTTTCCCTAGAGTTCACATTGGCATCTATATATAGCCCCCAAAGAAACCCTAAAAAAGATATATAAAAATACAACCCATTGGATCCAAAACCCACAATCAAATTATACAATCAGCCCCATCACGGTCGACTGTGCTTTCAGTCAGTCGAATGAGCTTTTTATTCTTCAAACAGTAAGTATGACAGTCAACTCCAATGGTCGACTTCCATTCTTGTTATTTTTTTAGCGGAGGCTGTAGAAAAAATGGTTTTTCTGGAGCTACAGAACTCCGTTTGTGACGTATGAGTACTCGTTTCGAAGAAGACTTGACGACCAACATCTTAGAACACAAGTTCAGATTCATCCATCTTCTGATCTTCATGTTGAAAACAGCCGTACAAGTTCTGGTTGTTGTTGTTGCTCCTTTTTGTATTGCTTTGTGTCTTCTTTTTCCCCAACTCCAAGCCCAGTAACTTCGTGTATTTGAGTCCATAATCGTAACAATCATCTCATTCCTTCAACAACAAAAAACAAATAAATAAACAGAATTAAGTAGAAAGAAGATTAAATTCAAATAAATAAACGTGAACTCACAATTTTTATGCATAAAAAGAGTAATAAAATCAAGTATATGTGTAGCGCCCCGAATTTCTAATATAGTAATTTAGAAAATACGTGGCACAATCCCAGCAACCACTTCAATGCAACAATAAACACAACCAACACCACTAAAATTTTCAACTTTATTACAACAATTCTTTTACAAAACACAGCGGAATTCAAAAACAAACTCAACTCGTGATTCCTTTTTATTTTACAACACAAGCATCTCAAATGTGTCTTTACAAATTGGCACCAAACTCTTAATAATCCAATTTATCTCAATATGCATCCCACCTCCAACTCTAAGCAACAACCTGCATCATGTGAGGCTAGAGATGATCCCTAACCCCCAAAACTAAAGGGGTTAGCCATAAATGGTGTGAGTGACATAAAACAATCAATATAATTTAATCATAAAACGTAAGGTCATCATCAACATGTATTAACCCAATAATAAATGAATAAGGGATAACAGAGATGTAAAGCATGAAAACGACGTAGAATGAAAACAACAAGTGCATCTAGTCTAATGGTCAAGTGTAGGAAAAACTGGAAAACACATGCATAATACAAAGTCAAGAAAACACAATTGCTATATGTGGACTCTCTAATGCATACTTGTCGAAGTCTATGCATCCCATTCTACATAGGTTCGGTGCAAGCCCTTAACGTCTCCACTTCATATGGGTTCAATCCCCGCTATGCAACTACTCTTAACTCGATGACTACTACGAGATAAAGATAACCTGTGAGAATTAGCCCATGCTTGATAATTCCGGAGATGGATCCCTCATTTCAGGCATTTTACCTGGATAATTCCGGAGATCATCCCTCATCTAAACATTGACACATCATCACATGAATACCCCATGTGCGTCGCCTCGACTTCGATAATTCCGGAGTTCAATCCCGCATCTCAAGCACCACTTGGATAATTCCGGAGATATATCTCTCATCTCAGGTAATTTACCTGGATAATTCCGGAGATAAATCCCTCATCTCAAGAAAGTTACTTGGATAATTCAGGAGATTAAATCTCTCATCTAAAGCCGTAATGAGGTGCATAACTCATGTTCCCGTTCATCATATCACCACTAGTGCCTGTCCTTATTATTTGTGGGTTATTTAATTACTCAACGAATCTCCTAGAGTCGGTGTACCCTACCGGGATAACTCAAAACTGAATAACTGAATATGCCTCAACAAAATAACTTAACAAATATCTCAACACCGGTATACTAGGGTCACCTACCTCTAGAGACTCAAACTCAAAAGGTCTAAACAAATTCCACTAAACAAAAGTGGCTCATCTGAACATCTTAAAACCAAATATTGAACTGAATATCTCGAAATCAAATACTGAACTGAAGATCAATTATAGACTGAATTATCTAAAAAAACAATCATTCGAAGTAACACTAAAGTTACCAGAATCCTTCAGTACCAGTCGACTTATACTGTGGTAAGTCGACTGTCCAGAGGACGAATATCCAAAATTCACAAAAATATACTAAGTCATATCAGTCGACCTAAGGGGTCACCAGTCGACTGCATAAAGGCCAAGTCGACTGTCCCGAAGGGACTGAACAGATTTCACACAATAGAATTCTCAGTGAACCAGTCGACTGAACAAAGGCTAAGTCGACTGTCCAGAAAGAAAATCCAGAACTTTAAGCAAAATAATTCTAAGCACTAACAATCGACTGTAAAAGTCTTGGCAACATGAACGTATGGAAATATGAAGATGTGGGCACATATGTGACTAGTGAAACAGTATAGAAATCTGAAAATATATACCTTTTAAATATGAAATTAATACATTGAAATTATTTACCTTCTAAGCATGGAATTATTCACTCCATAATATGAAGCATTTAACTTTCAAAATCTGAAACCATTTAAAAATCTAAAATCTGAAACTAAACTATTAGCAGTCAAAACCGAAATCAAGTATAAATCCAATTTTAATTTAATCAACTCAATCTCCACCCACTTAAATCCCAATTCCATCTTAAACTAATCTGTTAACCACAACAACCCCATAATGTAATTAAAACTAATTCTGGAATTTACTCAATCTACAACATATAAAAGAAGTATTTGAAACATAAGCAATCTGAACTCAAAATCTGGGATCATTCTTTATTAAGATCAATCTAATTGGCTATACAAACATCTAGCCAAGAAATCATGGGAACTTGGGACTTAAGGGGTTCTACCCTAGGCTGCCTATACCCAGGCCGAGCCCCATTCTTTTCTGTGGATACTTACACCCCTTTACAATACATACCTGCAACCCGATAGCACCCAAATTCCATACCAGCAAACTGTATTTCATCCATTAACTACCACAATTTGAAAAGGAACTAAGAATTTGAGTATGGGTTGTTTGATTAAAATTTACAGTAAAACAACTAATAACTTATAAAACAACAACCATCATTAGATTCATTTATTCACACACAGAAAGTCATATAAACAATGCATGAGAATAGATAAACACCCATATACGACATTCAAAGAACAAAACAAAACAAATATATCACTCACCTTTGGTTTTAGAAGAATCCACGAAAAGATCTTCCCTTTTGCTAGATCCAAAATTCTCCTCCCGATCACCAAGAAAATAATATTTTAATAAATCTGGAGTTGTGCAGCGAATGACGGCTGCACACCCTCTTTTATACAGGCCGAGGTTGAAAGGAATTAGGGTTTTGAAGTACTTTTGCAAAATAGTCCTTTTCCCAATTTATTTCTTCTCATATATAACCTTTCTTATTCAAAATAAGTTAAATAAATCAAAACTAAATAAAATCTTTTTACCACTAAGTTTTCCAACAACCCAGCACTGCCCAAAGATAAGAAAATCCCGGATTTACACTCAGGGTGGCGATTTTGCACAAAAGCCCTCCATTTTGTAACATTTGCAATTACATCATAAAATATTTATAAAAATCCAGGAAAATCGGAAATAATATCTAGTAATACATATTCTATTTTTCAATCAAAATATTTGACCTTTACTTTCCAGAAAAGCATTTGCACAAGATTCTACATAAATTTCATATTTGCAAAAACACCCTTTTTGACTAAATCTTCACCAATTCGATTTTAAATAAAATCTAAATATATTTAAATTTAAATGCTAACCATAGGAAGCCAAAATATCAGTAAAAACGAATTTTCATAGTTTATTTAAGATCCGAACGACTTTTTACATAAAAGCCCCTCTCTTTCGAGATATTTGTAAAAATAGTTTCTTTATTCAGAAAAATCCCAAAATTTAGAATACACTCCATAATAAGTATGAGAACTTAAAAAAATATAAAATTGTATATTTACACCAAAATTATTTGCACGTGTTTCGCACGTGTAAAAGATAAATCTTTTAGAAAATATTTATTAAATCTCCAGAAATCATTTTAATTCATTTTCAAATCTTTAAAATAATATTTGAAAATACGGGGTTCTACAATATGTTACGTTCATCAAATACCCTCAAACTTACGATTTTAATTGTCCTCGAGAAAAAAGGAAAAGCATAAATAAAAGTATTACAATCATAATTAGTCTCAGCTCATCTCACCAAGAAATCTTATCGTGCGAGCATCAAATTAATCTTCAACTTAGTACATAAACAATAGCAAATAAAGGAAAACTAAGCATACTCACTTTCTCCAATGCAATTATTCATACATAATTTTTAATCCAATCATATTTTTCATGCAATTAACACAACTAAATTATGTAACAACTCAATTGTGATCACCCCTTCTCACTACTATAAACCGAGTAGCAAACTAGAGTTGTTTTTCTAACTTGTCTCTAAGTTGTCACTTACCTTTTGATGTGAATGCCAACATTTGTGATGGATTCACCTGGTTACTCAACAAGTGACACACTTAGAATGCTTTTGCATGCTCATATTTTAAGTTGTTGTTTGACGTAAAAGTAAACATTGGTGATGAATATCTCTAGTTACTAAGCAACTCAAAATATTGGAGTAGATAAAACTTTATTAATTCAATTATTTAATCACTATCACTCTATTTACTTAAACTCTGTTTATGACTAGATCAAAGGGGATAATCACAAGAAAAGCATCACATTCCTCTTTTATGTTTAACCACTTGACTCTCACAATTTTGTAAGGAATTTGGAACTTCAATAATTCTAAAGAAAATCTTACTTTATAAGATATTATATCCTTTAAAAAAATTTGCAATGCTTTAACACAATAAAGAACCCAAAAGTGTAATGGAAATACTAATTTAAGTCCATTATTTTTTTCTTTTATATAAAAATAAAAATTTTAACTCTTCCCCTAAAGTTAAATATCACATTTTCCTCAATGGAAAAAGGAAAGAAAAAAAAAAGAATGAGAAAAGTTCAGAATTGCTCCCCTGGTTCATGTTGAAATTCTGGATGAGTGACGTTCATTTTTTTTGTGATATCTGGAGTTGTAGAAGTCCGAATCTCCTGATTCTTTTTGCATTGGATAGCTAAGACAATTTCCTTCAATCTATCTTTGAAACACTTTTTCATATTCGGACTCCATCCTGCCCAAAAATAGCTATAAAAGTAGGTATAGAAAATAACTCTATCGGAAACCCCCAAACTTATGCAATCCTATAAAATAAACCAAAAATTAAAATTAAAGTAAAAAAAAGAAAAATCTAATGGCAGAAAAAAGAAAATATGGGTTGCCTCCCAAGAAACGCTAAATTTTAAGTCTTCAGCTGGACGTGATAGTTGAGATGGTTATGTGATGCCAAGATCCAACAACATAAGAACCTATTTTCTAATAATTCCTTTCATGTGTGGAATATGTTTTATGTACATCCCGCAAAATAGATGGCAGCAGATTATACTCAAGTTCGAGTCGTTTCTTCCTTGAAGAAGACGTCTTTGATATCCCCACCTCTTTAAATTTTAGCTAAGAGGAAAGAAGAATAGATGGTGCAACTTCCAAATACTAAACATGTAGCACCCCGAATTCCTAACATAGGAACTTGTGACACTCTCCAGGATCTTTCTTCAAATGAGTCACAATAAAACAAAATTCACAGAAAATTAAAATCTTTTATTACATCAAATTGTTATTATAATGTCCAATGATTACAATATTTACAATTAATTGTTATAACAAGAATGTACAATAGAATTTGGACAATAACTTTCACTTGGATGTTTTTCCCTGCTAGAGCTTTCCCGTGCTCCCAACTCGGCAATCCTGCACTAATAACTGTGGGCACATCTGTTGATTACAACTGATGAAATGCTATACCCGGCTATCCTCTCTACACCATAGTATAACGGTTCCAACCTCAACAAACACAAATATTTGATGTAAAGAAAAAGTGATGTCAAACAAGTGTCGGTGTATGCCATGACCTAAACTAATGCACACACTATGCACACGATTCTCCTAAAGCTAATGCATGCTTGGTTGAAAAATATGCATCCCATACTACACCCCCCCAACCAAACGACGTTCTTCAATTTAATAGGGCTTGATTCCCCGCTATGCATCCTAACCTTGTGCTCTCTCCTGTTTCTAATTTCAGTGATGGTGAGGCTGCAGGCCCCTGTTGTGACTCCAGTCACTGCTGTCAATAGTGGTGTCGTCCAATCCTCATATTTTATCCACTATGCCCGGGATCTCAGTCGCGGCTTTCGCCTTCATAACTGTACTCAATGGTATGTTGTTGTATCTACGTCTCTCCAGACCTTACCAAAATCCCATATATGGGCACAAGCGCTCCATTACCGAGTGATTAGAGAAACTCCCGATAGAGTCTAGCTCTCTGGGATATCGTCTAACCCGTCTGTCCACATTGATCGACAAAGGACCTGACGGATATAGGATTTCTCCAACTCCGCTACACTCATCCTTACACTAGAATAGAACTTGCAGTCGAGACAACGTCAACACTCCAAACCTCCTCAAAGGTTGTTATGGATCATAAAGGCATTTCTACCGAGACAGTGGAGCCCCCAACAAAGTTTCACCGCTCCCAGGGCAGCTCGGGGTCCTTGTCCGCATTAAATAAACCTAGGATTCGGTTGGGGGGATGACGCCAAGCGTCCCCCTGACAGGCGAACACCCTCACTAGTGCTTGTCCTTACATTCAAACAAGACTCGATCTAGTCCTACCAAAGTATAGGCTACCCCACTCTAAGATTAAAGGTTAAGGTTGAATTTAAGATTTGTTTTATCGACCAACTACTCAAACCATCACTCTAGCCAACTCTAATTCTTTTAGTTAGGCGATCTATCTACCATTTCCAAATCCCTAACTCGATAATCAACTTGTTTGCCATGATCAACTAGTTCAATTCCATTAGTAGACTCTCCCTAGTTAGTCACATGTATCAAAATAGATCTCAACCCATTTTACACTAGGACTCAACTAGCCCTCTAGTCTGGTCCAAGAGTTGACCCGCCTCAGCCCACACTTGGCATGACCCCCCCGGAGAATCATGCACATCGATTGCCGTAACCACATCGACGCTTGGAGTTTGATTGCAAGTTCGGCCCGACCAACAAATAGCTTCCTGCTAAACTTAACGCACCATGATCCTTGACAGGTGGTAGCTCCAAACACAACCCATGGAATCTATCTATGTACGGCAAGTACGTCGGTACACGAGTCATCTCCTCCAACGCATTCGATGCACATTCTACCCGTCTATATTTGTCAACAAGACTAAATCTTAGCGTCTCAACTTAACCAATGTATTCCAACAAGGTACACTACACTATGAGTAAGTCCTAACCCACGAATACCCAAAAGAGGTTCTAAGATTCCTAAAAACAACATTTAAGTTTCCAAATAGTAAGCACATACTTGGCATTCATGCCAAAACAGAGTTATTCTCGGTCCCGTTCCCTTGAGGAATCGCGATCGGATGCTCCTCATGCTTCTAATCAAAGTAGACAGCATGTACAAGTACACAATGGGCATGAATCTCATCCCAAAGTGGTCTACAATAATACCCCAACGTCCGATACAATTTTCACTTCAAACATTGAACATCGTTGTCAATATTGGGGTCTACAAGCAACTATGGGCTACTCTTAGCAAGGAAATTTAGATCACTTAAGTCCTAACTCATACTCACATCCATGATATGTTTCTTGACCTCAAATAACAACTCTCAGCTAGTGAAGTACAAGTTCAAACCCATTTCTATGAACATGGTGCAAACCAGTGAGCTCTATGTTTCACTGTGTTTCAGTCATCACTTGCAAAAATCATATAAAATCGAATACTTGTCCAAATCAGGATTTATTGGTCATTTCAGAAAGGTCTATGTGTCTACTAAAAGTTCCTAGTTATAAGGCTCTTCAGATAAGGTCGTTTAGACACTCTTATTGGTCCATCTTTAACTAGTATACAAGCTTCCAGAACAATAGATCAGATCAACAGTCATAGGATAAAATCTATTTAAAATAGCATATGGTGTAAGACTATCATAAAATTTTAGAATCTAGTTCCTGACAAATGATGTGACAACACTTCCAAAAATCAAGTGATTCTACCAAGTATATTTCCAATTATGTCCTTTGAATGTCATCCAAAAACAAAGCAGTAACAACAGCAGTTCTGTTTACTAAAATTTCTAGTTCAGTTTGCATGATTTTATTGACATAGCTATAGTGGTCCAATTCTCATTAAATTTGAAACGTAGGTCTTAGATACATCCAAAAATGACATACTAAAATTTTAGATCAATCCCATAAGCATGCAGTGAGATACAAGTTATTCTTTCCACAATAGTAACAATAAAAACTGTTTCTTTCTATTTTGACCAGCATGCAAGTTCATAATTTATTTTAATAGTAGGAAAAATCATAAAAGTCTAGAAAAATTACTGAAGGTGTACGATACCTAAATGAACATCCTTTAAAAATTTCAGATCAAAATACCTAATAGTGTTCATGCAATGAGCTACGGACTGACGACAAAAATTCAGTCTTTTAACAGGATTTTCTGGTTTGGACTACTTAGCACAAAATGAGTTGTCAAAGTTTATTCTTAGGCATGCATGTCATTTTTCAGTCATCACAAACACCATTCAATTACAAAAACAAATATAAGGTTAGAAATACCCACCTTAGTTTGTAGCTTGTTCTTTTGCTTGTAGGTCCTCCTTCTTGACTCCTATGAAACTCATTGCTTTTCCTCTTTGCTTGGCTCCTTGTTCTCCTTCTCCTTGGCTTGTTCTCCTTCTTCTTCAAATCAGTAACAAGAGTGTGCAAATAGTGAAGTTTGGAGTTGTAGAAAGGTATAGGAGTTGTAAGAGAGAGTGGAGAAGATAGGGGGTTTTAACAACACAAGAGAAGAGAGGGAGAGAGAGTAGGCTAGATTTTTTGAGCATGGGGAAGAGGAGGGGCATCCCATCATGCAAGGGATTGGACTAGAGAGGAGGTGATGTGATAGGGGTCTTGGGGGTTATCATGGTGTTTCTTATGCAACATTTCAAGAAACCCTAACCCTAACCTCATTTTCCCCTCCCTTTCTACTTGGTCAGCCATGGAGCATGGGCTTGACCCATTTTGATTTGTTCAAGTGTAGCTTAGCTCATTTGTTTCATTTGGGCTCACAAGTCCAACTCAAAAGACATACATATATGTATACATATATATATATATATATATCTATACACATGCATAGTTGTATGTTGCAAGCAAAATAAATATTATTCTTCCAATCATAAGAAAAGTATAATTTTACAAATAGTAGAGCTTGGTTTGTTTATAAAACGCATTCGTCAAAATTAGGGTCGTTACAAAACATATGCTAAAACATTTTCTTTCTCAGATTCAAGAGTTGTTGAATTTATTAGATACACTTCTACCAATAACTTTTCAACTTCAGCCCTATGTGTCTTTCCCACAATTAAATTAATTTCACTAACTTGAAAACACGAGTGAACTTCAGCAGAAAACTTCATGGATTTAAAGACATCAAACGTTACTTGCTCATCATCAACTCTTAAAATAAGTTTTCCTTGTTGGACATCAATCAAAACTCTCCCCGTAGCTAGAAAAGGTTGCCCCAAAATCAACGGAATTTGTTCATCTACCTCAATGTCAAGCACTATGAAATCAGCTGGAAAAATGAACTTGTCTACCTTTACCAAAACATCTTCAATTATACCTTTTGGGTACTTGATAGATCTATGTGTCAATTGTAAAGAAATTGTAGTAGGTTTTAGTTCTCTAATACCAAGTTTCCTAAAAACCAAAAAAAACATAAGATTAATACTTGCTCATAAATCATATAAAACTTTTTCAAAATAAAAATTTCTAATAGTGCAAGGTATCATAAAACTTCTTTTGTAAAATTGCACTACTCTCTTCAGTTAGCATAACCATCTCATCGGTTAGCATAACCATCTCATGCTACTCCAACTTCTGATTGTTTGATCAAATATCCTTAAAAAATTTACCACATTTAGACATTTGTTCCAAAGCTTCAATAAGAGGAATATTGATATGCAATTGCTTAAAAATACTTTAAAATTTATAGAATTGATTATCAAGCTTATTTTTTTTAAGTCTTTGCGGAAAAGGAATAGGTGCATCATAAGGTGAATTATGATAAGTTTCATAATTAAACTCCCTGGAAATCGTAGGGTTTGAATGTAATGCCCCGATTTTCATTTAATAAAAATTATTTTAGTTTGCACGTAGTGTGCACGTGCAATATTCTCGGTGATTATTTTCATTATGATGAGTATAGATATTTATACATGTGATCTTTAATTATTTTTAAGTAGAGGCCCTTTTCCAATTAGACAAAAAGCCTTCTTCTTAAAGCCCAAAATTTAATTCATTTATTTTCTTTTTATAATTATTATTTTGGCCCATAAACTAAAGCCCTTGAGCTATTTTAATTTTTTAATACAACTTGTAATGTAGAATACATTTTAAAGAGTATTTTTATATAAAATATAATGAACAAATTTTTGGAGGCAAATGCTTGCACATGCATTGCACGTACACGTGCAAAGTGCACTTCCCAAGCATGGCCAGTTTTGGAGCTTTGGAGGGAAATCAAAATTTTCAAGTGGAGTCATGGTGGTGGTGGTTACTTGATCATGGGTGGTTAGTGTAACTCCTCCTTAAATCTTAGCCATTTGCTTCTAACTCCTACTTCAATCTTAGCCATCCATTTTCCTAGATTTTTAGTATAAATACCCCCCCTAGCCTAGTTATTCTTGTGCTTATTATTTTCTCCAAACCTATAGTCTAAAATACATTATTTAGTAGTATACAAGTGAGTAAAAGATTGAGAGATTGTGTGGGGATTGTGCTTGCATCAATCAAGAAGAGGAGAGGCTGGTTTCATCAAAGTGGAGTGTTCGGGTTTTGGCTTGTGGAGTGCTCAGGTTTTGGCTTTGTGGAGGCTCGTGTGCGCGCATCTAGGAGGAGGATCGTTCGTTTGCAAGGACATTCGTTTAGGAGGTTGCTAGTTGTATTTTCTCTCCAATTAAGGTGGGTAAATTTTTCATATTTCTAATTAGGAATGCATGCAAGATTTGAATGGAAAGTATGATGCATGAAAAATATTAACAAGAGTACGCATTTAATTGGAAAATTGACCTATTAAGTGATTGAAATGTTGATGTGAAATTGTATGTGGTTCTATCATTAAAATTTAAGTTGTGTGCGAATTGATTATAGCCATGGATTATGTGAAGAAAACTTCACTATTAACACTAAGAATTATATGCAAGAGTTAGTAGATTGGCAATATTGCTTTATGTGCTTAAATGGACTTTTTATGATAATGTTGTGATGAATGAATTAAGATATAGTTTGTATGTTTGTGAAATGAATAAACACAGAAAATTGATGTAGAGAGTAGTGAAATTAAAATGTCGAAAAGAAAAAGAAATGTGTTCGTAGTAGTATATAATTCTAACCTAATTGTATGGTAGAAATGTGTTAATTATTGGGAAATACATATTTAATTATTGGAAAAATTATTTTTATGTACTGAAGTATAATTCATGATGGGAATAATTAATCTGAAATTTTTACAGCATGATAGTGAGAGCAAATTGAAATGAGAACTTGATGAACATCGAAATATTTTCCTAAACAGAGAGGGTTGATTTAATAAAAAAAAAATGAGTTGCATTATGACAACCCGAGCCTATAGCTCGAGTGGTCGGGATGCTTTTAATCGCTACAGTATACACGGAGTTTCTCAGAGGTTGAGGGATCGAATCCCGTTGACACCATACATTTTTGTTTCAAACACTTAAAAAAATATTAAGAGTCAGCCGAGAGCATTTAATGCTCTCAGCTCTCTTTCATACCGCTGGCGCAAGTGGCCTAGTGGCTTGTGCCTGTGGCTCGGTTCTCTCTGGTTGCGGGTTCGAATACTGGGTTCGGCCAATATTTAAGGTTGAGAAGAAATATTTTTTTTTGGGTTTTTGATGATTGAAAAAAATTAGGAAAAAATATGATTATTACTCTAAAATTATGTGGGACTTATTGGAAATTATTTGAATGAAGTAGAGTATATTTTGAGAACAAAAGTATAATTTAGAACTACAGTTCTACACTTGCATTTTTATAAAAGTTGTACTTGCAAAAGGACTTGAAATGGAATATTAGAAAGAAAAGAAAAAAATACGAATAAGAAAGGAATTGAAGAGTGAATATTCATTTTTGATCGTATCACTAGTGATGTGGTTTTTAATGTGAAAATGATATTTCATGAATTACATGATGAATAATTGAATTCCATGTATAGTTATGGACTATTGAATAATTTAGAAATCATGATCGGAAAAGAGAAATATTTTTGAGTATGAAAACTCACCATGTGAATTTATGAATTGAAATTAAAAATTAGAGTGTAGCCAAAACTCACACCGGCAAGTGAAAAATGATAAATTTTGATTATTGACATTGAAAAGACTTCCTTAAATCCGGGGATATGACTTCCTTAAATCCGGGGATATTAAGGAACCATGGGTCTGGTGCAGCTTTCGATGGAAGAGGAATTGGATGCGACGTTAATGAGGCACTGTCTTTCTCGAAAAAAGAGGTGGAGGGGTCCATTCGTCTGGCTCTCAAAGCTATTTTATCAACTAGGGCAGGTCATGGGCCACAGGGGATAGATGGGCCAGGATGTGCTGGGCTTGCTCCTATTCAAATGGGCCCAAGTTGCAGTGCAGGGAAGCAATTACATGGTGTTGAGATGTCACAGCCGATTACCAAAGTAGACCACCCAGGTATAGGAAGAGGAGATATTCTACATCAGCACTCAGAAGAGGGGGAGAATATGATAGACGAAGTGGAGTTCATAGAAAACAGGGAGCCCAAATTATACATTCGAGCAGAAGACGAGATGATAGCTGCTTTAGAAGGTATCCTAGATGATAACGTCATTTCGATAACCGACACGGATGAGGAGGAGAAAGAGGGGGGGTTACACAACTGGGGAGCACTGGCAAAAAGAGTTCGGAGCTCCCAAGGAAAAGCAAGAGGCAACTGGATAAATGGGGGTTGCAGGGCCCGAGTGAGGAATATTTGATCAGGGCAGCGGCAAAGGGAAAGGAACCAGCCTCAGGGTGTGGAGGTAATTTAGTTATGAATTTTTCATGTTTAAATTTGCTTAGTGATGATTCCCTTATCTACTTCGCTAGTTTGTACGGTTTAGACATGGGCACGAGCAAATCTGAGCAGGTACAACAAGCTCTTATGATTAGAGAAAGCATCCAGGGGGTTAATCATTAATTGTTGGGTTCCCTAGATGGATGGGGTAGATAGGTGTATCATTGTGTTTTTATGTCATACATCTTCTAGAATGTTAGGGGTATGCGTCAAAAGGGTAAAAAGAAGCTTATTAGCAACACTGTCGGTAGAGTTGGACCTATCATTTGTGGGTTTCAAGAGACTAGGATCGAGAATCCATCCGTTGTAGAATTCCAGAGTCCGACATGGGCGAAGGATTTTGACTGGAGATTTAAATCTGCGCTAGGTTATTCAGGGGGCATTGCACTAGGGGTGGACCTAAATACGTTCGAAGTATTGCAACACAAGATAGGGGAATTCTCGGTTACTATTAGAATTAGAAGGAAAAGAGACGATTGGATTCACTTGGTGACTACGGTCTATGGGCCATACGACTCCAGAAGGAGGGGTAGGTTCTGGGAGGAGTTGAGAGATATTAGGAACGAATGGGCAGATCCTTGGGTGCTGGGGAAAGATTTTAACATCACCAGATATAGTTACGAACACGGGGGTAAGGGTCCCAGTAGACCGGATCTAGACAGCTTCAACTCTATCATAGACGATCTAGAGTTGATGGAGATGGAACAGACAGATAGGAAGTTTACTTGGTCTAATATGCAGGCTAGACCGATTTTAGCTAAGCTAGATAGGATTCTCATCGCTACTGATTGGAAGACATGTTTCCGTTGGCAAAAGTGAAGACGGTTATTAGATTCACCTCAGATCATATACCATTATTATTAGATTGTGGGGAAGGGTACATCAACCGGCAGTTTCCCTTCAGATTTGAGAAAGCATGGACGTTGTCTCCGAACATACGTCAAGTCATTCAAGATTCCTGGGGGGCAAATACTAGGGAGGTAGCCGCGGTAGGGATTTGGATTGAGAAAACGAGGAGATTGCGTAAGAGGATCAGGGAGTGGGCTAGGATTGAATTTGGAGGTGACAAGGATAGACTACAGGAGCTCGGTGTAAAGGTGTCAGAGCTAGAAGTTAGACAAGAGGGGAGGGACCTCTCAGAGGTAGAGATTGAGGAACTAAGGAATCTCAGAAAATAGATTAAACACATTGGGGATATGGAGGAACAATATTGGAAGCAACGAGCTAGGGTCCAGTGGCTAAGGGAGGGCGATGCAAACACAAAATTCTTCCATAAAGTGGACAACAGAAGGAGAAGACAAAATCATATTAGTGGTCTACAGATTGACGGGTCCTGGACAGAGAACGATGACATTATCACGCAAGAATTCCATAAAAGTTTCAAGAACCTCTTTGGAATTAGTAAGGCATGTAGGACTAAGCTTTTGCCAGATATGTGGGCTTCGTCGAGAGTCGACGGGAGTGAAGGCATTGAAGGGAGATTCTCGGAAGAAGAGGTCCGACATGCAGTGCATACTTTGGGGCAGGAGAAGGCCCCGGGGCCCGATGGGTTGCCAATCTTCTTCTACAGCTTCTACTGGGATATCATAAAATCTGATCTGATAGGTATCTTCGACGAATTTTACAACGGAATGGCGGATCTGGAAAGGATCAACTATGCCAATGTTGTTTTAATTCCGAAAAAGAAAGAGGCTACCAGGGTGGACGACTAAAGGCCAATCAGTTTTCTCAATGGGTCCTTCAAGATCATTACAAAAGTACTAGCTCTTAGGCTGTCGCCACAGATGAATGAGGTAGTGGGAGACTCTCAGAGTGGATTTATCAAAGGGAGAGATATCATGGACAGTGTGGCTTCCACACATGAGGTGGTGTTTAGAGGTCATAAGGATAAGGCGGACGGTTTTCTATTAAAGATAGATTTCGAAAAAGCATATGACTCGATCGAGTGGGAGTGCGTAGAAGAAGCACTCAAATTGAAGGGGTTTGGGGCCAAATGGATATCTTGGATCTCAAACAGTATACACGGGGGAAAGTCCTTCATTCAAGTCAATACAAGGCTGGGTAAAGAAATTAGATGTAGGAGGGGCCTCAGGCAGGGAGATCCTTTGTCATCCCTACTATTCGCAATTGTAGCTGACGGACTGGCAGAAATGATCTTTAGGGGTAGGGACCGAGGGATTATTCAGGGTATCAAAGTCAAGGGCGTCCGTCAAACTATATAAATCCTTCAATACGCAAACGATACACTGCTGTTAGGGGCTGCAAAAGAGGAAGAGATGGGGGCAATAAGACTAGCTCTGCAGTGCTTTGGAGCGTGGTCGGGGCTGAAAGTGAACTTACTAAAGACGTGTGTACTACCGACCAGCGACCGCCTGTCCATACCTATTGTTTCGATCAAGAACTTTTTTGGGTGCGATATAGGAAATTTTCCGCTTGTGTATCTTGGTATACCCATTAGACCAGGGGCCCTTCAAAGACAGGATTGGATGCCTTTGATCGAAAGGATAGACAAGAAGTTGGCAGGGTGGAAGGGAAGGTTCCTCACACTAGGCGGTAGAATCACGCTTTTAAACTCAGTTCTGAGCAGTATACTAACGTACATTATGTCCATCTATGAATTATCGCAGTGGGTCATTAAGAGGATTGATAAGAGCAGAAGAAGATTCTTATGGAAAGGAGCCGACGAAATAAATAAAGGTGTGCCACTGGTAAAGTGGGGAAGAGTATGCAAAAGGAAAGAATATGGTGGGCTAGGAATCCTGAACCTGAGGGACATGAACAAGGCATTGCTATGTAAGTGGTGGTGGAAGATGAGGAGGTGCCGTTATAATTGGTGGTGTAAATCTTTTGAGTGGTATAGAAGCAGGAAAATGTACCGGTTCGGAGGAAAAAGTTTGTTCGGAAAATGCTCACCTCTTTGGAAAGGAGTGAATAAGGTAGTCCATATGTTCCATGCTAGCACCAGATGCAGGATTGGGAATGGGAAGGATACAAGATTCTGGAAGGATAGGTGGTGCGGAGACGTTAGCTTGTCAAGTCTTTTCCCGGAAGCTGCAGAGGCTACAATTCCGATAGACACGTTGGTGTCGGATGTGTGGAATAACAAAAGACTGAAATTGGAAATTAGGGGACAGGTTTCTCAGGAAGAAGTAGCGGACCTAACTAAGCTGAATAATTTCATCAAGGAAGAAGGAAGGTACAACACTGTAGTCGAGGATACCAGAGAATGGATGCTTGAGACATCGGGGGAATTTTCGGTATCCTCGATGTACAAGAGGATTAACGATGGAGGGTTGCGAAGTAAGGACGCCAAGTTGATCTGGAAGCTGTCGATAACTTTGAAGGTAAGAACCTTCGCCTGGCTCGTCATGAACGACGCAATTTTATCAAAGACCAACTTACATAAAAGAAGGATGCAAATCGATGTCACGTGTGGTGACTGTGAGAGACACGAGGAAGACACTAATCATTTATTATTTGGGTGTTATAAAGCTAAGTCAATTTGGGAGGCAATATGTACAAGGTTTGGATCTATTCAGAGTCTTAGGGTGAGCGCAAACGTCTAGGGACATTGTTGGGTAGGATTAGCCGATCATGAGGATAGAGAAGAGTGGGGCATTGTGGCCACAGCAACGATGTGGGGATTATGGCTTATCCGAAATGATTTATGTTTTAGAAATATTAAATGCTCAGCATCAGGTCTCATGCATAAAATTTTGGTTCTAACACATCACTGGATAGGTAGCAGAGGAGCTATGGCAGAGGAGCTATGAAAAGACTTCGTATGGAAGATGAGGAGTAGGACTTTTAGGGGGAGTTCAGGCAGAGGGAAGGATCTTCTTCGCTAGAGTACATCAAGGCTCCAATGATTCAAGGATATTAGAGCTTCATGTACCTGTATCTATATCATCTATTTCTGCTTTCCACTTCGAGTTGTTGTTTCTTCGAGGTTGTATCTTTATTTATGCTTTTACGCTTTCTGTGTGTTAGATGTCTATTTGGGAAGATCGGATCTTTGTAATTAGTACTACTTGTTTCTTTAATATTCCATTAATGAAGCAATGACTGGGTCATCTTTTATCCCAAAAAAAAAAGTAACAATTTGTGCCTTCAATGTGGTAGTAGGATCAAGCTCAAAAACTACAGCAGCTTTTCTTGGCATTGCTCTCTCTGAATACCATTGGTAACTATTAGACGTCATTTCCTCTAAAACCTCATAAGCCGCTTCATGAGTTTCTCTCATAAGAGCTCCTCTAGCTGTTGCAGCTACTACCGATCGATTTGTAATTCCCAAATCATTATAGAATGTTTGGAGTTGCAGTCATTTCGAAAGTTCATGAAGAGGACACGTTCTAAGTAAATCATTATACCTCTCCCACGCATCATACAAAGACTCATTCTTAAATTGAGTGAATGTGGTAATGTCATTAATTAACTTCGTTGTCTTTGCCGGCGAAAAACATTTAGCCAGAAATTTTTGTGCAAGTCTCACCCAAGTAGTAATAACACCTAGTAGTAGAGAATTTAGCCAAGTCAAGCCTTACCGCTTAGTGAAAAAGAAATGAGTCTCAATCAGATTGCATCATCTATTAATTCATTGTGCTTTAAAGTGTCGCAAATTTCTAGAAAGTTTGTAAAATGAACATTAGGATCCTCATGCGACATTCCCCCAAACTAAACAGCTTGTCGAATCATTTGAATGATAGCCGGTTTAATATCAAAATTGTTAGCTTGTATAGCCAGCCTCTTTATGCTTGATATTGTTCCATTAACCGAAGGCATAACATAGTCTCTCAAAGCCTTATTTTATTCTCCATTACCTTTGTTCGCCATAGTGATACACTTCTATGTTCCGAAATATATTTATTAAATAAAAGAAAAACTAATAAAACCTATCTTTCTAAATAAAAACTAAAAAATAATAAGAAAAAACCAAATTAGTAACAATCTAGTAATTATGAATATTAATAAAAGAATAATTAGTCCTCGGCAGCGGTTCCCAAAACTTGATGGAATAATTTACAAGCACAAAAAATCGCAACAAGTTGTATAATTTAAAAGAAAGAGTGTCGAACTCACAAGGACTAATTATTTTATTGAGTACCGAAATTCACTAGATTAACAACTATTTAGAGAATCGAAAATTTGATAAAAACAAAACTAAATTAAATTTAACTAAAGTAAAACTAACCTAATTAAAAAGAACGAAAATTTGAAATTTTAGGGTTTATTAATAGCAAAACTAGATCTAGGGCTTTCAGTTTTACTTAGCTAATCCCACATAATTTATAATTCCATGAAACTAAAAACTCTACTTTTCCAAATTTAAGACCAAAACCCCCTAATTATTCAATGTTTTCTCTCGAATAACACCAAACATATCATCAACTAATAATTCGTCATATCTCTATACAAATTTTATTATTTGAAGATTTATTAAGTTCTATGGATTTCTCTATAGTCACATTAATCGCGGTAAATTATCTCTAATTTCGCACAATCAATGATGTTTAATTCTATAATTCTAAATCACAAGTTACCTCTCAACATCCCCCATGATTCAATAAATCAAGCAATAGTTGGCCAAACAATTGTATGCATTAAGAACAAAAATTAAATACATAACCATGAAAAAATAGAAGAATAAAATAAAATAAAAATTAAATTTAAATTGTGTTCTCAAAACTATTCAACTTCGATGTCCTAGAAAATTAAAATTAGTTCATGATAAATTTGCAACTAACAAACATAGTATTGGATTGCATTAGGTTGGCATTCGGGTCGAGCGGAACGGATCAGGTCGGACCCGCCCAGGTTGAAGGCTGACTTGGACGAGTTTGGGTCGGGTCAGTGGGTTAACCGGGCCGGGTTCAAAATTGGAAATTTTGACCCGGTCGACCCACGAACCCATTAGGGTCGAACCCGTTTCGGGTCGGGCCGGGTCGCGGGTTGACCCTTTTTTTTGTGACAACTTCACTTTTAAAAAAATTATAATAAGTATAAATGTATAAAAGTGAAAAAATGCATATATTATTTATTATTCATTTCTTTGTTGCTTGCTTCTTTGTTGAAAAACTTGATTTAAATGAGAATGAATTGAGTTGTAGTAGACTAGTAGTAGAGATAGTAAGAGAGTAAGGTGTGAAAATTTTTAGATTGAATTAAAGGAGGTATTTATAGGGAAAATACACACACACACACACACACACACACACACACACACACACACACACACACACACACACACACACACACATATATATATATATATATAGGGAAATCTTCGGTTGTGCACTCCTCTAGTGCACACGGCGTGTGCACTAGGCCTTCGGGCAATCATATCGACGATCCGAACCGTTCACATTGATCAACACATCTAAATTAGTCTAAATATGTAAAATCAAATCATTTGAAATTCATTTGCCCATCCATCATGCGACTATAAAAAACAATGATTTTCAGCCATACAATTTTGTAACACTTCAATAGATAGGTAAATGAATTTCAAATTATTTGATTTTATATATTTAGACTAATTTAGATGTGTAGATCAATGTGAACGGTTCGGATCATCGATATGAACGCCCAAAGGCCTAGTGCACACGCCGTGTGCACTAGAGGTAGTGCACAACAGAAGCTTTCCCTATATATATATATATATATATATATATATATATTAAAAAGACAAAAAAAACCCACAGGTCGAACGTTTGACCCGAACAAACCCGCGAGTCGACCCACGGGTTGACGGGCGGGTTTGACTTCTGGGTTGGGCGGGACAGGTCGAGCGGGTTGAGTTCGCGATTTTTCCGACCCGGGTCAACCCGCAGGTTCGACCCAGACCCGAACCAGATTATAGCGGGTCGGGTTCGTGCCGGGTCAGACCGTCCCAGTTGCCATCCCTAGATTGCATAATGAAAAGTAGAAGAGAAGAAAGAACTCTAGACGATCTTGACAAAAGCTATGGCTCTTGCTCTCCAATGTGTGATGAGTCGTCTCCTCCAATTCTTTTAGCCTCCAAGATATTTCTAATTTTCCATAGAGTTCACGTTGGCATCTATATATAGCCCCCAAAGAAACCCAAAAAAAGATATTTAAAAATACATCCCATTGGACCCGAACCCCACACTTAAATTATACAATTAGCCCCATCATGATTGACTATGCTTTTTGTTCTCCAAATAGTAAGTATGAGGTCCACTGCAATGGTCGACTGTCATACTTGCTATTTTTTGTGCGGAGGCTGTTAAAAAAAATTCGGAGCTACATAAATTTGTTTGTGATGTGTGAGTACTCGTTTCGAGGAAGACTCGACGACTAACATCTTTGATTTAGAACACAAGTTCAGATTCTTCCATGTTCAGGTTCAAAATAGCCGTACAAGTTCTAGTTGATGTTTTTGCTCCTTTTTTCGTATTGCTTTGTATCTTCTTTTTCTCCAACTGCAAGCCCTGTGACTATGTGTATTTGAGTCCATAATTCTAACAATCATATCATTCCTTTAAAAACAAATAAATAAATAAAATTAAGTAGAAATAAGAAAAAAATTAAATAAATAAATGCAAAATCACAATTTTTATGCGTAAAAAGAGTAATAAAATCGGGTATAAATTACGCTCATCATTAGCGATGATGAACCAGTCATTATTTGGGCGCCCTGTAACATTATATACTCACAACTAGTAGATAATATATTTGAATTTACTTATTGGGATTGAGGTGAATGGAGTCTCAAAATCAAAGCTCGTTATGCAGCCGGAAAATGAGAAGGATAATATTTCATGGTGGTACCCGTAGATAATAATAATGCACTAAGGTCAATAATTGATAGGACACTTGATCCAAATTGTAGTTGGACTGCATTGGAATTTTATATTGAGCAAGTTAAACTTCGCAATGCTCGGGCAGTTGTTATTCCTAGTCCAATCTTTGTTAGGAGTTTCAAACCAACTGCCGAGTCACATGCACAAGATATTGTCCACACCGACAATGATAGCACACTGACAACGGTAACACCCGAGTCACATGGAAGAGTACCGTAAGAAGAAATTAGCACAACTAGGGGTGGCATCAGGGCCGGAATGGCCCGTGACCGGCCCGGACCGGCCTGCCCGAGCCTCAGCCCGGCCCAGCTCGCCCAATACCCGGGCTTGACCCGGACCCGGCCCCTCCTAAACCCTGTTCAGGCCAGGCCTGAATTTTACCCTCAAAGGCCGCCACGGCCCGGCCCGCAAAAGGCCCGGCCCATCTTAAACCGGCCCGACCGGGCTGGGCTAGCCTGTGTGGTTTTTTTTAATTAAAATTTTTATTTTATTTATTTTTTTAGCAAAATATATGTATAAAAGTATATATATACTACAAAATATATGTATATATGTATATATGCATATAAATATACTTTAAATATTTTAAAATTTTATAAAAATGAGTGTGGACATCAAAATCAATTGATCAGAACTCATTACTCAATTTGTCAACCCCCACCCTAGCTATTTATAGCAAACTCTACCTCTTCACTTCTCTCATCTCACCATTGTGGGACTAAAACTTATCTACTTCAAATGCTCTTAGTTACATATATATATTTACTAATAAACTTTTTATAAAATATAGTTTTAGATTGGATTTCTTGGCTAGTGCGTGCAAATTAGTGCGCTGAGTTTGTGTGGTTGTAGGTTCGATCCTAAGAGGGCTTAGATTTTATTTTTAAATGAATTAATCAAAATGATTTGTAGCTGTTATTTCTTTCTTCTTCTTCTTTTTTATTTTTTTATTTTTTTATTTTTTTATTTATTTTTTCATTTTTATATTGTAATTTGATAAGATTTGTATGAAATATTATTTATCTATATGTTCTTATAATTATTGTATTCATTCACTATTTTCCTTTATCTTTTTAGTTTGTACTCTTAACAAAATCATAATGTAAAATATTATTTTTGAATTAATTAATCATTTTTCTTCAATCTAAATAGAGACCATCTCGATCTCTATATTCAAATAATTCACTTGTTTTGTAATTTGATCTAATTTGTATGGATTTTTATTCATGAACTTCATTTTATTTAACAGTTTGTAATTTATTAAATCATTTTAAATTTGGTTTTAATTTCCTTTATTTGTTAGTTATTTGCAACTGTTATGAAATTACTATTTAATACTTGATCTTTGTTTTTTTTTTTTTTTAAATACACTCAAAAAACTGGCCCGACCCAACCCCCACCCATGGGGCCGGGGGCTAGGTCTGAGCTTAACATTTTCCCCTTAGCCTGGCCCGGCCCGTGAATTGGTGGATCCCGGCCCGTGTTGGCCTAGGACCGGGCAAAGCCCGGGCTGTTCAGGCCCGGGTAGCCCGAATGTCATCCCTAAGCACAACTCCAACAGAACCTGTAACCACATAAAATGAGCCGGTAGCTCCTTTCATCTTGACAAGATATATTGTCCACACCGACAATGTTATGGAAGACTTCGATGACGCTGTTGTTAATAACAAATTATTAGAAGAGGAAGAAGATGGTGACGAGCTTGAACATGGGGAGGAAGAGAGGGGGTCGGTGAAGATCAGGTTAATATGTAAATGTTAATGTACATGTTAATAATGTGATTTCGCCAAATTTTTCCATGACTGCACCAGTACATGATGTTGAATCGGGCGAGTGGATGACCAATGCGTCCGTATATGAACATCCACAGTCTTCAGCCGGTTCGTCAAAAGAAGATGAACTCTATATTGGTCAAAGATTTCCAACCAAATATAGTATCCAACATCAAGTGAAGATGTACTCCGTGAAGAACCCTCGAGTATTTGTGACAGTGAAATCGAACCCCAGTTTGTACTATGTGAAATGTAAATACTCACCGTTCTAATATACACCCGAGGAGATTGTAGATAATCCGGAGCTCGTAAATAAGGTGTGTTGTCCATGACGATTACGTGCAATCATTCCAAAAGGAAACACTTATATTGTGGTGAAAAAAATTGAAGGTCTGCATACATGTGTGACACCGACGTAGAATCAAGATCATAGTAAAATTGATTCTAAAATTGTGTTAACAATGATATTGAATGTTGTGAAGGCACAAGAGTGGTAAGTAACGAATGACTGTAATTTACTTTGGCCAACATCGACATTCCATGGAAACCGAAATTTACCAAGTAATTGTGTATAAGTGGGTGGACCGGCAAAGTCGTGTGCATTCGGAAACTCATATTCTTTTCCTCTCCCTTCTTCACCGCTTGAGACCTATGCTCTCCTTGCAAATAGAGTAGGGCTGGGTCTACTGGACCTGGACCTCCGTGTGCGACAGAAAACGATGCACCTAGTGTACTCGAAGAAGATGGTTGGCCAGCATCCATTTCTTTATCGACATTAGTAAATCATGTGTCATGAACAAAATTAATAAACCATGCATCAAGATAATTAAAAAAGTCTCAATACTCATATCGGAAAATTACTCATAAAAATTCCACCACAACATCTCTATATACTACATATTTATATATAAACAAATCTCTAATCAACATTCATTCATACATACACATAAATCTTCTTAACTTTTAAAAAATATTACAATTCTAGTTGATAAAAATTTTCCATAACATCTAATATACTATATTATCAATTCTAGTTTACACAAAATATTTCTCATCCATTCATACTATTACTCATATCATTCTCCACAACATCTCATATACTACATTTTAAATATAAATCTCAATCAACAAAGTGAATATTTTCAAAGAAATTAAGGGTTTTCGAATACCTATCACAATTTCGGAATTAAGGTGAACTGTACAAAAATCAGCACCAAAATCCAAGTCAACGAAAAGAGGAGGGAATGACAAGTACTGTTTATGGATGTGTATTTTGTGAATTTTTTTCGGATATAAAAGATGACAGATTGAAGGTGAAGAATTGGGATCTAGGGTTTTAGGGTTTAGAGTTTTGGGTTTCGGGAGTGAGAGGGAGGGAGAATGAAAGTGAAAGGGCCAGCATAAGAGGGTCACACTGTTTAGAATGTTATAACAGATGTTGTTATCCTCAATAACAACATCTGTATGAGAATGACGTTATTGGGGAAAACGACATCAATTATAACATGTTTCAACATTTGAAATTTTTTTCCAAGTCATAGATGTCACATTTGAATGTGAAATGTACTGAAACCGTTTTTCCAGAAGGCGTCATGTTAAAAAAACATTTTACGGATGCCGCTTTTGCAAGAATGGCATCCAAATAATCTATGTCGTTGTTTACAAGTACGTTTTATGCTGACGTGTCCAAAATGGAGTTAGTTTGGTAAATATTTTCGAAAGTGGTCAGTTTGGTAAATATTTTCGAAAGTGGTCAGTTGGTAAATATTTCCTAAAGTGGGTATGTAAAGAAAAAATTCGAATTATCCCCTCTCATGTATTCTCTCTCCTTCTTTTGTTGATTTTTTTCCTGAATTAAGCCACTTTTGAAACTAATTTTCAAAGCTGAACACTTTCAAAACTAATTTCGAAGATAGACCACTAGCAGTACTGAAATGCGGCCTCTTCAAAAATGAGCCTGCAGTTTCCTATTGTGGCCGCTTCAAAAATGGGGTTTTTCCGAGGTCGCAGTTCCCAACTGCAGCCGTAGTTCACTTCATATTTGGCATAAAGTGGCTTCGAGACTTAGACAAAATTTTTCAAGTAAAAATGTGTTATATAGAGACCGCAGTTCCCAACTGCGACCTAAAAATAACATAAGCTGCAGTTCCCAACAGCAGCTTCTGTTATAATTTTTTTCTTCTTTCTTTCTTTAAAAAAAGTGAATCTGCAGTTCACAACTGCGGCCTCTGTTATAAGTCGCAATTGGAAACTGCGGCCTCTATTCAACACATTTTTTACTTAGAAAAATTTATCTAAGTCTTAAAGTCACTTTAGCCCAAATTTGAAATGAACTAAGGCTGCAATTGAAAACTATGGCCTAAAAAAAATACGTTTTTGAAGATGCCGCAGTACTCAACTGTGGCTTCACAATCGAACAAGCTGCAATTTTCAACAACTGCGAGTGGTCTATCTTCAAATTTAGTTTCGAAAATGGTTTATTTTAAAAATTAGTTTAAAAAGTGGCTTAATTTGGGGGGGAAATCTCTTTTGTTTCCCAAGCTCAATATCTTAGAAGAACTCCCCTGCTTTTCTGTTACTTTGGTCTTGCGTAGTCATCTTAATCAATTGGGCCTAAGTCTGTGTGTAAGGACTCATGGGTACTTGAGCCTTGGAAATTGATGTATTTCCAAGCAATCAAATTTAATTCCTTCAATTAAAGGTTGGCCCCTGCTCCAGCACTCCAGCCCAGTCCCGTGTTCTTGGCCTACCAAGTCGGCTAAATTGTAGCTGAATCCCAAAGCCCCCTGCAGAGTCGAGTAATTCCAAGATTTCTTTCCTGGGCTCTACTGCCAAGATTTTCTTTCTCCTTCCATTCAAAACAACCACCACCACCACCCCCCACACTCCCTCTAAATCAACTGCACCTCGGGTTTCCTAAATCAACTGCACCTGGGGTTTCTCAACTCATATCGGAGCAATGAAAAAATGGAATAGCTTCATTTGATAGAAGCAACTTTCTTTAGAGTAATGCTATATTCACTACCAATTTCACTATATTTCTCTTCACTATCTTAGGTGACACACTCCAATAGGTAGGGAAAGATAGAGTAGGTGGGCGAACTCTCCGATAGGAGTGTGCCACGCAAGGTAGTGAAAAGAATGATAGTGAAATTGGTAGTGGCTGAAGCATTACTCCTTTCTTTAATAGCTTGCAACAACTTTTTAGAGATTTCACTTCATTATTAGAGCATCCACAATGGTTTCTTATTTTTGTCATTTTTTGGTAAAACGAAATCCACATTGATTTACTATTTTGCCATATTTTGAGAAAGTTAATACAGTAACTTCTTATATTTGAAAAACTTTTTTAGGATCCTCAAAATAAAGGGAACGGACCCTAATAGATTTCTTTTTTTTAATAGAATCGGACGAAATAAGTTATTTCGTCCAAGAATATTTTAATATTATTTATATAAAAAATAAAAATAAAAAATAAACAAAATCATCGGATGGGACACGTCCCTTCTGAGCTAAAATTTTCTCAAACAGGACAACATGTCTCGTTTCATGAAGAAATGTCTCTATCAAATCGTTTTAATTCACTATAACATGATTCAGTGTTAAGTTAAATATTGTTTAGTGTTAATTTAAGAATTAATTAATTCAATAATAATATTTTAACAGCTAAACCATTTTTAATTGTAATAAAAATTACAAAACAATCCTCTCAGACGGAACAGATTAAAAAAAACTCATTCTCATATTTAGCAAATGACCACTGCAAAGAAACCCTCATTTACCATTTCTCATTTTGTCATTTTGCCTAAAAATAGCAACAACCATTGTGGTTGCTATGCTATTAGTGATGAAACCATAAAAAGTCCGGACTTTTCGTGCCATGTATCTATATGAACCACTTTGAAAAAATATTTATCAAAACAATCTAGTTCTCGAAATATTTTTACTTATGAAATTGTTTGTAATTAAATTTCTATAATACATTTCATATAATATTTTCTATAGGATGTGTGACCTTTTATTAATTACTAAAGGTTTTGGGGTTTTAAGATAATTTCTACTTTTATATTATTAAATATTTCGTTTCTTACTCTATAGTGCACAAATTAGTGTTTAATTTGTGAAAAAATTTAGTGAGAGTTACTTACTTTGCAATCCGGCTCTGATACCAACTGAGATGCGAAGTGTAAAATAGTCGTGATTATCTGTAAAAGAGAATCAAAAGAGTATCAAAATCTTTTTAAATGATATCATTCTGTAAAATAATATTCTTGAAAATAACTTACGTTATCATTGTCCAATATGTTAAAATATCAAGCATAACTTCAAAATCTCTCATTGTTTTTTATTCTATTTCTGATAATTCATTATCACTATCATATGGAGTTCCATATGTTCATTCCCTTCCTCTATATGTCTGTTTTCTTCAAAATATTTCCTATATGCTGTTGTAGGACTCCATATATAACTGTAAAATTCTCCATTTTCATAAAATAATGAAAATCTTTTATGAAAATTTAGGTTATTAATTATTTGAACATTTATATTTCTAGTTTGTCTAGGATTAATCTGATTTATTTTTATAATTATTACTCGTTGTACGCTAAAAAAAAAAATTTAAACTCATAAAAATCAACTAAGCATGTTAATCTTTGAGAGGATAATAAACATCAAAAACACGCATTTTATCACTTCCTTAATGGGTAGTCATTAATTCATAAATTAACTCATAACTGGAACTATTATTATTATCCATTCTTCTTTTTTGTGATTCTGTGAACTTGAAACAATAAGTATGAAATCATGAGTATGGAGAGATTTCTAAGGATACCGTAAAAAATCAAACAAAATGTCCCAACATGCTTCCGACCTAGCTAAGCCTCTTTGAGCTACTATATACCAGTTACTACCAGTGGAAAAAATTCCTCTGGTGTGCACCCAGATTTCAGTGCTCCTTTTACGTTTCTCCCATCTCATGACTACTATGTTCTTCAAGAGAGCTTCGTCTAAGGGATACGTCTGGAACATAGTAGCACTTCAATACAGACAACCACAATCTATCTCGTTTCCTTCTACTAGGTATACAACTTATTTATAGAAGGCTGCAAATGAGCCTTTTTGCAAGATCCTTCTGGCAGAGCCTTACAAAACTCTCTCTTAGAGGAAGAAATTAATTAATCATACCTTATATTGTACAAGAACTTAGCAAGAAAGATAGTCTTTATTGATTTCAGACTCCTTACAGACCAACTCTTCTTACAAGGTTATATGGAATTTCTCTCTTAGATATTATGCCTTCTCCCTTACTCAGTCTCTCATTTTATAGAGGAATGGATGACTTTTCATTAGTTACAATTATTGTCTAATTACATCACGGATTACATCATAGGTAAATAAGTGAGTTCAATATGTCACTGCTTAAGTTACATTAGAAGAGATTCCTTCTGGCTGACTTCTTCACATGCTCCACTCATATTAGAAATAACTCTTCTTCAGGCTTATATTGTCCTTTCCCATATTTTTCACATATATGTTGGGGTTCTGTCTTCATCAATCTATAGTAGTGGATAACTGACTCTTCTGTCATATTGATACCAGCTGTCGAAGACTTCTTTGTTTGACTATAGTTGTTTTATCTTCACTATACTGTAGATCATTATTTTTTGTGAATCTGGGCTATCGTAGATCCATATGTTACTGTCTCTATTTTGTATGTCTTTTAGTTCACAATGCATTATTCTGAATCCCATAGCTCTCCTTTTTTAGATTAGTTTTTCAAATTCTTCAGTTTTATATAGTACGATATTAGTTGCTCTAAACAAAACTTGTGTAGTCATCCCTATTTTTATAATATATTTAGCAGGGAGTTCTTCGTCATCTTCAAGAAATTCCGGAATTGCAGAAAATATTTGAACATATATTACGAAAGCCTTTGTAAGACCAAAACAACTTTTAGCAGATCTATATACTTCTCTTGATTATTGACCAAGTTCTTCGCATTCCATGGATGGATATATGCAGTGAATAAGCCCTCTTTCGAATAATACTTTTATTGTCTTTGGATTTTCTCTTATGAGTACAATTGCTTTGTTCATATTGCTGAGAAATAGTTCTGATAAATTTATTGACATGGGTGGTCTGACATAATTTCTTAATATATTGTAAAAATAAATCACTTGGAATATTTTGGAGGGTGTGAGAGTAAACTCTCTTTGTAGATAGTTGGTTGTATGAATGTGGAGCTTCCCTCTTCTATGGCCATTTTTGTTATTTCACTCGTATTTCTAGGTTGATAAGTTCACTCCCTCCACTCATTTTCTCAATATGTGTAGCGCCCCGATTCCCATATAACTGAAAAATCGTAACACATGCCAAGATCTTTCCTTCAATTAGTCACGATACACAAAATGCTGGAAATTAAAACTTTTTATTCAATACAGAGTTACCCCGCAGTAATTACAAATATCAGTTTGTAGTACCAACTGTAGCGCCTGCCCTTTTTCCTTTTTGACTCCAAACTCAATTCTTCCAATTTCTATATCACTTTAACCATAAACTAAGATAGTTGTGTTTCAGGAAAAATTTCGGCAGAGTCTCCCCTGTAATTTCTACCCCAAAACACAAAAAGCTTACGGAATTCTGCTCTAAATTCCGTAGCTCACATCACAGGCAATAATATCACGGGCTCCCCAGGCCAAAATGAGCATCATCACACAGGCAATATATATATATGCTCTGGGGGCCAAACTCATAACGGTTTATCAATTATCAATTAAAAACCATAAATCCTTTTGAAAACGTAGTAAGTTTTTAGAAAATAAATTGTAAAAGCTTACCACAGCGCCCGGTACTCCACAACGAGATGGGTACGGGTCCAAACCATATCATGCCACTCCACACTCTACTCTCCATCATCACCCACATACTTATACATCAGAAATACAATTTAGAGCATAAAACCTTTACTATTTACAATTAAACCATAATAACAAATAGTAAAGTGAAGCTCCACTCCACCGGAACCTGAACCTATACCTCACCTCTGCACCGCTGAGGACCTGTAACAGTAGGGGCCTAGGGTAGTCCAGAGACCCCCTAACCCCCCAAATACTAAGGGGTTAGCCATTTCTGGTGTGAGTACAATATATTAATAAGCAAATAAATTAAACTTATAAGTAGAACAGAATGAACTTACGAATACCAAGATAAACCTGAACATGTAAATGTCATATACGGAAATTCACATCAAATACTCACTGCATCACTTCCCGTATGCGTATCCACACCTGCTCGCAAACATACTTAACTTTAATTTGGAAAATCATTTCCAAATTAGACGCTTAAGGCCCATCACTTTACGCCTTATGCAAATATTCCTATAGCTTATTCTCCCATAAAGCTTCACATTCACACAACGCTACCTTCACATACACTGCACCTCATTTACCATTCATTGCAATTACAGACTCACGACTTATCTTCTTTCCCAATCTCATATCACATAACACCGCATCCATTCATTTCTTACAACACATATCATCACGTCTCGCAATACATCACTTTCACACTCATAATTCATCTTAAATAGAAAATAAACGTGTATCCTGATTTCCTAGTGTTTGTGTATGTCATGACCTGAGTCTAATGCAACAATACAGAATATAGAACAGATGCACTTAATCTAATGTCAGCAAGATTTTTGATGCACATGCATCCCATACTACATGTGACCCAGGTCAAGCCAACATACTTAGTCTAATGCAACCGAGACTTTGGAAATGTATGCATCCCATACTACATACTTTCCAAATCAAGCCGTTGTCTCTAAGTTTAGGGATTCGAACCCTCGCTATGCAATGCATTCTAATTTGGTCTACTTCCTGTTCCTGATAGTATGACATGGTTGGGTTCAAAGCCGTGACGAACTTAAGGATATACCGCAGTATACCAATAGCATCGTATTTTATCGGACCGCAGTCCGTACGACCCGTTCGTGTCCACTAGCACATACCTGGATCCCATTTAACAGCCGTGACGAACTTAAAGATATACCGCAGTATACCCATAGCATCGTATTTTTACCGGACCGCAGTCCGTACGACCCGTTCGTGTCTACTAGCATATACCTGGATCCCATTTAACAGCCGTGACGAACTTAAAGATATACCGCAGTATACCTATAGCATCGTATTTTACCGGACCGCAGTCCGTACGACCCGTTCGCGTCCACTAGCACATACCTAGATCTCATTTAACAGCCGTGACGAACTTAAAGATATACCGCAGTATACCTATAGCATCGTATTTTTACCGGACCGCAGTCCGTACGAACCGTTCGTGTCCACTAGCACATACCTGGATGCCATTTAACAGCCGTGACGAACTTAAAGATATACCACAGTATACCTATAGCATCGTATTTTACCGGACCGCAGTCCGTACGACCCGTTCGTGTCCACTAGCACATACCTGGATCCCATTTAACAGCCGTGACGAACTTAAAGATATACCACAGTATACCTATAGCATCGTATTTTACCGAACCGCAGTCCGTACGACCCGTTCGTGTCCACTAGCATAAACCTGGATTCCATTCAACAGCCGTGACGAACTTAAAGATATACCGCAGTATACCTATAGCATCGTATTTTACCGGATCGCAGTCCGTACGACCCGTTCGTGTCTACTAGCATATACCTGGATCCCATTCAACAGCCGTGACGAACTTAAAGATATACCGCAGTATACCTATATGTCACGCCCTGCTTCCCAAAAATATGGAATACGAGCACGTGACGAAGCCCAGCGGATGATTTTAACATCATCCATAAGCTGTAGGATCGACTCAGCATCACAACAAGAATATAACCACATATATATACAACCAAGCGTGCATGAATAATTCATTAAGCAACGGAAAACAATTTAAACAAATAATAATATTCAAATAGTTCTCATGTCTGGATCAAGTGTAAACTCGAAAGCAAGTCTTATACAGTAGAAAAAATAAATACCTTAAAGAAGGCAACTATTTAAACAGGTCCTTGCTCCAAGCAAAACCTAAAATGTCTACTCGCCAATTCCAGCAGGTAACTTGTCCCAAAGTCTGCTTAATAAATATAAAAGGGAAAACAGGGAAAAACAAGAAAAGATGCCCTTAGTGCAAGCTAGGGCCACAAATAGTGAAAACAAGTACAAGTATGAGGAACAGGAACTGGAATCAAGAATGTAACAGGGATACAACAAGTAGTGGGGACAACCAGGAATTAGCTAGCAAGGGAGGACTTCTTAGTAAACAGGCTAGTTAACAACTGCTAATGGTAAAACATATGTCAGGTGAACCTGTAGGGGTAACTAACATCAAGTATCATGTTTCATGTGTCAGGTTTCACGTATCAAGTTTCATATTTCAAGTTACAGGTGTCATGTTCAAGTTTCATGTATCAGATATCAGGTAACCAGGTAATCAGGTAACAGGATAATCAGGTAACAGGATAATCATGTATCAGGTATTAAGTTCAAGTCTTGTGTGATTACTATCTAGGTAGCATGACATGCATTCATCTTTTTACTACATGGTTGCTACAGTCAAATCAATTGCGTTTAGACCTAGTAATGGAGTCTATAGGGCGGTGTACTCAGGCATCAAACAAGCAGGTGATCAAACCATGGGCTCTAGAGGTGGTCCCCGTAGGCTCTAGAGGTGGCCCCCGTCACCATGACGTGGCACTTAGTTCTACGTGGCACTTAGTTCCATATGATCGCAAATATATATCATGTAACCTTGTAATGGGCTCTAGAGGTGGCCCCCGTAGGCTCTAGAGGTGGCCCCCGTCATCATGACGTGGCACTTAGTTCTACGTGGCACTTAGTTCCATTTAACATATAACTTGGGAAACACGGGCCCCCTTCCGAGTACACTTACCTATATTGTCCACTCTATAGTCCTTCCCTTAAACCCCGGCTTATTACATTTGTTCAGGTAGAATTGTATATTTGAGTTTATACAGGTGGAACAGGGTTAAAATAATGAAAATTAATTCTAAGAAAAATTGGGTATGTCCTATAGGGTGTCCAGCAACTACATATAAAATTTTATGTCCAACGCTTGCTGGTTGCATAGCTAAATTAATTCGCAAAGCAAAGGTGTGCAGCAGTTTTGCGAATCTGCGTCTACTGACACAGCTGCAGTAAAACTGCCACAACTCCTAGACCGTAACTCCGAATTCAGAACTTTTGGAAGTTATCGATATCTACACATCCAGATCTACAATTTCTATTCAAGGCTCGGGCCCATATTCAAATGATAAAAGGGTCAAAACCGCAAAAGAATATTCAGACAGCAACACGTAGAATTAACTTGCTAGTGTAGATTTTATGGAAAAATGTCATTTGGCGTCTAAATTATTATGTGGCATCAATACATGATAATGGAGGTCAAAACAGCAAATAATAAATGTTTTTCAAGTTATAGGATCGCAAGTTCGTCCAAAAATTAAATGTGACATGTATCTACAAATTTAGGGCTCCTAAATTCATATGTCTATATGTTCATGTGTTCAAGGGTAAAAGAGTTCAATAATTATAAATTAAATACAAGAAAATTTTGTGACTCTTAGAATTGTTAATTTGGAGGTTCAATATTGATCTACAATGGATTTCAAGGAGGAGTCACAATCTAACTATTTGTAGTATTTCAAGGGTGCTTGTACTAGAACAATAAAATGTACAAGGATACTTGCCTTAGTTTGACGATGACTAGATCCACTTGTAGAAGCAATTTGGGTAGAAAAATCCCGGAAGAAGTCCTCAAAAAGTGCGTGCGAAAAACTACCGAAGATCGAGTTTTCCCCACACACGATCGGCCCAAAACAGCAAACAGCGATTCGGATCTGGTGCGGCACGAACACGGGACAGCGGAACGGGCGAATCAGATCGCTGTGAAGCAGCGGATCTGCGCCGAACACGGGACAGCGAATCTGGATCCGCTGTGGGCGAACACCGTACAGCAATCACAGGGCGCGGATCTTGGCGCGATCCGACGGTCCAAAATCAACTGCACCTTTTTCCCCTTCTTCTTCTTCTTCGACGCTGTTCGAAACAGAGAGAGGGAGAAGGTGTGACGGCGACGCGGTGGAGCTTCGACGGTGGCACTACGTCGAGAAGCGAAGCAGCGACGGCGGCACGGCGGAGGCACGAGGGTGGACGGAAGGCGACGACGGGTGCTGCTCTGTTCGTGGGTTCGAACAGAGGGTGAGAGCGGGAGAGTTGTTCGGCGGTGTGGGGTGTTGGCAATGCGACGGAGGTGGAGAGGAGGTCGAGGGGATGAGTTGGAGGCGACGGCGGGGTGTTGCGGTGGTGCAGTGGTCGGAGGTGGGGAAGACGTCGAGTTGGGTTATGGGTTTGGAGTTTGGATTCGATGGCGAAGATGAAGGTGGTGACGGAGGAATGATGGTGGGGTTCTGTGGGATCGACGAGGTGAATGTCAAAGGTGGGAGAGACGATCGGAGAGGCGATCGGGAGTGAGTTGGTTGGCGCTGTGCGAAATCGAAGGAGAAGGAACGGAACAAAGGAGAAGAGATTAGCGGCTGGGTTTGTTAGGGTATAACAGTAAGGGTTAGGGTTAGGGGTTTATATAGTGAGGGTATCGGATTTTGGGTTTTGGGTATCCGTTTCAAATAGAACCCAACAGGAGAAATGGTCAAAATGCACTAAAATGTGGGTTAAAGAGATAGTGAGAAGAATTGATCCATTTGTATCATGAAGAATGATACAAATGGCACACAAATGAATTTGATAAAAGAACCCAAAATTTGAGTTGAGACAAAAATAATGATTTTATTTAATCTGAACAATTCACATGATCTCAAATAGACGAGAGAGTACAATTGAGAAAAATACAGTATAAAAATTCAAATACGGGGAAACAGGAGTTACAAATCTTACCCACCTTACATAAAAATTTCGTCCTCGAAATTTGCTTAGGCGGTACATAGGACAGGGTAAAAACAAATTAGGGGAGGATAACAAACAAGGGGTCCAAAAGAAATGTCAACTTGGTGGTAACACCCAAAATAAGAAGGGGTGGATAACAATGATGCCAAATGGAATGCATGAAAGAGAATAGATGGTATCAAAAGGAAAGAATAACACGAGATAATAAAGCAAGATAAGAAGTCGGCAGAAATCTTAAATCAGAGAGGGAAAGGGTCGGGAAGAATCAAACCATTCAGTGAATCAACGGATGGGGATGAATACAAGGAACAGAGAGGGGAGCAACAATACTAAGGACTAGTCGCAACAAGGGAATCCCGGGACCTGTGGGTTATGGGCCCACCACGCTTCCGCTGTGACACTCTGATGGTGACGTCCCAAGCTCCAGACATGTCGTTGTAGTCCAGTGACACCAGGCGACGCACCGAGCAGGAAGATAAGACTGAGACACTAGGAACGAGGGGAGTATGGGCTCCAAATAGGGATAGACGATAATGCAAAATGGATATAAGGCTTGAGCTTCAATTCAAATAATCAAAATATATAGTACATATATCAAAACTAATGACTTTAACAGGAATAATTATAACAACAAATGTCAACAAAAAAATCGACAGTGATAGAATAGTAATAACAATAACAAAAATAAACATAACAATGATAATGATAAAAATAGTAATAATAATAATAAAATAATATTAAAATATTAATAACAACAATGATACAAGTAATAATGACCATAATAAAAATAATAATAATAACAAAAATAATAACTACAATAGTAATAGTAATTAAAATCGTCATAATCATACAGGCAATAAAAATATCAATAATACTGATAATAATGATAATACATACACGACATAATAGAATTCAACACACTCATGAAAATAATGCAATAATAATAATAATGATAGCATTAAAAATGATATCAATTAATAAATAATATGATAATAGCAATAATAACAATAATAACAATAAAGTAACAGTAATAATAATAATATAAATAATAACAGTACTAAAGGTAACGAAAATAATAATAATAATAACATCAATTGAAATGACAATAATAATAATAATACCAATAATAACAAAAATATTCTTTTGCCATCAGTTTCATTATATAAGTAACTAGTCTTGAAATATCAATTAGTAATAGGTATAAAATCCTGCCTCCTTAACATCAAGTTGCATATTTGCCTTCACGACATCAGGTTTCAAATTGCCATCCAAATATTCGGCTGCACATTTTGCCTCGCCGATATCCAGTTGCAATTTTCCTCCATTGACATCGAGTTGCACATTTGCCATCTCGACATTAGATTGCACCGAAGTAGTGAAATGTATATAAAATTGAGCATGCTCAGGCTCAAAACAAATTAATATTAATAATAATAATAGTAACGATAAAAGTAATAGCATCAATAACAATAATAATAATAAAATATCGATAAATAACAATGAGAATAACAATGATAATAACAATGATCATAATAGTAATAATAACAGTAATCGCAAAAAGAATGATAATAATAATAATAATAATGATAGCAATAATATTAAAATATCAACAACACTAGTAAAAATAATAATGCAAGACAAGGTATAGTTTGTGCCCAACACTTTGTGGAAGTAATTTAATATTAGCAATAATAATAAAATAATGAAAACAACAATAAGAATATCAATAGTAATAACAATAATAGTAATACTAGTAATGATAACGAAATTAATAGCAATAATAATAATAGTAGTAATAATAGCATGATGCAACAAAATAAGAATTTGTCTTATCAAAATAATCCAGTAGAAACATATAGTCGATCAAAAATGAAAAGTGAAGTTAAAATACATCATTGTTCGAAATAATAAAATCTTTGTTGAGAAACATTTTTATAGAAGATCGAAAATAAATATAATAATTAATCATCGAAGTATAGAAAGTATTCGGAAAAATAATTATAAAGAGAAAAATAAGTAGGAGAAAAATGAAGCTACACCCAATAAGGAGTTAGAGAGGAGGACGACTAGAAGTGACAAAAAGAAAATTAAGGAATTGAATATGAAGGAAGAAGGACGAGGGGCAAAATTGGAATTGAAGAGAATATAGCAGGGAAGAAATAATCAGCAAGATACTCAAAATGAATCAACAAATAATAGTGAATGCAAGGCAGGGAAAGCAATAAACGACACATGAGTTGAAATAAGAAGGGATTAACGAGGCAAGCAGAAAATCAGAGATTGCTTGCACCGAAATCAAAAGAATATGAGTACAGAAAGAATAAATGTGTACCCAATAAGGAATTCACAAATCAGGATGACTGCAAGAGATGGAAGGAACCAAGGAATCAAAGAATTGAATATGAAGGGATCAAATGGATGGGATAAGACTTGTGTCCAGATCAAGTTGACTATTAAATTATTCATGTGGTTGCATGGCCTGTTTAATGTTGAGTTAATCCGGACTGAGTCAAGCCTGTCTAATGTATTAGTCAAACTAACACATTAGCCAAACCTGAGCTCTGATACCACTAAAAACCTTGTCACGCCCAGCTTCCCAAAAATATGGAATACGAGCACGTGACGAAGCCCAGCGGATGATTTTAACATCATTCATAAGCTGTAGGATCGACTCAGCATCACAACAAGAATATAACCACATATATATACAACCAAGCGTGCATGAATAATTCATTAAGCAACGGAAAACAATTTAAACAAATAATAATATTCAAATAGTTCTCATGTCTGGATCAAGTGTAAACTCGAAAGCAAGTCTTATACAGTAGAAGAAATAAATACCTTAAAGAAGGCAACTATTTAAACAGGTCCTTGCTCCAAGCAAAACCTAAAATGTCTGCTCGCCAATTCCAGCAGGTAACTTGTCCCAAAGTCAGCTTAATAAATATAAAAGGGAAAACAGGGGAAAACAAGAAAAGATGCCCTTAGTGCAAGCTAGGGCCACAAATAGTGAAAACAAGTAAAGTGTGGGGAACAGGAACTGGAATCAAGAATGTAACAGGGATACAACAAGTAGTGGGGACAACCAGGAATTAGCTAGCAAGGAAGGACTTCTTAGTAAACAGGCTAGTTAACAACTGCTAATGGTAAAACATATGTCAGGTGAACCTGTAGGGGTAACTAACATCAAGTATCATGTTTCATGTGTCAGGTTTCATGTATCAAGTTTCATATTTCAAGTTACAGGTGTCATGTTCAAGTTTCATGTATCAGATATCAGGTAACCAGGTAATCAGGTAACAGGATAATCAGGTAACAGGATAATCAGGCAACAGGATAATTATGTATCAGGTATTAAGTTCAAGTCTTGTGTGATTACTATCTAGGTAGCACGACATGCATCCATCTTTTTACTACATGGTTGCTACAATCAAATCAATTGCGTTTAGACCTAGTAATGGAGTCTATAGGGCGGTGTACTCAGGCATCAAACAAGCAGGTGATCAAACCATGGGCTCTAGAGGTGGCCCCCGTAGGCTCTAGAGGTGGCCCCCGTCACCATGACGTGGCACTTAGTTTTACGTGGCACTTAGTTCCATGTGATCGCAAATATATATCATGTAACCTTGTAATGGGCTCTAGAGGTGGCCCCCGTCATCATGACGTGGCACTTAGTTCTACGTGGCACTTAGTTCCATTTAACATATAACTTGGGAAACACGGCCCCCCTTCCGAGTACACTTACCTATATTGTCCACTCTATAGTCCTTCCCTTAAACCCCGGCTTATTACATTTGTTCAGGTAGAATTGTATATTTGAGTTTATACAGGTGGAACAGGGTTAAAATAATGAAACTTAATTCAAAGAAAAATTGGGTATGTCCTATAGGGTGTCCAGCAACTACATATAAAATTTCATGTCCAACGCTTGCTGGTTGCATAGCTAAATTAATTCGCAAAGCAAAGGTGTGCAGCAGTTTTGCGAATCTGCGTCTACTGACACAGCTGCAGTAAAACTACCACAACTCCTAGACCGTAACTCCGAATTCAGAACTTTCGGAAGTTATCGATATCTACACATCTAGATCTACAATTTCTATTCAAGGCTCGGGCCCAGATTCAAAGGATAAAAGGGTCGAAACCGCAAAAGAATATTCAGACAGCAACACGTAGAATTAACTTGCTAGTGTAGATTTCATGGAAAAATGTCATTTGGCGTCTAAGTTATTATGTGGCATCAATACATGATAATGGAGGTCAAAACAGCAAATAATAAATGTTTTTCAAGTTATAGGGTCGCAAGTTCGTCCAAAAATTAAATGTGACATGTATCTACAAATTTAGGGCTCCTAAATTCATATGTCTATATGTTCATGTGTTCAAGAGTAAAAGAGTTCAATAATTATAAATTAAATACAAGGAAATTTTGTGACTCTTAGAATTTTCAATTTGGAGATTCAATATTGATCTACAATGGATTTCAAGGAGGAGTCACAATCTAACTATTTGTAGTATTTCAAGGGTACTTGTACCAGAACAATAAAATGTACAAAGATACTTGCCTTAGTTTGACGATGACTAGATCCACTTGTAGAAGCAATTTGGGTAGAAAAATCCCGGAAGAAGTCTTCAAAAAGCGCGTGCAAAAAACTACCGAAGATCGAGTTTTCCCCACACACGATCGGCCTAAAACAGCAAACAGCGATTCGGATCTGGTGCGGCACGAACACGGGACAGCGGAACGGGCGAATCAGATCGCTGTGAAGCAGCAGATCTGCGCCGAACACGGGACAGCGAATCTGGATCCGCTATGGGCGAACACCGTACAGCAATCACAGGGCGCGGATCTTGGCGCGATCCGACGGTCCAAAATCAACCGCAGCTTTTTTCCCTTCTTCTTCTTCTTTGACGCTGTTCGAAATAGAGAGAGAGGGAGAAGGTGTGACAGCGACGCGGTGGAGCTTCGACGGTGGCACTACGTCGGGAAGCGACGAAGCGACGGCGGCACGGCGGAGGCGCGAGGGTGGACGGAAGGCGACGACGGGTGCTGCTCTGTTCTTGGGTTCGAACAGAGGGTGAGAGCGGGAGAGTTGTTCGGCGGTGTGGGGTGTTGGCGATGCGACGGAGGTGGAGAGGAGGTCGAGGGGATGAGTTGGAGGCAACGGCGGGGTGTTGCGGTGGTGCAGTGGTCGGAGGTGGGGAAGACGTCGAGTTGGGTAATGGGTTTGGAGTTTGGATTCGATGGTGAAGATGAAGGTGGTGACGGAGGAATGATGGTGGGGTTCTGTGGGGTCGACGAGGTGAATGTCAAAGGTGGGAGAGACGATCGGAGAGGCGATCGGGAGTGAGTTGGTTGGCGCTGTGCGAAATCGAAGGAGAAGGAACGGAACGAAGGAGAAGAGATTAGCGGCTGGGTTTGTTAGGGTATAACAGTAAGGGTTAGGGTTAGGGGTTTATATAGTGAGGGTATCGGATTTTGGGTTTTGGGTATCCGTTTCAAATAGAACCCAACAGGAGAAATGGTCAAAATGCACTGAAATGTGGGTTAAAGAGATAGTGAGAAGAATTGATCCATTTGTATCATGAAGAACGATACAAATGGCACACAAATGAATTTGATAAAAGAACCCAAAATTTGAGTTGAGACAAAAATAATGATTTTATTTAATCTGAACAATTCACATGATCTCAAATAGACGAGAGAGTACAATTGAGGAAAATACAGTATAAAAATTCAAATACGGGGAAACAGGAGTTACACTATAGCATCGTATTTTACCGGACCGCTGTCCGTACGACCCGTTTGTGTCCACTAGCATATACCTGGATCCCATTCAACTACCGTGACGAACTTAAAGATATACCGCAGTATACCTATAGCATCGTATTTTACTGGACTGCAGTCCGTACGACCCGTTCGTGTCCACTAGCATATACCTGGATCCTATTCAACAGCCGTGACGAACTTAAAGATATACCGCAGTATACCTATAGCATCGTATTTCACCGGACCACAGTCCGTACGACCCGTTCGTGTTCACGATGAGTACTAAGCACAGGAACTTATCTAAGTCCCCAATGAAATGCTAACACATCATTAATACCCGATAGCTTATGATCACCACACTGCGGTATGCAGAGGGTTCCTCATCAATTGTCCGATAAAATAACTCAAGAATTAGCAGTAGCTGTGACCCAAGCTAAGCTCATCGGAATTCAACACACTCAGATTTCTAGAAGGGTAGAGATCCACAACAATTCCCTAGTGGGCGACTCTCAATATTTAAGAGCTCAAGTCCCCAATTCACATTTAGATTCATCTAACACCATGAGCTACGACTCTTCCAACATAACACACAAATTCAATCACTCCTTCAGCAGAGCGTTTACTACCCTTCACCAAACGAACTCTAGAATTTCTAAACTTGAGAATCATCAAATAAACCCATACCAAAAGCTACTCTCAAGGTTCATAGCAAGATCATACCTACACAAATGGTTATGACCCTTTGGACTTCAGTCCAAAAGCAATCGGCTTCAGCTCTGTCCTTTCAGACCAGCTGCACTCCACAATTTATTTTGAGGTATCAACCGACCCCGATAATTTATGAAATTTAACCTATAGTTGTGGACACATACAAGAGTGTCCACACAAATCCTTAACTCAAAACATCCATGCTACACTAAGATACAAAAACAGAAATACACAGCAATTCATAATTTAAAGTTTTCACAACGCACCATGTGCGTAAAATAAAAGATATCATACTCACAAATTGTCCCGCAAAGACTCGAAGCGCCATCTCGCCATCCCGCATCCAAAGTCGCCAACATATCCTATTATCAAATTTCAACGCAATTAAGGCTCAAATCATTCAAACCAGTCACGGGAAAACAATAATACTAATTATCTTAATATCACACATACGTTTTATAAAACGTCCGGGATACATGTGCGATGCACGTAATAATCTAATGTCTAAGGGATTTTTATTCCCCAAGCAATTACTAGAACCATTCCCAATTTATTCTAATGGCTAAACTACACTTTCTACTACCATGCGGAAGATAATTTATATATATATAATTCTCATTTCCAAACCCAAAACCCTAATTTATTAGCAACTTGTAAAATCTCTAAGAAATTGCTAATTTCTCGTCTCTACCATTCTCAACATCTTCTAATCTCCCTACCATAATACTCTTACTCATAATAAAGTTACCACACTAAATTTTATACAAAAATAAAATCTAGGGTTTACCTTTTCGAAACCCTTTCGAAAAACGAACTCCGCCACGACGTAGAGGACCCTCCAATTAGTCAATCCCTCAATTTAATTTGGAAACGGTGGATAAATTGAGTGGATTTGAGGTGGGGAGAGGGGGAGCCGATGGGTTGGCTTGGGTGTCGGCTGGGAAGGAAACGGGAGAGGAAAGAAGGAAATGGAGATGGAAAAGGTGGAGTGGGGTGGGGTTTATTAAAATAAATAATTAAATAAATAAATAAATAAAGAGGAGTATTACATATAAGCCCCCCAATTTCAAAAATACTTCAAATAAGCCCCCACTCTTACACTTTATAAATCTAACAATATAAATTACATAAAATTGTCTCATAATAACCCTCCAATAGCATAAAATAAGGTAGACCATATATCTGATATTTCTAAATAACAATCCATTGTTATTAGAAAAACACGCAATCGCGTGCAATTCTCAATTGCGCACGGATTACAATGCAAAATAGCCATATGCTATTTTTGCGGGGTATTACAATATGTTCAGGATTTAGATGGTGGAAAACTTCGCCATTGCGTGTCTCAAGCCAAGAAATTCGGCCACAAACAGGGTAAGGATGAGTGTTGCATTAGGCAGTTGACATAAGAAATTTCTCAATTACAATTACATAAGAAATTTCTCAATATGTTTATTAGGCAGTTCAAGTAACAATTACATAAGAAATTTCTCAATATGTTTATAAAATGTTCTTTATGTTGTTCTTCGTTTTCGGATCCTATCAGAATATCATCTACATAGACTAGTATAAAATTGTTGTACTTTTAAATTTCTTATCCGTATGTTCTTGAAATACCCCTGGACTATTTTTATATCTAAAAGGTAGTACGTTTCATTCATAAAAATTTTATGATGTACTAAATGTTGTTAACTGTTTTGACTCTTCTGTTAATTTGACGTGGCAAAATCCTGATTGGAAATTAAATTTAGAATGTATTTTCCTTGTTCTTATTGTGTTTAGTAGTATCTGCATATCTGGTAGTGGATATCCAAATCTTTTAGTATTTTTATTTAATTCCTTATAATTTACAGCCATTCGAGATTTGCTTCTTTTTTTCTTCCGAATGTTTTCCTACTATGAATGCGCGTGATGAATATGGACTTTGTGATTTTCTTATGTAATTGTTTTCCATTAGTTCCTTTATATGTATTTTGATTTCTTCTAAATTTGTTGGAGGACGTCTTATAGGCTTAATTTTTATTATTTGGTTATTATCTATTGACTCTATATGTGTTATGGGTTAACTTAAGTATTATTTTGCTAAAAGGTCTTCTCCACACCGATCTTCTAATTGTTTTTTAAAAATTTCTTATGTAATTGTTACTTGAACTTATTACTAGTTTTATTTGGTAAATGCTGGTATTCACCACGTTGGGCTGAAGAAACTCTGATATGTGGTAAGTCTGTCCTAGAATAAGGTTGCGTTATTCTAATTGTTATTGCTTGGTATTGACAAGGTGTTGTAAATGTAACCGATTTGTGTGATATAATAATAGGATATTATTTTTGGAAAAATCTTTTCCTAATAGTACATCATTATTCATATCATCAAATTGGTATATTATGGGAATTTTGATGATGTACTTATATATTTTGTTGGTACTTGTCAAGTATAACGGTTTGTCATGTTAATCCGGTTATCGCTTTTTCATTATTTTCATCTTGTTTCCATTTTGGTAGTATATTTTCACGGCATAAGCTAGTGCATGCTCCAGTGTCTATTAGACTATGATAGTTTGTGATTTGTATCCTTCGTATACAAATTCCGTTAGTATGTATAATGTATTCTTTGTTACTCTTAGTGGATTCATTTATAAAATATTCTCTTTATTGCTATACTTTCATTATTTACTGTTATTATTATTTTTTCTTCTTCTTGTATTGAGTATGGTTGTACTGATGTAAGGAAGTTAGTTTCTAATAATATTTCATTAACATCGTGCTCTGGGTCTACATGTAAATGTAACAATATTTCATTTCTATTGTTTATACTTAGTGGTAATATTATTTTATGGATGATTGGATGTCTATTGTTATTGATATGGCTAAAAATGGGGTTAAATCGGAACCTTCCAGATGGGGCACGAATCTTGAAGCTCAAGGGTAAAACGGTAATTTCACCCACCGACGGGTCTGAAGCGGGTACTGGTTATCTTCCCCGAAGACCCACTTACCCGCAAACGGATCCACCTCAACTGGGTGCGGGTTTCAACCCGCAGCAAACCCGGTCCAGAAGGGATAGAATTAGGATTTCTGATTCAATCCTAATCAACGGCCCTGATTCATAGTTATCCCTTCACTGGGGATTAGGGATTACATTCCTTATCTAACCACAGAGGGATTACATTCCTAATCTGATCCCAGCAGCGCCTATAAATACCCCCCATCCATCTCCATTAAGAGGTAATCAATCTTTCACCAGTTTTTTCGCTCTTTCATAATCTTCCCTGATTACTGACTTGAGCGTCGGAGGGTGCGTCGGCGGGAACAACCCCGGTGTCTCGCACTTTTTGCAGGTGTACGGCAGGAGTCGGCGTCAAACTCCGACGGAACAGGTATACAAGTTTGCTATTCAGTTTTCCTAAGAATCCACAAATTCTATCTGTTTGCCCCCACACCGATTTTAGCGGCAACAGATTGGCGCCGTCTGTGGGAAACTAACAATAGCAACCTCCTCTCTTCCCGTTGGTCAGATCCGCTCCGGCCATGCCTCCCAGAAAAGTCAGATCCAGAGGGTCCAACCAAGGACCCAACCCCGATCTGCAGCAGGAAATTCCCATCCAGTCTACTCAACAGCAGGGGCAACTTCCATCTCCAGCGGAAGACCCGCTCCAACAGGACCTTCCTCCTCCTCCTCCAAATTAGCCACCTCCTAAGGGTCCTAACCCTCAGAAACAACCTCTTCACCAGGACCACGTCTCCATCCACCACGCCTCTTCGGACTCTATGGCCTCCCATCATCCCCGAGCTTCCGGTCTCCACAACATCGCCCTCAATCGGCAGAAGGATGAGGATCTTCGCCGCCATCTGGATGAAAAGCGGGCCCGAGAGGGAACCTCCCGCCAATACCGTCCAGATGAGCGGTCTCCTCACCGCCGAGAATACAGAAGGTCCCCTATCTGAAGGGGGCGGAGAGAGTCCCCCGAGCATTACCGAAGAAGGCCACACTCCCCGGCAGGTCGGAAACAGCCTAGGAACGATGAGGCACCCATCACCCGTGCCGAGTTCCAACAGTTCCAAGCGACCGTCCTACAAGCTCTCAATCTCCGGCCCAACACCAATGCACCCTAGATCCCCTCTCCTCCTCTTGTCCGAAGTCCTCGCCGACGGTCCCCATCTCCTCCTCCAGCTCCCAGCAACTCCCGGCATGAGCAAAGTCCTCGCCGCTCTAGGGACTACCGTCGTCATAGCCCCCGCTCTCCCTCGTACGAAGATGAGTCTAGAGGCTCGGCTGATTACCGTCGAAGGGACGACACCGTGTACCGCCGTCTCCATGAAATGGAGAGGCGATTGGGCCAGTTAGACTGAGAAGAAGAACTTCGAGGAAGGACCCTTCGTCCTAGCAGGCCTCCTTTCTCCCGAACCATAATGGATGCACCTGTGCCGATCGGCTTCAAACCCCCTCAATTTGAGACCTACTCCGAGGAGACCGACCCCGTCGATCACATCGAGAGCTTCAAGACCCTAATGCTCATCCACCAAGCTTCCGATGCTCTGCTCTGTGAAACCTTCCCTGCAACTCTCAAGGGTCCAGCTCGAGAATGGTACTCTCGCCTTGTCCCCTCCTCAATATTCTCCTTCGAGCAATTCGAGACCCTCTTCGTCACCCATTTTGTAAGTAGCCGAAGAACTGAGAAGACCAGCATCTCGCTACTATACCTCCACCAGAAGAAGGGTGAGAAGTTGAGAGACTATGTGAAGAGGTTCACAGCTGAAGCCAGGTCCATAGCATCCCTCGACCAGTCGGTCGCTGCAGCAGCATTTCAATCCAATGTCCTCAACTCCAGCCTCTGCTCCTTCCTCGCCAAGAAGCCCCCACAGAGTTTCTTTGACCTCCTCCTCCAAAGTGAAAAGTATATTCGGGCCGAAGAAGCCGAGCACCGCCCTAACTTGGAGGGGGCTTCCTCCGGGTTTAAGAGGAAGGGAACAGAAGATGAAGGAGCAAAGAAGCTCCAGAAGGATAATGCCGGCCAGCGCCGACCTCCCCCCAGATTCGAGAAATTTACTCCTCTCACCACCAACGTCTCTACCATCTTGATGAAAGTTGAGAAAGAAGGAATCATACCCCCTGCTCCAAAAATGAACACCCCCAGCAAAAGAAGGGATAAAGAAAAGTGGTACCGCTATCACCGGGACCATGGCCACGACACCAATGATTGTCGGGCCTTGAAGAATGAGATAGAAGCCCTTATCCAGAGGGGGCAGCTAACCAGATTCAGGACCGAACCGAACTTCCTCCCCCGCCTCGGGGGGCTAATAAGCATCCGGAACGCGATGAAACGCCCGACTTCGAAGAGGAGCGTGTCCTACACCTCATCCATGGGGGCCCAATGGGGGGCTCCTCCAACTCCTCTCGAAAGGCATTTATAAGAGAAGTTAACTCGGTCCGAGCCACCCCTCCTCCCAAAGGCCTCGAAGTGCCCGTCACATTCTCAGACGAAGATCTTGAGGGTGTCCGCACCCCTCATTGTGACGCACTCGTCATCAGCCTCCACATGGCGAACTTCAAGGTGGAGAGGATTCTAGCGGACAACGGCAGCTTCGTTAACATCCTCTTCCTCGCTGCTTTTAAAGGCCTAAAGCTCTCCCGAGACAGACTCAAGCCCGCCGGCTACACGCTCCATGGGTTCACGGGAGTGCCAGTGACTATTGAAGGGGTAATCACCCTCGACGTAACCGCTGGCAAAACTCCTACCACCCGAACGGAGTCGATGGACTTCATGGTCGTAGATGTCCCCGCAGCCTACAATGTCATTCTGGGTCGGCCCGGCCTAGCCGCCCTTGAAGCCTTCCCTTCTGCCTACCACCTCAAAATGAAGTTCCCCACTCGGGCCGGAGTAGGGGAAGTAAGGGGCAATTAGGAAACGGCCCGTAAGTGCTATATGACCTCTACCCTCGGTCCCGTCCTTTTCATAGAAACTCTGGAAATCCCCCAGGATGTCGCCCGACCGAAATCCGAGCCGGTAGATGAGTTGGAGGAAGTACTCTTCTCTGAGCAGGACCCAACTCGCAAGTTCTTTGTTAGCAAGACCCTCCCGTCCGCCCTATGCTTGGACATTGTACAGTGCATCCGAAGGAACCGAGACCTCTTTGCTTGGTCAGCTGCAGACATGCCAGGAATTTCCGAAGAGCTCCTGGTCCACCACCTCAGCGTTGTTCCGGGGTCCAAACCGGTTCAGCAGAAAAGGCGCAAGTTCGCCCCTGAGCGTCAACTAGCTATAAAAGAGGAGGTGGACAAGCTCTTGAAGGCCCGGTTCATACAAGAGGTGAACTATCCCGAGTGGTTGTCGAATGTAGTAATGGTGAAGAAGTCCAACGGGACTTGGAGGATTTGTATTGATTTTACCGACCTCAACAAGGCCTGCCCCAAGGATCCCTTCCCTCTTCCAAGTATTGACACTTTGATTGATGCCACCTCGGGACATGAACTCCTCAGCTTCATGGATGCCTTCTCAGGCTACAACCAGATCCGGATGTTCCCCCCGGATATCCCGAAGACATCATTCGTGACCGATCAAGGCCTCTATTGCTACAGGGTTATGCCTTTCGGTCTGAAGAACGCAGGAGCATATACCAACGCCTCGTCAACAAGGTTTTCCAAGCTCAAATCGGCCGAAACATGGAGGTGTATGTTGATGACATGCTTGTGAAAAGCATCCGAGGCGCCGATCATGTGACCGACCTCCAAGAAGCGTTTGACGTTCTGAGAAAGCACAGCATGAGACTCAATCCGAACAAGTGTGCGTTCGGTGTCTCGTCAGGGAAGTTCCTCGGCTTCATGGTTAGCCAATGAGGAATTGAAGTAAACCCTGAGAAAATTAAGGCCATATTAGACATGGCCCCTCCCAAAAATGTTAAGGAAGTCCAGAGGTTAACAGGCCGCCTAGCCGCCATAGGGTGCTTTCTTTCGAAATCTGAGGAGAAATGCCTCCCTTTCTTCAAGGCCCTCAGAGGGGCTAAAGGTTTCGAATGGGGGCAGCAGCAACAGGAGTCCTTCGACCAGCTTAAGGCTTACCTCGTCAATCCCCCTCTCCTTAGCAAACCGATCCCTGGTGAACCCCTCTACCTCTACTTGGCAGCATCCGAGCAGACCCTCAGTGCAGTTTTAGTGAGGGAAGAAGACCGGGCTCAGAAATCCATCTACTATGTGAGCAAGGTGCTTCGGGATGCCGAGCTCCGATATCCGAAGATAGAAAAGATGGCTTATGCCCTGGTGATGGCCGCGAGAAAGCTTCGCCCATATTTTCAGTCCCATTCGGTGGTCGTTCTTACCGACCAGCCGCTGAAGCAGGTCCTCCACAAGCCAGAGACCTCGGGTCGCCTTATGAAGTGGTCTATCGAGCTGAGCCAGCACGATATAACTTATCAGGCTCGGACCGCAATCAAGGCTCAGGCCTTAGCAGAATTCATAGTTGAGAGTACCATCCCCGAGTCCAGCCAAACAGTGAAGGGACCACCCGTCTGGTCGGTTTATGTGGACGGTTCCTCCTGCAATGAAGGGAGCGGGGCATGGGTCATTCTTACGGGCCCAGATGACTTCATCCACCAATACTCCCTCCGTATCAACTTCAAGGCCTTGAACAACGAGGCAGAATACGAGGCGCTCATAGCCGGTCTTGGAATGGCTCGAAATGCAGGGGCCCAACGCCTCCGGATCTTTAGCGACTCTCAGCTAGTCGTCAATCAGGTCCACGGCGAGTATGAAGCACGGGATGACATGATGGTTAAATACTTAGCCAAAGTCAAGAGCCTCATGGCACTGTTTGAAGAAGCTTTCATCCAAAGAATCCCTCGAGAAGAAAATGCTCAGGCCGACGCCTTCTCCAAACTAGCCTCCTCCCTTCAAGGTCTCAAGCAGACCGTTTTGATAGAAGTCCTTCTGAAGCCAAGTATAGAGGATGAAACCCCCGACTCTATGGAGTCGCTACCTGTCCGGCTCGAAGACAATTGGATGAAACCCCTCGTCGAATTCTTAAGGGACGAACTCCTCCCCGAGGATCCCAAGGAAGCTCGAAGAGTGAGAACTCAAGCCGAGCGTTACACACTGATCGGAGGTATCTTATATAAATGCTCCTTCACCCAGGTAGACGGCCGGCCTTACCTGAGATGCCTCTCCCCCGGGCAAGCCGACTACGCCCTGCAAGAACTTCATGAGGGCATCGGCGGGGCACATTCGAGGTCCAGAGCTCTTGCCCGCAAAGTGCTGAATTACAAATATTTCTGGCCCACTCTCTTACGAGATGCCGAACGACACGTTCGGCAATGCAGCTCCTGTCAGAAGTACGCCGACGTCAGATGCCTACCACAAGCTCCACTCGCTTCCCTATCAAGTCCGATCCCCTTTGCAATGTGTGGGTTGGATTTACTAGGGCCATTCCCACCAGCTTCAGAACAGTTCAAATTCTTAGTCGTGGCGATCGAATACTTCTTGAAATGGATAGAGGCCGAACCCTTGGCCACGATCACCGAGAACAAGGTCGTTCAGTTCTTCTGGAAGAGCGTGATCTGCTGATTCGGCATCCCTCGGATCCTAATAACGGACAACGGAACCCAGTTCACCGGGGCTGCCTTCCGAGCTCTATGCGAAGACCTTGCCATCCAGCACCGGTTCTCCTCCGTTTCTCATCCCCAGTCAAATGGCCAAGCCGAAAATGCTAACCGACAGATCCTCTCCGGCATTAAGAAGAGGTTAGATAAGTGTTCCAAAGGCTTATGGGTCGATCAGCTTCCCAACGTGCTGTGGAACTACCGCACCACAAAATGGACCCCCACTGGAGAGAGCCCATTTAATCTCACCTATGGGTCCGAGGCCATCATCCCCCTAGAAGTCGAAATACCCTCTCCTCGTCTATTAGCTTATGAAGAAGAGCAAAACGCCAGAGACCTCTGAGCCAGTCTTGACCTGATAGACGAAATTCGAGAAAGAGCTGCCATTCGTCAACAAAGCTACCGAAGAAGGATCGAGTTGGCATACAACAAGAAAGTCTGCCCCACGGACCTCAAAGAAGGAGACCTGGTCCTCCGAAAGTTGGCTATCTCATTCCCAGGCCAGAAGAGCAAATTGGCCCCAAATTAGGAGGGACCTTACAGGATCGCCAAAGTGGTCCATTCCGGCACATACCGACTAGAAGATCTTGAAGGCAGGGAGATCCCCAGGACTTGGAATGCCGACCATCTCTTAAAATACCAAGAGAGAGCACCAACGCCTCTCTAAGTATTTCGAGATGTCGAACCGTTCCTCTCCTATTACTTGTAATGTTTTTTCTTTTATTTCACTCTTGTAATAACGGCTCGCAACTTTAGAAGCAGCCGACCCTTAGTCATCAATAAAGAGTTTTTTTCATACTTTACTCGTAAAAATTGTTCACATCCCTCTGCTTTCACTCTTCACTCTATCGATGGTTCAGAGTCCAACACTTGGCTCGATTCTACTCCGCAAGCTCGCTTCTAAGCGGACTAGGAGTGGGTCGCCATTCGGAATTGCTCCTACGACCGTTGAACTCTAACGATGGTTCCGGAGTCCAACACTTGGCTCGATTCTACTCCGCAAGCTCACTTCTAAGTGGGCTAGGAGTGGGTCGCCATTCGGAATTGCTCCCACGACCGTTGAACTCTAACGATGGTTCCGGAGTCCAACACTTGGCTCGATTCTACTCCGCAAGCTCGCTTCTAAGTGGGCTAGTAGTGGGTCACCATTCGGAATTGCTCCCACGACCGTTGAACTCTAACGATGGTTCCGGAGTCCAACACTTTGCTCGATTCTACTCCGCAAGCTTGCTTCTAAGCGGGCTAGGAGTGGGTCGCCATTCGGAATTGCTCCCATGACCATTGAACTCTAACGATGGTTCCGGAGTCCAACACTTGGCTCGATTCTACTCTGCAAGCTCACTTCTAAGCGGGCTAGGAGTGGGTCGCCATTCGGAATTGCTCCCACGACCGTTGAACTCTAACGATGGTTCCGGAGTCCAACACTTGGCTCGATTCTACCTCGCAAGTTCGCAAGATTAGGAGACCGAAGCGCTGCTCGGCAACACTGGCCGAACGCTCATGTCGTCGAACCGCGAACGAGCAGGAGGCCGGTTCAAGGATCTCGACGCGATGAACACAGTCACAAACAAAACGACTACACAAAGCTACAAAGGACATGCAAGTTCGAGAAAGAAATGTTATTGATAATTAGGATACAGTGCAAAGCGACTCTTGCATACAACAAGGTTACAAAGCCTTAAAGAACAAAAAATTACAATGTCGACCCACTACACTTGGCTTTGAAAACGATCATTAATGTCCCGTTCGGTCGTCAGTTTGGCAACCTCGGCCGTTAGTCCCTCTCCCTCCGTCCGAAGCTCCGCCTCTACAGTCTGCAAGTGACGGATCTCAGAAAGCAGATCGTCCCTCTCCGCTGTTATTTTCGACAAATTGTGCCGAATGCACTGGATCCGAAGGGCGTTGCTAAAGGCGGTCAACGAACCTTTGTCCTCTCCTATGGGGGTCATCTCAGCGTTCCTGCTCTCCAGACGCCGGATCTCGATGTCTCGCCGACCTAAGATAAGCTGAAGATGGTTCCGCTCGCTTTCGGCTCGGCGCAATCCCAGCTCGACTTCATAGAGCCGCTCTCGGCACCTCACCAAGCACAGCCTCGCCACCCCCGAGCCAGCCTCGACTCGAGCGTGGTCATCCGAGCGAGTGGGCTCGACGTCTTGAGCTACCACCACGAGCTGAAAAGAAGAAGACACAAACAACAAAATTTCAAACATTGCCGAAGTCCAACACAGCATCAGAAGCAAAGCAAGGTTTTTATTCAAATAAAGTAGCTCTACATACAACTAGACCGACGCTACAACAGAGTTTTACAATAACTAAAAGGAACATAATACAATTTGTTTAGTGCCTCTTCGGAAGGGGAGCGCTCTGGTTCAAGGAAACGTGGGGGCGGCGACGCCTAACCCCCGAGCTCGATTCCAAACCAGCGAAGCGAGATCCCCCTCCGCCGCTAACTCTAACTGTGGCACCAACTGAGGTGCCGCTAGATGAGACAGCTACACCACTCTGAGCGTCAGCAGGACTCCGCCTCACCGCAGGCAAACGAGTTGCAAGTTCGTAGAAAGTGATCCTTCTCTTGCTCTCTTCGCGAGTACACGACGTACTACTAACGTTGGCCCTCTCAGGCAGAGGCTTGAGCGACGCGATCTCTTCCTCCTGCTCGATAATCCTATCTCTCAGGACATCGCCCTCTGTCGACATCTTCAGACGAGGAGGTCTTGACGAGCCCACAACATTGGCACTATCGGTCGCAAGATGTCGATAATGGGTGACCTCGATCCCCCTGTCTATCGTAATCCTCCTAAGCTTGTCGACCTTGGCCAACAACTTTTGGTGCTCGGATGACAACTTCTCCAACTCGGAAGCTAACTTCTTTTCTTCCGCCGAATGTTCTTTCTCCATTACCCCCAAGTAACGGATCTCGGCCAAGAGCTCGTTATTCTTTTGCTCGACAACAAAAAGCTCCCTACGAAGCCGCTCTATCTCACCTTCGAGACAAGAAGCCTAGGGTTGCTTCCGTAGTTGCTTCAACTCACGACAATACCCCCTCGCAGCTGCTTTTATCTTCTCCAACTTCAAGAGCATATAAAATCGCCTCTCTCGGCTATGGGAAAGCTCTCGCTTTATTTCTTTCAGCTCCTTACGAAGATACGAAACCTCCGTGATCGGACCAAACTTCACCTGAAAAGCAAAGATAAATCCGATGCCCAACACTTGTCGAAATTTTGCGGCTAGTCAAACACAAAATCCGAGGTCTAACACTTGGAGAATTTTTGGCCAAGCAAAAAGTGTTTTCATTCAAAACTCAAAAAGCATTACAAGAGCGGTGGCCAGTCCGCAGTCAGGCTTTACAAAAAGAAAGCAAAAAGAAGACCAAAGACGCAACCAAGTCAGGGGTCGACCTTTTTGTCGCTCGGGTCTGCCGATCCCTCGACGATTCCTATGTCCTCGTCCTCGTCGTCATCCTTGGAGCCGTCCTCCTCCTCACCTTCGGCCTCTGTCTCGCCCATGCCTTCGACACCGTCGACCTGTCCCTCGGGGCCGAGCATTGCCGGAGGAAGCTCCTCCTCCCCCTCCACAGGGTCGTAAAAGTGGTAGGAGGAGGTGTCGAACCCCGGGTTCCGAGCTGCGATATGAAGTAGGGCTCGGCCGTACGCATCCTCCATGTTCTTAAACATGTGCTCCTCGGCCTCTTTCTGGACAGCCCTCTTCGCCCTTGCCACCTTCGATTGGTGCTTGGCCATGACCCTTTCGGTCTCCTTCCGAGCTTTCTATGCCTCCGACCGTGCTTTGGCCAGCTCCTCCTTAAGCGCAGCATTCTCCGTCTCTGAGTCCTCGAGCTTGGCTGCCTCGTCCGCCGACCGCTGCATAGCTTCGGCCAGCTTCGCCTCCAACCCCGCCACTTCGGCACCGCGCTTTGCCGAGAGGAGTTGCTCGGCTTCGAACAGCTTTACAGCTTTCACACGCTCCGACCTCTCCCGATCGCACAGCACCGTCAGCTCCTGTTCTTTGCTCGCGAACTCTTCGAGCAAAAAGTTGAAGTGGCAGAGGGTTTGAAAAGAGAACAAACAGTTAGAATCCGGGCCTAAAAGTTTGGAAAATTTCGAAAAAATACTTCAAGAAGAAAGTGTTCGGTCTACTTACCGACATCGTGTTCCGAGCAATCTGCATTGTAGCGTCCCCGACCTCCCTGGACTTAAGCGCCGCTCGGTCCTTCGGGGTCGGCAGGTGCTTCACCGCCTGCATACAAATGTTGTCGTCCCCCAGGAAGCCGTCGACCTTCATTACTTGCCAGTCGGGGACGAAGATCTGCTTATGCTCCTCGGTTAGAATCTTCTCAGCTTCGGCGGTGAGAGGCAGAATTTGAAGGGCTAACGCCGCGCTCACGTTGAAAGCGCTGCTCGACGAGCCGGGAGCATCTGTCTTCGCTGTTGGAGTCGGCGCATCCGAGACAGGAAGATCGGAGGCTGCGACCTGGTCTTGCTCGGGATCGGCATCCGGGAGCACGACCACCTGCAGGTCGGCGGTCTTTGGGACCGAAGGTATCTTCGGCGCTCGGCCGCCCTGAGGCCCTGTCGAGGGTCTCTTCTTCTTCTTCGCCTCCTGCTCCCTAGCTGCCTTGGCCTTCGCCATCAACGCCCTATAGTCCATGCCGGAAGGCTCTGCACAAACCGAATGAAAGAACTTAGAAAAATTTTCAAGAAACTTCAAGGAAAAAGTAAAAATACTAGAAGCATACTGGGATCGATCGGACTGAGACCCCCTCGGAACAAGGCCTCCTCGGTGATGTCCTTCTAACTAAGCGTTGGCAGGCCGAGGAGTTTCTTGAGGACTTCGGCCTCCTCGTCACTTAGCACTAGCTCTCTCTTCGCTCGCTTGGGCAGGCCCTCCCTCGACCAAGCTATCGGAATTGCCCAGGGTTCGGGAGCTCGGACAATAAAGTACTTCTCCTTCCAATGCTGGATCGAGTCCGGGTTCTCGATCAACTTCACGCCTGTCCGCGGCGAAAGGTAGAACCTCTGCTCGTTCCTGTTCGGCTGGCAAGGACGGTAGAGGCTTCGAAGAAGGAACAGACTTGGCTCGGCGCCGATCTCTTGACACCGAAGAACAAATGCCAAGATGTGTCTCCAAGTGTTCGGCATCAGCTGGGCAAGACTCGGGCCGTACCAATTGAGGACCTCGACAATGAACGAGTACAACGGCAAACGAATCCCGACGGCCAAGGAGTCGACCGGAAAAATGCAAGTGTCGGCCGAAGACGACGTGCAAGCTCGAAAACCGGGTCCGAGGAGAAGTAGCCCGTACTCGGCAGGGATCTGGAATCCAGTCCGGATCCGATGTAGATCAGCCTCGGTAAGGACCGAAGAGATTTGGTCCACCTCGGATATCTCTCTCGGCTCGTTCTCCTCTACCGACTTGGTGGTGCCCTGGGTCACCTTCTCCAGCATCTCTTCGGAGTAGCTCCGTACTCCCCCCACACTCGACAGAGTGATCGGCTGTTGACCGAACTCCCCTGCCGTCTTCGACTGCTTTATGACCGTAACCACTCCCTTACCCTTCCGGGACCTCGGTGAAACCTCCTGGAGTGGCTCGGCGACCTCCCCACTCTTGCTCGGCCGGACCACGGTCTGCTCGGCTGGCTCTACCACCTCCTTCTCTTTACCCTCTCGGCCAACGACTCGGTCCGAGGTGGGGATCTCATCCGAAGAAGTAATCTTAACCATTTTTCTAAATAGAAAGGAGAGAGACTGACCTTGAAGTGACTGTTACGGTCGGAAAAGTTCGCCGGAGCAAAGAAACGCCTTGCCGCGACAGCTAGCAGCGCCACCCGGGAGCTAAAAACTTCGATGGTGAAGAGTAAAAACTTGAGTAAGAAAGTAAAAGTGAATAATGAGATTGGGGGTGGGGGAGTGAAGATTTATAGTAAAAGAAAAAGTCTCTTGGACTTCGTAACGTAAGGGCGCGACTCTTGATCGGCTTTTGAAGCGTTACGAAAGCCCAAACGACTTTGAACCCGTGCAGCAACGGTTGGCAAAAAGGCAAAACGTTTCAATACAAGTCGAATAGCTCGGCACACACGGGATCTAAATCCGAGCGACGTGCGATCCGACCCCAACATCAAAGAGCCCGTCTCGAGATTCGTGCCACCATCCAACGGCTCAGATCGTGCCGCGTCGCACGGACTGCCGAGCTCCTAGACCTCCGGTCGGCTACCGAGAAAGTGCCCATCCGAGCCCCAAAACGGAGAAAAATCACTTTTCCCTCAACATTCGTGTAAGATCTCGATCAGACGGCCCGGATCTTGCCAGCGTTGCTAAACGACAAGATAGTGTTTTCTTGGGAACTGGGCCCATCTTGAGATTCGTGCCACCATCCAACGGCTCAGATCGTGCCAAGTCGCTCGGACGGCCGAGCCCCTATGTCTCCGGTTGGCTGCCGAGCAAGTGTCCATCCGAGCCCCAAAACGGAGAAAAATCACTTTTCCCTCAACATTCGTGTAAGATCTCGATCAGACGGCCCAGATCTTGCCAGCGTCGCTAAACGACAAGATAGTGTTTTCTTAGGAACGAGGCCCGTCTCGAGATTCGTGCCACCATCCAACGGCTCAGATCGCGCCACGTCGCTCGGACGGCCGAGCCCCTAGGTCTCCGGTCGGCTGCCGAGCAAGTGCCCATCCGAGCCCCAAAACGGAGAAAAATCACTTTTCCCTCAACATTCGTGTAAGATCTTGATCAGACGGCCCAGATCTTGCCAGCGTCGCTAAACGACAAGATAGTATTTTCTTGGAAACTGGGCCCGTCTCGAGATTCGTGCCACCATCCAACGGCTCAGATCGCGCCACGTCGCTCGGACGGCCGAGCCCCTAGGTCTCCGGTCGGCTGCCGAGCAAGTGCCCATCCGAGCCCCAAAATAGAGAAAAAAGCCGCCGAGCGACAACGACCGTTGGATCTTCCAGAAATTCGCGCTTCTGGTGATGGACGGTCCAGATCGTGCCACGTGCGCTAAACGACAAGATAACATTTTTTTTGGGAAACACGCCTCCTCGAGATTCGTGCCGGGATCCGACGGCACAGATCGCGCCACGTCGCTCGGACTGCCGAGCCCCTAGACCTCCGGTCGGCAGCCGAGCAAGTGCCGTTCCGAGCTCCAAAAGCGAGAAAATGGCTGCCGAACGACTACAACCGCCAGATCTCTCAGAAATTCGTGCTCGCGCGAGATCAACGGTCTAGATCAAGCCACGCCATAAATAGGTATTAAAAATCAGTTTTTATTTATTTTAATCGTTTCATTTATTTAAAAATTGCGAAAAATTACTAAAATTTGGGAAAATTCACTAGAAATTCTAGAGAATAATTATAAATTCGGGGGAATATTTTTGAACCCCTGAACAAACAATTATTGCCTAGAATGTGTTGTGAAGGCCCCCCGAACGACTGGTTAACACATCGCAAAATTAAATAAATAATCTGAAAAAATAGATAAAAACCGTCGGATATTCAGAAAAGCATAAGAATAGCTTACCGCTTCAAAAATCACCTCACTACCCCCTTCAAGATTCAAAACCCACCATTCGGACTCCGATACAACTCCACTAGCCACTAAAACAGTTAAACTACTCCTCAAAGGCTGATCAAACTCAGTCTTTAGGAGTGGGAGGCTCGTGATATGGCTAAAAATGGGGTTAAATCGGAACCGTCCAGATGGGGCACGAATCTTGAAGCTCAAGGGTAAAACGGTAATTTCACCCACCGACGGGTCTGAAGCGGGTACTGGTTATCATCCCCGAAGACCCACTTACCCATAAACGGATCCACCTCAACTGGGTGCGGGTTTCAACCCGCAGCAAACCCGATCTAGAAGGGATAGAATTAGGGTTTCTGATTCAATCCTAATCAACGGCCCTGATTCATAGTTATCCCTTCACTGGGGATTAGGGATTACATTCCTTATCTAACCACAGGGGGATTACATTCCTAATATGATCCCAACGGTGCCTATAAATACCCCCCATCCATCTCCATTAAGAGGTAATCAATCTTTCACCAGTTTTTTCGCTCTTTCATAATCTTCCATGATTACTGACTTGAGCGTCGGAGGGTGCGTCGCCGGGAACAACCCCGGTGTCTCGCACTTTTTGCAGGTGTACGGCAGGAGTCGGCGTCAAACTCTGACGGAACAGGTATACAGGTTTGCTATTCAGTTTTCCTAAGAATCCACAAATTCTATCTGTTTGCCCCCACACCGATTTTAGCGGCAACAGTTATAGTAGTCTAAATACTAGTATAAATTTTCTAATGGTATCAATTTTGTTGTTTTAATATTTGTATGTTTAATATGTGAATTAGTAGCTACTGTATCTACAAGGGTTATTTGTTTTTTTCATTTACCATTGTCATAATATTATATTTCTATCTTAAATTGATTACAGTTGGTTATCTAAGATATTTATTATTGGTATTAGTTCAAATATCTATTGTTTGTTTCTAACTGATAGTGATCTTTTTCCAAATATTATTTGTGGTGCTTTTCCTTCTGCAATATATTTTGCTTTGTTAAAATCAAATTTATATAATTTGGTATGGTCATTTCTTGATTTTCTCTAGCTGGTTTGCATCTTATAATTTCTCGAAATAGTGGTTCTATTATAAAGTTATTAGTATTTCTATTTTTTACCACATGCTTACTTGTAAAAGCATAAATATTTCTTATTTGTATACTCATAACCTTATTCTTTTCTATCAATTGTATTCTTGATAATCTGTGGTACTACATGAATAAACTTTTGTCGTTATTTTCCTCTGACATACTTATAGAGAAATTAGGTTTTTAGTAAATTTTATTTTTTGGTATATTAGGTTTCATTATACTATTCCTATTAAGATATCTTTTGTTCTTGATATTATCATATCATTCATTAGTTATATTCTAAGGGTGTATTTAATCCTTCCTTAAAATAAGCTTTTATTATTATTTGAACTGCTTATAGATGAATTTGTCTTAATGTCTTTATGGTTTTCTCACTAATTTTTTTCATTTCTTGTCTTATTATTCATTCTATTATCAATAGAATTATAGTTTATTTCCTTAAGCTTGTTCTATATCTGTAGGTTATTCATTATTTCTAGCTATTATTATAGTATTTCTTTTTCTTTCAAATATTGGAAGTTTAAATATCTCTTTCAGGTTTATGTCTAGTTTGGTTGCTCTTTTTTTATCGAATTTTTGTATATCAGAACTCATTCTTTCTCTGACTTCTTCATTATTTTCTTCGCTTTCTAATTGTTCTCCTATTTATGTTATTTATGTTATCATATTTATTTCGTATTCTTCTATTCATTTTCACTACTTCCACTATCTTCTTCCATTACCATTATTTCTTCATCTCCACTTATTTTTGACCAATCTTCCTCACATTCTATGGATTCATAGTTTCTGTTATTAATTTTTTCAATTTCTTCTACGTATTTTACATTTTCTTTTTTCATTCTCTTAGGACAATTTGGTGATATATGTCCTACTTCTCCACATATATAACAATTAAATTTCTTTGAGTTTTTAGGATATTGTTTGTTTTTATTTATTCTTTTGAAGTATCTTTTATATGGTTTTTTATATCTCTTAAAAGTATTTCTTTATTTTGGTTTATATTTTTGAGTGTTTACGTTTTTTTATATAATGATTGCTATTATTACATCCCCAAGATTTGGTTTTACTTCTTCACAACAAATTCTTTATTTATATGTTCTATGATATTTAATAGTTGGTCTAGCTTCTTGGCATACTTTATCTCTATAACCTTTTACAAATTGTGTTTTATATTCCGAAGTATATATCTCTGGATTTAATTTCTTATTTATATACGCACTATATATGCTTATACTCCATGGATCTGGTAGTTTTAAGAAGAATGAGTCTAAGATTGAACATTTTTCTTCTTTTGTATAATAACTATCTTGAAAATATTCTCTGAATTCGCAAGTATAGTTATCAAAATAACATATGTCACATTTCTAAATTACTTAATCTCCATCTTGTTTACTTCTTTTTCTATTTATTGTGACCTTTTGTTTTTTTGTAGACACTGAATTCTATTCTTATTGCTTTCTCGTAATTTGTAATTATTTCTTTTAGTCCTAATGATCTTTATGCTGAATTTTGTTCTGTTCCTTTGTCATCAATTGGTCTTGAATTTATGATATTACTTCTTTCTTCTTATGTTAGTCTATTCTACCATTTCTCCTATAAATGTTACGTCTATAAATTTCTCAAATACATTTCCTGAAAAGTTTTGTCTAAATCATACTATTAAGTATTCTTTTACTCATTCTTCTATTGTTCTGTCTACATCTTTTATGCAATCTAAATCCAGTCATTCTCCAATTTATGTTATTTCTTTTTGTAGTGTTCTGTAGGTTCATATTTTGGTGTACATTTTTCTTCTTTTCCTTTGCTTAACTTGCTTCTTTCTCTATTTTGCCATTTCCATGGTAGGTGATAAGATTTTTTACTATATGGTGGTCTTAAGTATTCGTACATATTAGTTAGATTATCTGTAGGTTTTGTTATAATCTTGTCTTTTTCTTGGTCCATTTTTATTTCTTCGTTTGTTATATCTAGATTCTTTAATGCTTCTTCTACTTCCTCTGAATTGATATTTGCCATTAAATCTTCTATTTCAAGAATATTTATATTAGTTTTTTTTATAGCGTCTAGGTCCTTCATACCTTATTCTGTTATGCCTAGTTCTTCCTATGTGTTCTCTATTATATATGTACTTATTTCTTTTATGTTTTTATTTATGATTTTCAAATCATTTCTTATAGTTCATACAAATTCTGGGTCACCGTAATCTTCTTCTAACTCTTGAATGTTTATCATATAAATTTTAAATTTCATTTTTGAATTTACTTTTAGAATATTATCCATTCCAATTCAATTCTTATACTTTAATATTATGTGTGATAATAGGTGTTGGTAATACCAACTTGGTTCTTCGTTTCTATAATCTAATACCTTGTGTGCTATTTTCTTTGTATTTCCGCAGGTAGTTTTTCAGTTACTTTAATAGTTATTAATAAATATCCGATGTTACCTTATCAATTATATGGTTTTTTCCACCAATCTTTTATCAACGTGCCTTATTTTAAATTTTGAAGATTTTCAATCTTGGATCTTTATTTTTTGTGAAGTATCTAGTTTTTATAAAAGTGGAGGGATATTATAGTTTATAATTTCTAAAGTAGGGTTATACAGGAAATTTGTTTTTTTTAGGTTTTTATATTTAACTAGGTCTGCTGAATAAGATATTTTTTAAAACTGGGTTAGTTGGGTATTTATTTTGGAAAGTGGGTCAGTTTGACAAATATTTATTCAAAATGGGTCAGAAGGTTACAAACACTCCATACTTTTCAGTCTGCTGAGTTGTTTCCCTCTTCGTCACGTGAGTCATCACCTGCTTCCCCTTGTCGATGTAATTGGATCCTTTCCCCTGGTCAGATGTCTGTTCATGGTTGCTCCTATCATACTAGATCAGCAGTCCTGATTGCTTCTCTCCAACGTCACTTTCTTTTCTTTTTTTGGATATTTTCTTCTTCATTCGACCTCTTATCACTCCGGTGAACTTCAGGCAAAACCTTTCGGATTTGCGGAATCTTCATAATATAAGCTTTATTTGCAAAACTGATTTTGATCCTCGCAAACTTAGGAATTTCCACTTCTTCAACCACCGACAATCGACTAAATATGTGTTGAAACCCCTCCCTTGTCTAGCAAGCTCATAGAAAGTTATGAAGTTGCACCCACTTTCTATCTCATTACTCTCTCTTCATGGCTTCCATCTGAAGCGACCATCTTTTGAAAGTAAGCACAAATCATCCTATTTCCTCCTTAAAATAACCCAACTCACCTCCTTAACACATTATTCAGTCTTATAATGAACTGTGAACGTCGTCGTGTCGGCACTACAAACATCCCATTCCCATTTTCTAGAGGAGCCAATGTTGATGAATATATGTTCAACCACCTCGCATTCCATTGGACTACCTGTTATGAAAAGTTTGCAATAAAATAAGTCTAGATAGAGAGGCAGAAGACAGAGAATAGAAAGAGGAGACGAAAATCGTACAAAATGTAAAGAAAAAAAGAAACGAAACGAAACCAATTTGAGCCCAAGCTTGTGTTTCACACAATACCCTTAAAACATATTTGCCTCGTCCGGGTGCTGGAGATTGCAGAGGCGTTCGTCTCCCAAGATACAACAGCCGAGGAGTGTCGACTATAGTACCACATCACACTCCCAAATTGAAACAGTATAAAACTCTATCACCTACTCAACAGAGACACTATAACAAACGAATTATAAAGAAAGAACAGAACAGAGAGAAGAATATTGTTGGTGTGAAGAAAGAGAAGATAAGGGGGCTCAATTTATAGGGGACGGGGGAGACAAGTGAATGAATGCACAGGAAGTAACGGTAAACAAAACCGTTTCTTGGTTTTAAAACGTACGAATTAATGCAGCAGACAAAACCATTTTCGTCGTTTTTTTTTTGCATTGATTCATCTGTTACACAAAAAAATAGTTTTTGCGTATATTTCGAACTTTACAGTTCAGAAAAATCAAAGCTGGTGCTAAAAGAATCCTTGCACGGGTTGGGGTTCAAGTTGGTCCGGCATTCATATCCGCAGGACGTGCATGTGCGAAAGAGAGCCTTCTATCTTGCTTTCTTACAATGCCAAGAAATGGTTTATTATATATACCCTTTAAGTTCTTTTGATTTTTCCGATATGAGACTAAAGTTCCTCAACCAATTGTCTCTCATCAAGTGTCTCACTTAGGGAGACAATTTCTCATTCCCCCCATAACCATTTTGAGAAAATAATTATACGACTTTGATGTACTCATGAAGGAGAAAAACAATCCATAAAGATCTCTCACTAATATATAGAGGATCTTACTAAAAAAATTGCCTCAAAACTGCTTCATAAAATGGTGTTAAACACCCATTTTCCAATATTCCCCCACATGAATAAAATTGACGACCTTGGACATAACAGACTTTGTGATAGAATTCAATGACTGAAACCTGCATAAGATAGATAGGTGTTACCCTTTGAACATTTCCTTATAAAAATATGTTTACTTTACTAACTAAAAAGTAGACACGATGTCCACAAACTGTTCTGTCATTTGTGTAAACGATGACATATCTCACATGGAAATCTTTCTAACACTTTTTAGTTCTCACTGTTATGTTCATTTTGGTCATGAACATACGCCTGGATCTGCGAGAGTTTAACATGAATGTTTCCTTACACTATTTCCTTGGAAGCGGCCTTTCTTTCCTCTCACATAGGTGATATCTTGTATAATGCAGCCTATAATTACGAGTAAAACACAAGTACTTCAGTACTCTATTAATCACTTGTTAATGCTCAATTTAGAATTCTCGTATATCTACTACTAACTTCATAGGCTAAGTCTGGTCTTCTACAAATCATATTTGCCTATAGTTCTAAAGTATTCTACTTGAGAAATACTCTTTTCTTTTATTCTTGAATAAATATAAAGTTAGATCTATCAGAGTTCTACCAATTCCAGAATTATTTTTATCAAATTTTCCAAGAATATTGTCTATATAATGTGACTGGCTTAAAACAATCTCGTCTGATGCTAGCAAGTCCCATGTATTTCATGTCAAATCTTGAATTCAGCATATTTAGTAGATTTAATCATCGTATCATTACTTTCAACAATATACATGTCATCTACATACAAATATTATGACATAACCGCTTTCAGTGTCTTTGACATATACGTATTTATCACATTCATTGATCTTGAAACTATTTGTTATCATGAAGTTGTCAAGTTTCTCATGCCACTGCTTTGGAGTTTGTTCAAGCCATATAATGATTTCACCAGTTTACATACTTTCTTTTCTTGTCCTAGAGCTGAAAAATCATCAGATTGTTCCGTATAGATATCTTCATCTAAATCTCCATTAAGAAAAATATTTTCAAATCAATTGATGTACCTCAAGATTGCGCAAAGCTACTATTGCAAGTACCGTCCTAATGAAATTTATTCTCGTCACAGGAGAATATATCAAACATTCTTTTAGTCTATAACCTTTGATTACAAGTCTTGCCTTGTGTTTATCAATTAATCCATCAGTTTTTATTTTTCTCTTAAAAATCTACTTGGAACCTAAAGGTTTACTACCTGGTCGAAGGTCCACTAGTTCCCAAGTATGATTTTGCATGATTGAATGTATTTCACTCTTAATTGCTTCTTTCCACAGAGAACCGTCACTAGAGCTCACCACTTTTTTGAAAGTTCTGGGTTCACCTTCAAGCATAAAATTCAAGAAATCTGGACTAAAAGATTTTTCCGATCTTGTTCTTTTATTACGTCTAGGTTCCTCATTAACTTCTTCATCTTGGTCTTCACTATCTTCATGATAGTTTTATGTGCTTCGTTTGGAAAAACTTGGTTCTTTCTTAGATTTATATGGAAATACGTCTTCAAAAAAATGATACATTTCTAGACTCCATTATCGAGCTCTTTGGTATATCAGGGATATCAGATTTCTACACCAAGAACCGATAAACACTACTATCATGTGCATAACTGATAAAAATGCAATCAACCGTTTTGTGTCCTATTTTCACTTTATTATGTGGAGGTAATGCCACCTTAGCAAGAAATCTCCACATTCGTAAGTAATTGTAGGATGTATTTCTTCCTTTCCATTATTCGTATGAAGTTTTCTCTTCCTTTTTTTTGGGTACCTTATTCAAAAGGTAATTAGCTGAAAGAATAGCTTCTCCCTACAAGTTTGGTAGCAAACCATAATTTATTAGCATTACATCCATTATTTTCTTCAAGGTATGATTCTTTCGCTCAGCAACACCGTTGGACTGAAAAGAATAAAGTGTTGTAGTTTCATGTATAATGTCATGCTTAGCACAAGTATCAGCAAATGGCGATTCAAACTCTCCACCTCGGTCACTTCTTAGTGCCTTAATTTTCTTATTGAGTTGATCTTAATTTCATTTTTATAGAGAATAAATTTCTCTATAGCTTCATCATTGCTTTTAAGCAAATACAAATAACAATATTTTGTGATATCATCAGCAATGTAATAAAATACTTATTACCACATCTTGTTTGTGTCATTTTTAGATCAAAAATATCAATGTGAATTAAATCAATGGGTTTAGCGTTTTTTTCAACACTTTTAAATGAAAATCTTGTTAGTTTTGCCTCCACACAGGTTTCGCACTTATGTTTGAAATCAATTTGGAATGTTGGTATATGATTCAAGTTAATTAGTCTACATAAAGTATCATAATTAACATATCCTATTCTACCATGTTATAAATTAGAAGACTCAAGCATATAAGTAGAAGAGCTAGCTTTAATGATATTCTTGACCATGGTCACTACATTGAGTTTGAACATTCCATCACTCATGTATCCTCTACCAACACACATTCTACTCTTTGACAAAACAAATTTATTTAACTCAAATACTAAATGAAATTTGTGATTATTAAGTAAAAAACTAGTACCAGGTTCTCACAGATTTCAGAAACATACGCAACATTGTTTAGAGTCAGTTCCTGCCCAGAAGACATCTTCAAGATCACCTTACCTTGACCATTGATTTCTGAAGCAGTTGAGTTCCTCATGAACATCTTCTCCCCATTCTCTAATAGTTCAAAAGTGGAGAACATTACTTTGTTATAGCACATGTGGCGGGTAGCTCCAGTGTCAATCCATGAATCTTTGGGTTTTGAACCCATCAAGTTCATCTCTGAGACCACAGCTGAAAGGTTGATTTTAGAAACTTCTTGAGAAATGCCTTCGACCATATTGGCTTTTCTGATCCTATTCCTTTTAGGCATTCCGCAAACAATAGACTTGTGATCTACCTTGTCACAGTTGAAGCACTTACCCTGAAATTTTGGCTTCTTGGAGATTCATCCTTTAGGTCCTAGCTTGGAACCTTTTTGTTTGTTGTTGTACTTCATGGTTTTGGAACATTGACTATGTTGCACCACATTTTTCTTAGCCGCATGACTGTTCGCTCCGACCTTTTCAGATCCTTTATTTTCTTCTTCAATACGAAGCCTGACAATCAGACCATAAATGTCCATTTCCTTTCACTTGTACTTCATGTAGTTTTAGATGTCTTTCCAACCTACTGGTAATTTTTTAATAATACAAGCAACTTGAAAAGTTTTACTCAAAATCATACCTTCAACATGAATCTCATGCAAGATCAGTTGAATTTTTTGAACTTGACTGATCACTGTCTTGGAATCCACCATTTTGTAATCTAGGAAGCAACCCACTATAAATTTCTTGGCACCGGCATCCTCGGTTTTATATGTATGGTCTAAAGATTCCAAAAATTCTTTAGTTGTTCCCTTGTCAATGTAGTACCCCGTATTTTTAAATACTATTTTTGAGATTTGAAAATGAATTAAAATGATTTTCTGGAGATTTAATAAATATTTTTCTAAAGATTTATCTTTTACACGTGCGAAACACGTGTAAATATTTTTGGTGTAAATATCCAATTTTATATTTTTGATAAATTCTCCTACTTATAATGGAGTATATTCTAAATTTTGAGATTTTTCTGAGTAAAGAAACTATTTTTATAAATACCTCGAAAGAGAGGGGCTTTTATATAAAAAGCTGTTTGGATCTCAAATAAATAATGAAAATTTATTTTTACTGATTTTTGGGCTTTCCATGGTCATCATTGAAATTAAAATATATTTAAATTTTATTTAGAGTTGATTTGGTGAAGATTTAAACAAATATGGTGTTCTTGCAAATATGGAATTTATGTTGGATCTTGTGCAAATGTTTTCCTGGAAAGTAAAAGTCAGATATTTTTATTGTAAAATATAACATGTATTATTAGATATTATTTCTGAATTTTTTGGATTTTTACAAATATTTTATGATGTATTTGTAAATATTACAAAAAAAGAATGGCTTTTGTGCAAAATTGCCACCCTGAGTGCAAATCCGAATTTTACTTATTTCTGGACTGTTTTGGATTGTTGGAAAACTCAGTGGTAAAAGGATTTGATTTGGTTTTTATTTACTTAACTTATTTTAACTAAGAAAGGTTTATATATGTAAAGTAATAATTGTTAAAGGATTATTTTGCAAATGTGTTTCAAAACCCTAATTCCTCTATTCCGGGTATTTAAAGGAGGTGGAGTGCAGCCATCTTTCACTGCATAACACAAAGGTTTATTATTTTTATTTTTCTTGGAGATTGAAAGAGAAGATCTTGGATTTCGCAAAGAAGGGTTTTGCTTATTCGATTGAATTTCTTCATTTGAGGTGAGTGACATAATTATTTTGTGTTGTTTTATGGATGTTGTATGTGAGTGATGTAAATTGTTTGTTGTTTTGTTTTTGTTTGTTTATTGAATGTTGTATGTGAGTGATTTGTTGTCTTCTTTCATTTTGTGAATGTTATATGATGGATCTTGGATGTTGAATTCTATTTGCTAGAAAGCATGCTAGGGTTTGGTATGAATATGTATGTTGGATGGATGAAAAATTGGATCTTTGAGAAGAACCCTAGATATTTGCATGTGAATGATTTTAGATTTGTTGGAGAACCTAATATAAATTGTGAGTAGACTTTTCTTTTGGATTGTTGATTTGATTGAGTTTGATGGATGTATGCATTAATTAATTAAAGATGAGATTTTTGGACTATTGGTGAGTTGAATGAATACAACTTGGCCATGTTAAGGATAAATTTGTTTTGTTCATGAATCAACTATAGAGAATAGTTGAGATTGAGTTGAGGAATTCTGAGAATGAATAATGGTTTAGAGGACCATATTTTGAGAATTTGAGTTATGATGATTAAATTTGGGGATTTATACATTTTGGATTAAATTTGGGGATTTGTGATTTTGTGAAAGATGATGTTCGAATTTGGATTTCTCAAATGCTAAGTTTTAAATCTGAATATTTGGTATTGATATGGTTTGGCATATAAAACAAAGTTATTTTGATGTATGATTTATTATTAAAAACTCTAGTTTTGATATATGCACACATTCATGTTTCGTTTTGAGGGAATTTATCAAAAAGCTATTTTTATCAATCCAAGTGGTTATGATTGGTTTTTATGGATCTTTGTATATCCTATAAGTTGTATTTGATCATATCAGAAATATACTTTTTAGAGATTTCGTTTTGTAAAATAAATCTTTGTATCGGTTGAATCGTGTACAACCAAAAGTATACAGTCTGTAGGTCGACAGTCGACTGGTATGATATCTCAGTCGACCGATACGACCCGGCTGCTATGTTCCTTAGTTTTTCTTGAAATTTCACCTGGACAGTCGACTGAGGAACTTAACAGTCGACTGGTACCACTTAGAATTATTTTCTCGAAGTTATTGTATTTTTCAATCTGGACAGTCGACCTATCCCCTTTTCAGACAACTGCCATACTTAGACTTATTTTCCTAAAATTACTGAATTTCTCTCTGGACAGTCGATTGGTGAGTTTTACAGTCGACTGTAAATACTTAGATTTTATTTTTTTAAAGATGTTAGTTTTTCACTCTGGACAGTCGACTGAAGACTCTTTGCAGTTGACTGGTTCTGATGCTTTTCTTGAGTTGTTCTGATGTTCTTTTAAATGATTTATTCTATAAAAGTTTTTGGATCTATAACTTACTATTCTAAATGTTATTCTTACTGTAGAACATATGTTCTCAAGATATATTATTGTTGGATTTGGATTCTAGAATTTTATAAAGATTTGGGTTTTGTTGATTGGAGAGGTTTCTCCTTATGATCGTTTTGACGATGGATTGTGGATTATGGTTTTGTTGAGATCTCTAGGAGTTGAGTGGGAGTCCTGGTACCGACAGTTGAGATTTATTGAGTTAGACCTGGGGGGTCTTGGTTTAGTTGTTGTTGAGTATTTAAGTCTGGCAGGATACACTAACTCTAGAGATGGAGATTTTTGTGGTTTGGATTTGTGAACTTTGGACTTGTTGAGATCTCTAGGAGTTGAGTGGGAGTCCTGTGAACCGGCAGTTGAGATTTGTTGAGTTATACCTGGGGGGTCTTGGTTTAGTTGATGTTGAGTATTTAAGTCCGGCAGGATACACTAACTCTAGAGATGGGAATTTTGTGGTTTAATAATAATCAACTTAAGGACAGGCACTAGTGGGGATGTGATGGAACTTGGGAAACGTAAGTATAGGCTCATGGTTTTGTTAGTCCAATGGATGCGTTCCAGGACTGTTGTTATGTTCTGTCTCGAGAGGACATTTGTGTGTTCACATGCCGAGGGTCTGCAGGCCTATTCACGGAGCATGCAGGGTGCATTCGCGTGTTGAGGGTTGGCAGGCCTATTCACGGAATGTACCTGGTGTATCTACACGTCGAGGGCCTTGCAAGCCTATTCGTGGGGTACACAGGTTTGGGAGATAATTCTCCGGTTGTTGTTTTTGAGCTATCTTACATGATGCTTGCGCGTCGAGGGCTGTGGTGCCTATTCGCAGAGTATTCTGGATCTTGTTTCTCATCACCGTAGTAGGATTAGTTGCATAGCGAGGGGTTATCCCTATAAAGTGGAGATCGTTAAGGGCTTGCACCGGACCTATGTACTATGGAATGCATAGAATCCGACAAGTATGCATTAGAGAGTCAGCATATAGAGATTGTGTTTTCTTGACTTGGTTTTATGTATGTATTTTCCTGTTTTCTACACTTGACACTTAGTTTAGTTCCACTTGATATTTACATGTTTCCTTGCAATATCATATTTTATGTATTACTATTTGTCACATGTTGTTTAAGAATCCATGCTTAATGTTTATTTATGTTGTTTGTTTTTATGTCACTCACACCATTATGGCTGACCCCTTTAGTTTTGGGGGTTAGGGATCATCTCTAGCCTCATGTGTTACAGGTTGTTGCTTAAAGCTTGGAGGTTTGGATGCTTGAGATAATTTTGAGATAAATTGATATAACAGAGCTTTTGTGTAAAATTTGAAAAAGAAGTGTTGTAAAAAGAAAGTTTGTAATTCAAGGTGTTTTGTATTCCGCTGTATTTGTAAATGATTGTTGTAACAAAAGTTATAAATAAAAATTATCTGTGTTTTTGGCTATGTGTACTATTATATTGAAGTTGATGCTGAGAATTGTGCCACGTATTTTCTATGATATTATATTAGAAATTCGGGGCGCTACAGTCAATGTAAACATTATACAGAGAGTTAGCTAAATCGTTCATTATGTAGTTCCTACACAGGTAATCAGCACTCTTCCAAGCATCCACAGCAGCGATGACTTGGTAATCTTGGTCATCTTCATTAAGATTAGGAGCTTCTTCCTTCAAGAACCTTGCAAGATTCAAGGTGGTCAAATAGAACATCATTTTCTGTTGCCACCTCTTGAAATTCTGCCCTTTGAACTTCTCAGGTTTTTCTCAATCAGAGACTAAGACAGATATAGCAGTAGGCATTGGCACTCGTCCCACACCAACTGTCGGCAATTGGACAGTCTCAACAACCAGCAATTGGGCCATTTCAGCCACAACAACATTCTCCAATGCAGTTGCCATTTCGAGTCTAAAAATACACAATGCAAATGTAAATTCCATGGCTCGGCCTCCGGAGTCAACACCGGCTCGGCCTTCGCCCATTTCAGCACCTCCTCCCTCCACCGCGTGGCAATATTCCACGGCGCGGTACCCCGGATCAAGAAATACTTCTCCTTCCAAAACTTGATAGAATCGGGGTTGTCAATAAGCTTCACACCCCGGTGCGGCGATAAATAATACCGGTTTTCTATCTTACTCTTTCGATGGATACGGTAGAGCCTTCGAAGAATGATAAGTTGAGGCGCAACCCCTATTGCTTGGCACTGAAGAACAAAACCGTTAACGTGCCTCAACATTTTCGGCATATATTGGATGGGGTCCAAGTCATACCACTGCAGTACCTCGGTCACGAACAACGGAAGAAGCAAATGAAGACCAGCATAGAACGCGTCGAAAAGAAACTGCACGTCGGGAGAGGTCAGCGAACTGGCTCGTACACCCGGACCTAGAAGAAGCCATACCAAGTCCCTCTCCGTTAGCATGGAGGGGATGTTGTCAACTTCAGAATGTTCCCTGGGACTGTTCTCCTCGTACGAAGCCGACATCCCGTACACTACCTTGGCCAGAAGGTCATCAGAGTATTCTCGAACTCCGTCGAGGATTGTCAAAGGACCCGGCAGCCTACCCAATTCCCCTGCTAGCCTCACCTTCTCCACTATCGTCTCGGATGTCACCGACCCTACTACCCTCTTCCCCTTGTCCACTATTGGGGCCACTACCAACTGTCGATCCCCTTTGTGGTCCGAGGTGGAGGTCACATTCCCCAAGAAACTTTAGACATTTCATAAAATATATAAAAGAAATATATATTTACCTTGATGTGACAGCTATGGTCAGAATAGATAGCCGGAAAACCAAACACCTGGCCGCGACTGCTAGTAGAACCACCCAGGAGTGAAAGAAAAATATTGAAGAGTAAGAAACAAGAATGGGGGGATGAAAGGGGGGGGGGGGTGAAAACTTATAGGGAATGAGGGGTGTCATTTGGGCTGCTAAGACCTCTGGGCCCCCAAAACCACTAAATAAGCCCATGAGAGTCACGAATATTAAGCGACAGAACTCGTAATGGCAGAATATCAAGCAGCGTCAAAAACTGATTGACCAATCAACGATCAACAGCCAGATCTTATCTCAAGATGCACGCCTGATCCATATCGAAGGCTCAGATCTTGTCACATCGCTCGGAACAAAAATTCGAGCAAACATATCCCCAAATGTTAAAATGGGGAAGAACTTCGCCTCAAGATGTGCGCCTGATCCAGATCGACCGCCTAGATCATGCCACGTCGCTCGAAATCAAAATCTGAACAAACGTGTCACCGAGCATGAAAATGGGAGAAAACTCTGCCTCAAGATGTGTGTCTGATCCAGATCGACCGTCCAGATCTGCCACGTCGCTCGGAACCAAAATCCGAGCAAACATGTCACCGAGCGTGAAAATGGGAAAAACTCTGCCGCAAGATGCGCGCCTGTTATAGATCGACCGCCCAAATCACGCCACATCGCTCGTAACCAAAATCCGAGCAAACGTGTCACCGAGCGTGAAAATGGGGAATAACTCTGCCTCAAGATGCGTGCCTGATCCAAATCGACGGCTCAGATTGCGCCACGTCGCTCGGAACTAAAATTCGAGCAAATGTGTCACCAAGCGTGAAAAGGGGGAAAACGTTCGCCTTGAGATACACGCCCGAGCTTGATCAACCGCTCAGATTGCGCCACGTCACTCGGAACCAAAATCCGAGCAAATGTGGCTCTGAGCATGAAAGTGGGGAAAACTTTCGCCTCCCGATGCGCGCTCATGATCGACCGCCCAGATAGCGCCACGTCGATGATTATCTGGATAGTCGTCTGATCGTTTAAAAAATCGCGCCAAGACGTGATCAACGCTCCAGATTGCGCCACATCGATAAATATTTGATTAATTCTTTTATTTTAATCATTAAATCGAATTAATTATTTAAAAATTGTGAAAAATGAATAAAAATTAAAAAAATTAATTAAAAATTCAAAAAAATAATTATAAATTTAGGAAAATTATTTTCGAACTCCAGGAGAATTAATTATTAGTTAGAATAATTAATTGATATTTTTGGAGATTAATTATTGCCTCACAAGTTGAATAAATTGTTCGAGAAATGGTTAAAAAATAGGAAAAATCATTAGAAAATCCAGAAAATTCTACAACAAAACCTGAGCTTTATACAAGCTGAAGTGAGATATTGTTAAACCTAATACGAGATTCTAACACATCTGAGAACTCTAATACAATCCTATATGCCATCGAAATGAGAAAACTACTCCCCAAAGCCTGTTGAACTCAGCCTTCGGGAGTGGGGGGCTCGTTATATGGCTAAAAAAGAGAGTAAATCGAGGCTATTAAAATCGAGCACGAATCCTAAAGCTCTCAAGGGTAAAACGGTAATTTCACCTACGAACGGGTTTGAAAATGGAAACTGGGTTTCTTTCAATCCCAATAACCCAGAAACAGTTCTATTCTATTGGGTATAAGTGGCGACCCGTTACAAACCAGCCCATATATTTAAAGAGTAATTCAAATTCGTGATTACCTCTAAGAGGTGGTTTAAACCGACTCTCTTATCATGAAACGAGTTTAAACTCTACATCTTATCCAAAAACACCGGGACATAGAGATAAATGATTATCTCTAAAATGTCTCTAAAGGCGACTATAAATACCCCTCTCCCCTCACCATAACAAGGTAATCAATATTTTTTTTCATAAATCGCTATTTCATAATCTTCCTGATTACTGACTTGAGCGTAAGAGGGTTCGTCTCCGGGATCCATCCCGATGTATCGAACTTTTTTTTGCAGGCTAACGGCAGTAGCGAGAAACAGTCGAATGGCGACCAATAGTCAACAGGTTTACCTTATTTGTTTCGAAAAGAATCCACAAATTTATCTGTTTTGTTAAGATAAATCAGAGAGATGAAAACAATACTAATTATTGAATTAAGAAATAATTGAGTACAATATCTCCTATATATAGGAGTGAACCAAATACAAAATTAGCCCAATACCCAATGTGGGACTATAATATCCAACACCCCCTCTCAAACTCATGGTGGGTCAAACAGTGTGAGTTTGCCCACTGAATATCGAAATCTCTAAACAATATGAGATTTGGTAAAGAATTCTGCCGTCTGCTGTGACGATGTAATAGAATGAAGTGAAATGGTCCCTACTTTAAAGCGCCCACGAACATAGTGAAAATCAATCTCTATATGCTTCGTTCGCTCATGGAAGATCGGATTGCTTGCAATGTGTAGTGCACTAAGGTTATCACAATGAAGAGGAGTAGGTCCTGAAAGAGTGACCCCATATCTGATAAAAGCCAACGAACATGAACAATTTCTCTACTAGTAGCTGTCATTGTTCTGCACTCAGCTTCGGTCGAAGAACATGCAACAACTGCATGTTTCTTACTTCGCCATGAGATCAGCAAATTACCAAGAAATAGATAGAAACCGGTGGTAGACCGTCTGGTAGTAGGATCACCTGCCCAATCTGAATCAGAATATGCACTCAGCTCTAGTTTGGATGTAGCAGGCATGAATAGTGAGCGAGTAATAGTATCTCGAAGATATCTAAGAATCCGAAAAAGAGCACCATAGTGAACTGATGTAGGAGCAGAAACAAAATGACTGAAAACACTGACTGCATGAGCAATATCGGGTCTGGTCATGCATAAGTAGCAAGCTGTCCAACAATCTGTCTGTATCTAGTGGGATCAGGAAGGAGCTCACTATCAGTGGGATGAAGCTTCACATGAAGCTCTAAGGGTGTATCGGCTGATTGACTGTCAGAGAGGCATGCAGCGGAGATAATATCTGATGTGTATTTCTGTTGAGAGATGAGTATCCCCTGAGATCCCTGAGCAATCTTTCGATCCAGAAAATAATGTAGTCTGCCAAGGTCTTTCATATAGAATTACTTGTGAAGGTATTTCTTGGTGGATGTAATGCCTACAGAGTCATCCCCAATAATGATCATATCATCAACATAAAGTAGTAGAAGTACTCTCCCCTGCTGTGATGACCGCATAAATATAGAATGGTCCTGAGAACTCTGACTAAAACCAGCCTTGATGATGATAAGGCAAAAATACTCAAACCAGGCTCGAAGGGCCTGCTTCAAACCATATATAGCTCGACGCAGCTAGTAAATATGACGAGGAGGAGTAGGAAGGCCAAGAGGAGTATCCATATAAACAACCTCAGATAAGGTACCATGAAGAAAAGCATTCTTCACGTCCATCTGGTATAACGACTACTGATGAATGGCTGCAACAGCAAGAAGAGTACGAACAGTAGTCATCTGTGCAACAGGAGCAAATGTCTCATCATAATCAATACCATGCTCCTGAGTAAATCTTCGGGCTACTAAATGAGCCTTGTGCCGCTCAATAGATCCATTAGGTTGATATTTGACCTTGAAGATCCACTTGCAGCCAACATGCTGAATACCATCTGGCAGAGGAACGACATAAAGTGCCAGTCTGATCAAATGCACGGAATTTCTCTGCAATAGCTTTTCTCCCCTCGAGATATTGAATTGCATCCTAATAGGTTCTGGGCTCACGTATAGAGTGTATAGTAGAGAGATATGCATAAAACTGTGGTAAGTAGGAAGCTAGGGTGGCAAAACCAAATTTGTCAAAGGGACCAGTGGCATCAGGGGTATAACATGCCGAAGGAATACCAGAAGTGGAACATGTAGACTGATGAAGCGGTGGTGGACTTACAAGGTATGGAGGTGAGGACGGTGGATTGGGTGCATGTGTCGGTGGGAAAGTAGGTGGGGTGGGTGCTAACAGCTGTGGGGATGCAGGTGGTGTTTAAGTAGAGGGGACAATAGGTGTAAGGACAGCAGGAGATGTGAATGGAGCCAGAAGAGTGGGATCAAAAGTAATATGGAAAGATGAGGCTGGGGAGCTAGCAACAACTGAGGAATCGAGAAATCTAGCATCCTCGGAGGGAGTCAGGTAGTAAGGAGAGTTTTCCACAAAGGATACATGTCGAGAAATGCGGACACGACCCGCCGATGTATCAAAACAACGATAACCTTTGTGTTTGGGACTGAGACCTAGGTGAACGCACTAAGCAGTATGAGTGGAAAGCTTCGTGCGCTCAGTAGGAGGGAGAAGGACGTAACAGGTGCACCCAAAGGTACGAAGCATACTGTAGTCAGGAGGTGAGTGATAAAGAGACTCATAAGGCATTGTACCAGCTAGGGCAGACGAGAGTGTAATGTTATTGAGACTAACAGAGGTCATGACGGCTTTAGCCCAGAAAGAACGAAGAGTGGAAGAGGAGAGTAAAAGAGTGCGAGCCATCTCAAGGATGTGACGATGCTTGCGTTCAGCTACACCATTCTGCTCATGTGTGTGAGGACATGATTGCTGAAAAGGGTGCTGTGAGACTGATGGATCGTTCTCATAGTGGTGAAAGTGTACTCACGAGCACCGTCCGATCGAAAATTCTTAATGTGCACACCGAACTGAGTGTGAATCATAGTCGTGAAGAACTGGTAAATATCAGGTATCTCTGATCGTCGATGCATAAGAAAAACCCATGCATGTCTAGTTAAGTCATCGATGAAGGCAACATAATAGAGATAGTCTTTCCACGAAGGTACAAGAGAGGGTCCCCATATGTCAGAATGAACAAGTTGAAAAGGATGGGTGATTTGAGAAGTGCTTTTGTGACTAAAGGGTAGTGCAATATGTTTGGCCAAATATCAACCCTGACAATCAGATAAATGTTGAAAAGTAAGAGAACCAAGGGCACTACTACGAGCTAAAGTCTGGATTCGAGACGCACTAATATAACCTAAACGTCTGTGCCACAGATCAGCATCAAAGAAAACAATATTGGCAAAAATTGAAGGATGTGATGTGCACGAAGAAAATCAAGATGATATAGACGATCCTGACGACTAGCACGCCCAAACTCCTCACCGGTGCATGAATCAGTAATAGAACAATCCAAAGAGTCAAAAGTAACGACAAGACCACTATCACACTACGCACTAATAGAAATAAGGTTTATGGATAAATGAGGAGCATAAAGAACATATGTAATGTGAGAGTGGGAGAGCTGATTGCCCCTGAGTGTGTAACAAGAAATGGTGAGCCATCAGCTGTGTGTAGAGATGGAGAGTGAGAGGGAAGTGCTTTGCTGGTGGTAACAAGTGCCTGATTACTAGTGAGATCACGTGATGGACCAGAATCTAAAATCCAGAATGAATTCATACCGGGATTGGCAGAGAATGCAGGAGTAGAGGAGCCAGCATTGATAGACTGACCCATGAGCTGTAGTTCAAGCTGAGTGAGGCATTGCTGAAGACTAGCCTAATCAACAGGAGACGGCAAGGCTGGAGTGACAGGCATGGCCGAGGATGTAAGGAAAGAAACACTGTGAGGAGAAATAAGACTACTGCTACTGTGATTGAGAGCACAATGAGGAGGGAGATGCTGTTGGTGTTTGGATCTGGGTAGGGAGTAGGACAGTGCTACCGGTGGCGGAAGTAGAGGTGGGGTAGGGTAAGGAGTGATGCTGGGAGTAGTTAGGAGGCCGGAGTCAGACTGAAAGTGGCACTGCTGCTGTTTGAATCTGGAGAAGGAACGAGATGAGAGGCAGAGGGAACGTGTTACCGCTGAATCTGGTGTGGGGGTAAACAGATAGAATTTGGGGGTTCGTGGAAAAATCTGAATAGCGAGTCCAAGCCTGTTCGTCGGAGTTGGGCTGTTGAGCTTCCGTCGTTCACCTGCAAGGAAGTGCGATACACCGGGGTTGATCCCGGCGACGCACCGTCCGACGCTCTTGTCAGTAACCAGTGATGATTAAGAAAGAGCTTAAGTTGGCAAAAGAGTGATCAACCTGTAACAGTGGTAGGTAGGGGGTATTTATAGTCGCCGTTGGGATCATATTAGGAATGTGATTCCTGTGATCTGATAAGGCGTAAAATCCTCGTAATCAGATTAGGAATGTAATCCCTTAATTCCCGGTGAGAAGATAGTCGCGAATCAGGCCCGTTGATTTGGTTCAATCAGAGACCCTAATTCTATCCTGTCGGACTGGATTTGTATCGGGTCGGGACCCATACCCAGTGGAGGTGGATCCGTTCGCGGATTATTGGATCTGTGTGAAGGAGACCCAGTACCCGCTTCGGACCCGTTAGTAGGTGAAATTACCGTTTTACCTCTGAGCTTTAAGATTCCTCTCCGATGTGAACGGTCCCGATTTAATCCTATTTTTAGCCATATCACGAGCCCCCCACTCCTAGAGACTGGGTTTTTCAGTCTTTGAGGAGTAGTTTTACTGTTCTAATGGCGTACGAAATTTTATCGGTATTCTTAAGGGAGTTTTGGATCTTGCTTGGCGTGTAACGGTGTTATTCTGGGCTTGTAAAATGCCCAAAAATATTCTCAAAATTTTCTGGATTTTTGTTGATTTTATCAGATTTTTCTGGATTTTTTCTCATTTTTTTGAATTTTTTATTCATTTTCAGAATTAAATAATTAATTATCGAAAATATTAATTAATTATTCTAATTTAATAATTATTTTTCCAGAATTTTAAAATAATTTTTCTGAATTAATAATTATTTTTAGAATTTTTAATTAATTTTTTTTGATTTTTTAAATATTTTTTCGGAATTTTTAAATAATTAAAACAATTAAATAAATTAATTAATTAATTAAATATTACCTGACACGTGGCGCGATCTGTGCCGTCGGATCCCGGCACGAATCTCGAGGAGGCGCATTTCCCAAAAAATTGTTATCTTGTCGTTTAGCGCACGTGGCGCGATCTGGACCGTCCATCACCAGAAGCGCGAATTTCTGGAAGATCCAACAGTCGTAGTCGCTCGGCAGCTTTTTTCTCCGGTTTTGGAGCTCGGATGGGGACTTGCTCGGCAGTCCGACCGGGCACACTTTTTTTTTCTTTCTTCTTCCCGCCTCCTCTGTTCTTCTTCCCTTCTTCATTTTGTTTCCTTCCTTCCTCTTCTTCGTCTTCGAAGAACCTCGGCAAGAGAGAGAGGGTCTCAGCGACGGGGACAGCTTGCGAATGAGGAGGCGAGCTGGGCAACTGAGTGCAGCTCGGTTGAGGGAGACGAGCTCGGCATTGTGGAGCTTAAAGGAGAGGAGCTCGGTATGGCGAGGAGGTGGCCGATGATGGTGTCGTTGGCCATGGTGAAGCTCGTTGGTGGAGAGCTCGGAGCTCGTCTCTTTGAGCTCGCTCGTGGAGAGCTCGGAACTCGTTGGTGGAGAGCTCGGAGCTCGCTCATTGGCCATGGTGGAGCTCGGAGCTCGGAGCTCGACTCGTGGAGGGCTCGGAGCTCGTGGCAACGATGGGTTCGTCGAGGAAGGAGCTCGGAGCTCGGAGCTCCGGAGTGGGAGCTCGGCTCAATGGGGAGGTTTGTGAAGTTGGAGTTGGCGCTCGACGGTTGGGTTTTGGAGCTCGACGTCAGTGGAGAGCTCGGAATGGAACTCGGAGCTCGAAGTTGAGGAGTGCTCGAGCTCGCAAAGCCGGCGAGTTTGGACCTCTGGATTGTGGGCTCGATGGCCGAGCTTTGGCCATGGCAGGGCACATGGAAGCTCGCTAAAGGAGGAGGGAGCTCAGCTCAGCCTGGAGAACTTGGCGGGGCCTCGAAGCTCGTGAAGAAGACGGAGTCGAGCTCAGGAGAATGGGCGAAGAGGTTATAGGAGGAGTTCGGCCATGGAGGTGGCGAGGCACGGAGGTAGAGATCGGAGTTTGAAGGTGAGCTCGGGTTTTGTTCTCTTGGTTTTGGCGAGAACGAGCGGAAGAAGAAAAAGGAGAAGAGGGTACGGGTCGGTTGTGGAACCCGACCCGTTAGCCTTAAAAAAAAAATTTTTTTTCTTTTTTTTCTTTTTTTTCTTCTTCCCCGCTATTTCTTGTTCGACAAATCCGAGCACAAATTTCGAGGCAAATCTTTGGCCATTTTGTAGCTCGGTAGGACAGTGGCTCGGATTGGAGATCTGAACTATGTGGCTTGATCTGGACGGTTGATCACGATCGTGGCGCGAATCTCGAGACGGGCTCAGTTCCCAAGAAAACACTATCTTGTCATTTAGCGACGCTGGCAAGATCTGGGCCGTCCGATCGAGATCTTACACGAATGTTGAGGGAAAAGTGATTTTTCTCCGTTTTGGGGCTCGGATGGGCACTTGCTCGGTCAGCCGACCAGAGGTCTAGGGGTCCGGCTGTCTGAGCGACGTGGCGCGATCTGAGCCGTTGGATGATGGCACGAATCTCGAGACGGGCCCAGTTCCCAAGAAAACACTATCTTGTCGTGTAGTGGTGCTGGCATGATCTGAGCCGTTGATCTCAGCGCGGATCTCGAGGCGGGCACAGTTTCCAAGAAAACACTATCTTGTCGTTTAGTGCTGCTGGAGCGATCTGAGCCGTTTGATCGAGATCTTACGCGAATGTTGAGGGAAAAGTGATTTTTCTCCGTTTTGGGGCTCGGATGGGCACTTGCTCGGTTAGCCGACCGGGCTCTTTGATGTTGGGGTCGGATCGGCACTTGCTCGGCATCCGAGCGGAGGGAAGAGCTCGGCTCTGGAAGAGAGCCATTTGTGAGACAAGTGTGAGGAGGAACTCTAGGAGAGAGTTGTGCTCCAAATTTGTCAAGAAGGGGTCCGCTTTGGAGGCGAGCGGAGTGAAGAGCTCGGCTCTGGAAGAGAGCTATTTGTGAGACAAGTGTGAAGAGGAACTCTAGGAGAGGGTTGTGCTCCAAATTTGTCGAGAAGGGATCCGCTTTGGAGGCGAGTGGAGTGAAGAGCTCGGCTCTGGAAGAGAGCTATTTGTGAGACAAGTGTGAGGAGGAACTCTAGGAGAGAGTTGTGCTCCAAACTTGTCGAGAAGGGGTCCGCTTTAGAGGTGAGCGGAGCAAAGAGCTCGGCTCTGGGAGAGGGCCATTTGGAAGACGAGTTTGAGGAGCAACTCTAGGGGAGAGTTGTGAGCTCCGAACTCGTTGAGAAGAGGTCCGCTTCGGAAGTGAGCGGAGTGAAGAGCTCGGTAAGACGAGTGTGAGGAGGGACTCTATGAGAGAGTTGTGAGCTCCGAACTCGTGGAGAAGAGGTCTGCTTCGGAGGCGAGCAGAGTGAAGAGCTCGGCTCTGGAAGAGAGCCATTTGTGAAATGAGTTTGAGGAGCAACTCTTGGAGAGAGTTGTGAGCTCCGAACTCGTTGAGAAGAGGTCCGCTTCGAAGGCGGGCGGAGCGAAGAGCTCGGCTCTAGAAGAGAGCCATTTGTGAGATGAGTTTGAGGAGCAACTCTAAGAGAGAGTTGTGCTCCAAACTTGTCGAGGAGAGGTCCGTCTTGGAGGCAAGCGAAGTGAAGAGCTCCACTCTGGAAGAGAGCTATTTGTGAGACAAGTGTGAGGAGGAACTCTAGAAGAGAGTTGTGCTCCAAACTCGTTGAGAAGAGGTCCGCTTCGGGGGCGAGCGGAGCAAAGAGCTCGGCTCTGGGAGAGGGCCATTTGGAAGACGAGTTTGAGGAGCAACTCTAGGGGAGAGTTGTGAGCTCCGAACTCGTTGAGAAGAGGTCCGCTTCAGAAGCGAGCGGAGTGAAGAGCTCGGCTCTAGGAGAGCCATCTGGCAGACGAGTTTGAGGAGGAACTCTAGGAGAGAGTTGTGAGCTCCGAACTCGTTGAGAAGAGGTCCACTTTAGAGGGAGCGGAGTGAAGAGCTCGGCTCTGGGAGAGAGCTATTTGTGAGACAAGTGTGAGGAGGAACTCTAGGAGAGAGTTGTGCTCCAAACTTGTCGAGGAGAGGTCCGTCTTGGAGGCGAGCGGAGTGAAGAGCTCGGATCTGGAAGAGAGCTATTTGTGAGACAAGTGTGAGGAGGTACTCTAGGAGAGAGTTGTGCTCCAAACTTGTCGAGGAGAGGTCCGTCTTGGAGGCGAGCGGAGTGAAGAGCTCGGCTCTGGAAGAGAGCTATTTGTGAGACAAGTGTGAGGAGGAACTCTAGGAGAGAGTTGTGCTCCACACTCGTTGAGAAGAGGTCCGCTTCGGGGGCGAGCGGAGCAAAGAGATCGACTCTGGGAGAGGGCCATTTGGAAGACGAATTTGAGGAGCAACTCTAGGGGAGAGTTGTGAGCTCCGAACTCGTTGAGAAGAGGTCCGCTTCGGAAGCGAGCGGAGTGAAGAGCTCGGCTCTAGGAGAGCCATCTGGCAGACGAGTTTGAGGAGGAACTCTAGGAGAGAGTTGTGAGCTCCGAACTCGTTGAGAAGAGGTCCGCTTTAGAGGGAGCGGAGTGAAGAGCTCGGCTCTGGGAGAGATCCATTCGTGAGACGAGTGTGAGGAGGAACTCTAGGAGAGAGTTGTGCTCCGAACTCGCTATTTAAATGACAGAATCAACGGTTGTAGGAGCAGTTCCGAATGGCGAACCACTTCTAACCCGCTGAAGAGCAAGTTATTTGAAGAGGAATCGAGCCAAGTGTCGGACTCCGAACTCGTCGTTAGAGGGATTCAACGGTTGTGGGAGAAATTCCGAATGGCGAACCACTTCTAACCCGCTGAAGAGCAGGTTATTTGAAGAGGAATCGAGCCAAGTGTTGGACTCCGAACCATCGGTAGAGGTGTTCAACGGTTGTGGGAGCAATTCCGAATGACGAACCACTTCTAACCCGCTGAAGAGCAGGTTATTTGAAGAGGAATCGAGCCAAGTGTTGGACTCCGAACCATCGGTAGAGGTGTTCAACGGCTGTGGAAGCAATTCCGAATGGCGAACCACTTCTAACCCGCTGAAGAGCGAGTTATTTGAAAAGGAATCGAGCCAAGTGTTGGATTCCGAACTCGTTGTTAAAGGTTAGTAAGTTGCGGGAGCAGTCATGTAGAAGAAGCTGGACTCCGAACCCACCATTTAAGAGAGTCGTGACTCGGAGAGATAGAGAAGTAAGAGCAATAATTTTCAATGAAAAGATATAAAGTTTGAAATAAACTAAGTGGCCGCTTCAATAGGGCGAGCCATTATTACATGCTATTGGCTAGATTACAAGCATCGGCCTTATTGAAAATCAGGATCCTACTTCTACAATAAGGTGAAGACCTCTTGGGAGGAGCTGGAAGATTCTGAGTCTTAAATCTCGGTGGGCCCTTCGGTTCGTTTGTTGGCTCCTCAGGGGGGAAGCTTGGCCCCCTCTTTTTGGACGAACTTGGTCAGGTGCCCCCGCTGTATGAGTTCTTCGATCTCCTCCTTCAGAGCCCGACAATCTTCCGTATCGTGGCCGTGGTCCCTGTGAAAGCGGCACTACTTATCCTTGTTCCTCTTCTTGCCAGGTGTATTCATTCTCGGGAGAACGCGGAGGAGCCCTTCCTTGTCCACCTCCATAAGAACTTCTGATATATTGGCAATGAGGGGGGTGAACTTCTCAAACCGAGGAGTCAGGCGACGCTGTCCATTGCCGTCCTTCTGGGATTTTTGGGAGCCCTCTTCGCTTGTGCTCTTCCGTTTGTTCCCGGAAGATGTCTCCTCAAAGCCCGGGAGATTCTCGGCTTCTTCGGCCCGAAATGTACTTCTCGCTCCTAAGAAGGAGGTCGGCAAAATTATGTGGGGGCTTCTTGGCAAGGGAGGAGCGAAGGCTAGAGTTGAGGACGTTCGATTGGAAGGCGACCGCTGCAACAGGTTGGTCAAGGGAAGCAATGGATCTCACTTCTGCAGTGAACCTCCTCACATAGTCTCTCAACTTCTCTCCCTTCTCCTGGCGGAGCTGGAGTAACGAGATGTTAGTCTTCTCCGTGCGTCTGCTACTCACAAAATGAGTGATGAAGAGGCTCTCGAATTGCTCGAAGGAGAATATGGAATACGGGGCGAGGCGGGAGTACCACTCCCAAGCCGAACCCTTAAGAGTGGCGGGGAAGGTTTTTCACAGCAAAGCATCGGAAGCTTGGTGGATTAGCATGAGGGTCTTAAAGCTTTCGATGTGGTCCACGAGGTCCGACTCCCCCGAGTAAGTTTCGAACTTCGGGGGTTCGAAACCTCTTGGGATAGGAGCTTCCATGATGGTCCGGGAGAAGGGAGGTCTACTCGGGCAAATGGTCCTTCCTCTTAACTCCTCATCCTTGTCTATTCGGCCGATGTGCCTCTCCATCTCGTGGAGACGGCGGTAGAGAGCATCGTCCCTTTGACGATAGTCAAACAAGCCTCTGGACTCGTCTTCATAGGAAGGGGAGCGACGACGGTAGCTCTAGGAGCGGCGAGGGCTAGGCATGCGCTGTTGGAGCCGGAGGAGGAGTTATGGACCGATGGTGAGGACTTTGGACTCGTGGAGGGGTAGGAGCCCTCTGAGCATTGTTATTGTTGGGTCGGAGGTTGAGGGCTTGCAAGACCGTTGCTTGGAACTGCTGGAAATCGGCACGGGTGATGGGTGCCTCATCGTTCCTCGGATGTTGTCGACCGGCAGGGGAATGAGGTCTTCTCCTATGGTGTTCGGGGGACTCTTTCATCCCTCTTCGGGTAGGGGACCTTCTATAGTCTCGGTGGTGAGGATTTCGCTCATCTGGATGTTGCTGGCGGGAGGCTCCCTCTCGGGCCCACTTTTCATCCAGACGATGGCGAAGATCCTCATCTTTCTGCCGGTTGAGGACGGTATTTCGAAGGTCAGGGGCCTAAGGACTGTGGGAGGCGTAAGAGTCCGTAGAGGCATTGTGTATTGAGATGCGGTCCTGATGGAGAGGTTGCTTTTGCTTCTGCGGGTTAGGACCAGCGGGACCGTTAGGGGGTTGCTGATTCAGAAGAGGAGGCTGGTCCTGTTGGAAATGGTCCTCGGCCGGAGGAGGAAGTTTCCCCTGCTGCGGAGCGGGATGGACGGGGACTTCCTGCTGTTTATCAATAGGGTTGGGTCCACGGTTGGACCCCCTGGATCTTACTTTTCTGGGAGGCATGGCTGGAGAAGAGCTAGTCGACGAGGAAGAGGCGGAGGCTATTCGTATGGTTTCCCACAGACGGCGCCAATCTGTTATCGCTGAATCTGGTGTGGGGGTAAACAGATAGAATTTGTAGGTTCGTGGAAAAACCTGAATAGCGCGTCCAAGCCTGTTCGTCGGAGTTGGGCTGTTGAGCTCCTGCCGTTCACCTACAAGGAAGTGCGATACACCGGGGTTGATCCCGGCGACGCACCCTCCGACGCTCTTGTCAGTAACCAGTGATGATTAAGAAAGAGCTTAAGTTGGCAAAAGAGTGATCAACCTATAACAGTGGTAGGTGGGGGGTATTTATAGTCGCCGTTGGGATCAGATTAGGAATGTGATTCCTGTGATCTGATAAGGCGTAAAATCCTCGTAATCAGATTAGGAATGTAATCCCTTAATTTCCGGTGAGAGGATAATCGCGAATCAGGCCTGTTGATTTGGTTCAATCAGAGACCCTAATTCTATCCTGTCGGACTGGGTTTGTATCGGGTCGGGACCCGTACCCAGTGGAGGTGGATCCGTTCGCGGGTTATTGGATCTGTGAGAAGGAGACCCAGTACCCGCTTCGGACCCGTTAGTAGGTGAAATTATCGTTTTACCCCTGAGCTTTAAGATTCGTCTCCAATGTGAACGGTCCCGATTTAATCCTATTTTTAGCCATATCAGAACGTGACGCGGTTGCAGCGGGAAAGTCGGTGGAGGTGGAGATATGTGGAAGAAACTGAGATTCCATCAAGTAGTAGTAGTACCTGTAAATTTTATTTTATTTTTGATTTTTGATTTTTTTTTGGGTAAAGCGGGGCGAGTAGGGAATAAGGTTAGGGGTTTTCGGAGAGGGTAGGGAGGAGATTGAGACGACGAGAACTTCGGTGGTGACTTGGTGTCGAGGACAGTAATGGATGGGTTCTCGGGTGGAGAGCGGCGGCGCTGAGAGGGGCAAGGCGGTCGAATGGTGGGTCTTGACGGTAGCTGGAGGACGGGAGGTTGCCGACGAGGAAGGATTTGGGGGTGCTCAGCGGCGGTGGAGGATTTGACGAGGCCGATGATGCTGATGAGGACGAGTATGCTGATGTTGAGGACGAGGATGCTGCTTTTTTTTTTTTTTTTTGGCCTGTTGGAATTCTAGGATATTGGGAAGAACGAAAAATTTGTATAACTTGGCTCTGATACCATGTTAAGATAAATCAGAGAGACGAAAACAATACTGATTATTAAATTAAGAAATAACTGAGTACAATATTTTCTATATATAAGAGTGAACCAAATATAAAATTAGCCCAATACTAAATGTGGGACTATAATATCTAACAGCTCTCACACCAAAATCAGCAGCAATAGTATATATATGTTGAATGCATAACGCTCTACAAAAATTTCCTACAGTGCGACACTCTAGAATCCTTATTTTCAATCATAAAAACACTAATTCTTAACAAAGTTTGTAGTGATCATATTCTTAAACCAACAATAATGCACCGAGTGGGAGAGGAGATCAAGCAAAGCATAAAATTTTTAAGTGTGGAGTGTAAGCCAATACTTTCCTCTCTTAAGCCATAAGTAACCAATTAACTATTGTAGCATTGAAAGCAAAGGTGTTTAATTAGTAGTTGGTTAGTTATAACCTCCTTGTCTCTCTTTCTCTCTGTCATCTTCTGGTTACTGAAAGCCTAAATGTACCTAACCAGTCTTCTAGAATATATCTACATGCTACCTTTCTTGTTATCCAAATTGCTTTTCTCAGAGCATCTGTAGTTCATTGACTATTTTTCCATTTTTTTTCGAAAAATGAGAAAAAAAAGGTACTGCAGTCGTTGGCCAAAATCCGAAATTTTGGTTCTTGGTGAACAGAAGACTATTAAATATGGTAAAAGATTTGGAATTTTGAAAAATATAGCAATCGGAAGATGATTTATCGTCTGTTGCATCGGACGGAAAAAAAAAATTCGTCGGAGAGATTTTTATTGTTCTGAAAAGTATCGAGCGAAAATTAATTATCCGTCCCAAAACAATTCAGTTTAATTAAATCGATGGACGAGAAATAAAAATTTTAAAACAAAGAAACCTCCTCATTCCTTTGACGAGGGAAGGATTCCCGTCCCCTTATTTTTAATTTTTTTTAAAAAAAAAAAAAATCGATGGACGAGAAAAGAACTCCCATCCGTTCCAATATTTTATTAGATTTTTTTTTTAACTTCAGACGAAAATTCGTCTTTCGTCTGCAATTTTGAAATTTTTGAATATCTATTTTTTAACAATCAACGACTGCAACGCAAAGCTTTTTTTTCTATTTTTATTTGCAAAATATCCAAAAATTGTGTCAAGGCTACTACAGATGCTCTTAAAGGGAAAGATAAAGGCACAGATCTGATCGAGTCAAGGATAATTCAAAATTTTTTTCTTTGAATAAGTACTCATAGGCTAATTTCATAATAAGGAATTCGTACAAGTTAAGGCTTAAAGTCTCAATCTCGTATACATTATTTAAGAGATTTACTACCATACTTCTACACACTTTAAAAGTTTAAAGGACAATAATTTAATAAAAATAATCTTTTAAGGACCAGATAAGAGTATAACAAGGTCAACCAAATTGTAAATTTCATCAGCCGAATCGTTAAAAGTACACGACTAAGGGGTTAAATTAAATATGTTTATAGACAGATCACTTGTCATTTATAGACATTCAACCATTTAATTTTAACCATTTATTTTTAAGTGGAAGTTATATTAACCATTCATTCAACTGTTGTTAGTTACCATAATATCCTTAAAGTTCAAATTTATTTATAACATAATTATTTGCTAAAGTAGCACTCATATAAAATAAAAGTTTATGCCACTAAGGATAATTTGTAAAGAGTATGTGATGAGTAAATGAATGTCTCAAATTCGATAACAGATTACTTCTTACTAGTAATCTGCACGCGGGATGCACGTTCTATTTTTTTTAATACATAGTAAATAATCTCTAATAATATTATAATGGGAGAAGGTCTTAGTGTCATTTGTCATTTTGTCATTCTACAAACATGTGCAACGCACGTACATAACTAATATAAAGGAGGTTTCCGGTTCAAATCCTCCCTACGTCAGAGTTTTTGTTTTTATTTTTATTTTTTGAAATTATTAAAACGTGCATCACACGTGTATATTCATTTAATTTGATGACTTTACTTTTTGTAGACGTGCATCGCACGTACATTATACTAGTAAGAATTAATCTGACATCGAACCTGAGACCTCACTTTACTTATCACATACACCTTACAAATTTTTCCTACTGACACAAACTTTTATTTTATATGAGTGACTTTTGTGAATAATTATGTTGTAAATAAATTTGAACTTTGAGGGTGTTATGGTAACTAACAACAGCTGAATAAATGAATGATTAATATAACTCCAATTTAAAATGAATGATTGAGATTAGATCGTTGAATATCTACAAACAAAAACCCCAACTCTCCCATTATAATATTAGTAATTATTTATTATATTTAAAAAATAAATTAATTAGAACATATATTGCACACGTGCACAGATTACTGGTGTTTTTATCGTCAATTGGCTATGTGCATGTAATGTTGATGTATGCATTACATCATTCAGTTTATACTTCAAGCAGTCGTGTCTATTAGAATAATACAAATATTGAAATATAGCAACTAATATAGCAACCCTTTTCTCCTCTTCGCTTCCCTCTCCAATTTTGGGAGGCGCCCTCTCCTTCATCCCCTCGTCGTTTCAAGGTGTGAGTGCTTTCCTTTCCTCTCCAGCTTCCGTCCTCCTCTTTGAGCGTTCCTGCGCCCGCTCTGTCATCCTGGGGCCTTCTCTCCCCGCCCTGGCCCCCTTCCCTGCTTGCTGAATTGAGCCTTCCCCCACAGCTACAGGTACTCTACTTCCCCCGAGGTCCAGGTCGTCTAATCACTGTAAGTTCTTGCTCAATCTCACCTTTTAAGTTTCTGTTTTTGTTATATCGCTTGTTTTTGTGGCTTTTCTGCGCATTTTCCTGGCATTTCAATAGCCCTTCTCCTTCGGGCGGCGGATCTGTATCCCGGTGAGTTCGCCCCCCTCATTTCCTGGTGGGTTTGTTCATCCCTCATCGGTATTTTTTCCCCTGTGCTCTATCCCCAATTTTCACAGTGTCCTCACTATGTATCGTATTATCTTTTAATCTCGGCAGCGGACGCTGCCCAACGATTATCCCCGCTTTGTGCTCTGGTTGCTTCGACGCCAGAGCCGCCATTTCTCTTCTCCCCTTCTCCCCTAATTGTCCCCCGTCTGTGGTTCCCCTCTTCGAGTGGGCCTTTACTATCGCGGCCCATGGCCTTAACTTGCGTTGAGGTGGTTAAAAAAAACAAAAAAAAAATAATTCTATTAACTTTCCTCGCATGGGCCTACTCAACGTTTTGGGTTGGTGACATCCAATTCGTTTAAGCCCATTCTCGCGAAGCTTCCCACAGCCTCTTCGGCTACTTCTTCCCGCCCTTCCCTTTCACGCTCTCTACCTCTTGCCTCCACTTCTTCACCCCATTCTCTCCGCTTCTGGCCGATCTGCTTCCGCTACTTACAGCGCGGCCACCTCAAAATTAGTTGTCCCAACAAAATGAAATGTCTCTTTTGTCACAAATCCGGCCATGCGCAGCAGCGCTGCTACGCCCTTCAAAAGATTCTAGGGCTCCCTATGGGAGCGCCTATTTCTGATCAGGTGCTGGGGGCAGTGGACCTTCCTTCCCTTCGTAGTAAACTTCCTGCCGCTAAACCGTCGAAATCTCGAAAGCAACCATCGTCATCCAAACCCCCTTTTGATTCCCACGCCACCCCCGGATCATCTCATCTCTGTGCACCCTCTACCCTCTTCTGCGACATCAGCTGCCTCACCCCGCCTTCCCCCCAAGCAGCAGGTTACCATCGTCTTCCTTCCTAAGTCTGAGCTGACAGACCGTTTGAAGTACTTCAGTACCTATGGGGCTTTGTCCTTCATTGGAGGTACGGTGCCATTTTTCACCTTGAATTCCTTTCTATGTAACTTCTATAACATTAAAGATTGGGATTGGGTTCTCTAAAATTGCTCAAATGGCGATATGGTGATCCGGTGCCCCTCTCCTAAGATCTTGGAGGATCTTATTGCGACCCCATCCCTGACCATTGGTTCTATCTCTCTTGCTGTTCGGCAATGGGTGCAGATCCCATCCCCGTCCTAGGTTCCTGATACTGTTGAGTCTAAAGTCTCCCTTGTTGGACTTCCACCTTTCTGCGATTCCCTCCGATTGGTCAGAGATTTGGCCAAATGCATTGGTGAGATTGTGAGCATTTCATCTAAGGCGAGACTGGCATCTGGCAGCCTTCAGATTGAAGCACTCTTCCGCTGCCCCAAACTCCCCCCCCCCCCCCCCCCCGTATTGAGGCTTTCTGCTTATCGGATGGTACATCTACTTTCACAGTTTCTGTTCATTACCACGATTCTTCTACATCGTCGGGGCTCCCCTCCCTCCCTCCCTCGGTGCCTGAGGCTTCTATCTTTGGCGCCGACCTAAACTCATCCTTTCACCCCGGAGGTGCCTCCTCCTCGAATGTCAAAAGCGCAGCGGCAAAAGCTCTTCGCGCAGCAAGTTCTCCCCTCACTCTAGGACAGCAGCTTCCCACTCCATTCCAAAGATTTCTCCTTCTAAAGCCCCCAACCTCGTGTGGATCAACCCTGATCTTCATGCAGCGAAAGGAGCTTCTTCCACTTCCCTTTCTACTCCGGTGAAAGCTGCTGCTCCTCTTCCGCCTCCCCCAAAGGCCCCCCTGTCAGCTACTCTTCCTCCAGCTCTTCCAGTTGCTAAACGTTCCCCTATGTCTAAAAGTAAGCGGCCTTCTTCTCCCTGGCCAGCGTGGAAGGTCAATCCGAACTTCGCGTCGGACTGGGAGCAATTCCAACAGCTCGCTCACTTCCCTACTCCCAAGCACGCTGATCCTGCTTTTGAGCCTTCCAATCTCAAGACCTCGCAACCTTCCAAAACTGACTCATGGATCAATGAGGATCCCCTACTTTTAGAAGAAGAAAATGACCTTAATCGCGAGTGTCAAGCTAAGCAGGTATCTCCTCCACCTTCTGCTAAGTATTTCTCTTTTATTTTCCTCTTCTTTGCGAACTGTGTTTTTAAACTTTTGCATTTTGCCTTATTGGGTCAAGCCTTAACGGCGCCCCATCGGGGCCGACCCTCTCTTAAGATCGACCCCTTCGGATCTTTGTTTCGAGGTTGGATTCCTCCAGCCCCTGAATCGAAGGCCCGAAGATTATTGGGGCTCTCTATTCCCTTCTTACCCCTTTCTTCATCTTTCTGCGATGCAAATCACAAAGTTCCGATTACGACTCTCGACCAATCTCCGATGCCTTATCCCTCCAGCATCTCGTCCCCTCTCCCCTCACATGCTCTGGTCTCGAAGAGCATCGATTCTGAGAGCAAGCTCCCCCCGCTCTTGCCTCATCGTTACATCAGGTCTAGCGCTCGACTTCTAGCTAATAAACAGAAAAATTCTCCTTCCCACTACGGCCGTTTCTCCGCTGCTGGCATCAGCTCTGACAAACCCAAGATTCAATCTCTGTCCTCCGCTGACCTACCACTGATGCACCATAACCAGCTAAGGTCTCTATACTTCGATATTTTCAACTCTCTCTCTGATGGCAAATTTGCTACCCTTGCGCAGGACATGGGCTTCCTTATCGACCCTACTGACTCCTCCCGGATCTGTGCCATTAGAAAATTGGAACGTCTTAGAGTTTTAGAGCATAGTCAGCCCCATGATTAGTGTCTCTTGGAACATCCGAGGTTTGAATTGCCCGTCTAAGCAACGGGCAATTTTTGACTTAATCTCTTCTTCTCACTGTGACATGATCTCCATTCAAGAATCCAAATTGGAGTCTCCCACTCAATCGATCCTAAGCTCATTAGGCGGATCCCTAATCTCTAAGTGGATTTCGCTGGATGCTATCGGATCGAGAGGAGGGATCCTATTTGGATTCAAAGAAGCGTTATTCTCGCTTATCGCGGTTCAACGCCTTAATCTCTTTCTTATTACTCAGCTTTTTTAGACGCAATTCAACTGTCCTCTTACCGTTATATCGGTTTACGGTCCCTCCTCCTCCGAGAGGAGGTCCTTATTCTGGAACGAATTTCTTTCGTTACAACAATTTTCCAGCGAACTATGTATCCTCTGTGGCGACTTCAATGTCACTCGGTTTGTTTCCGAAAGATCGAATCCAGTCTTCTCTTATACCCAATCCTGCCGTTTTAATGATTGCATCCGCGAGCTGCAATTATCCGACCTGCCTATCTCAGGTAGGTCTTTCACCTGGTCCAACCAGCGTCACCCTCCCACGTTTGCCAAGCTTGATCGTTTCCTAGTCTCGCAACCCTGGATCGATCGTTTCCCTCAATCTTCCTCCCAAGCTCTCCCTAATCCATCTTCTGACCACGTCCCGATCACCCTATCATCCAACTTTCATTTCAGCCACCAGCACAAATTTCGTTTTGAAAAATTATGGTTACAAGACCAACTCTTCGTTAGTCTGGTGGAGGAATGTCTAGCCTCGATTACCGGTTCATCAGGATTGGGTAACATCCTTCTCAAACTGCATGTGATCAAGCATGGATGCAAAATCTGGCGTTCCGAGAGACAACACAACACCCTTTTCCTCAAAAACTTCCTCCTTCAATCCATTGAGTCCTTTGATAAGATGGAAGAACAAGTTCCGTTGTCTGATGCTGCTCGAGGAGAGCATCTTTCCTGCAAGCAGGATTATGCTGACATCCTCCAGCAAGATCATACAAAATGGGCTCAAAGAGCTCGTATTAAATGGATGAAGGAGGGTGATGCCAATACCACCTTTTCCCACAACTTTGCATCTCATAGGCAACATTGTAACCGTATTTCCTCGATCTCCGTCCAGGGGGTTGACGTCTCCTCCGATGGAGAGATCCATCGGGAATTCCTCAATTTCTATAAAAATCTTATTGCCTCGTAGAAACATCGCGCTGTCGAGCTCGATTGGCTCCAACTTTATGGTAACCAATCTCACGATCTCTCTTCTCTTGAAGCGCCCTTCACTATGGAAGAAATCAAATGTGCTATTTTTGCTTTAAAAAGCAATTCAGCCCCTGGCCCAGACAGCTTCCCGGCCTTCTTCTTCCAAAATTTTTGGGATTGGCTTAAGGAAGATCTCTTCAAATTGTTTCAGGACCTTCTCGAGGGTTACTTCTCCTTTGATCGCATTAATTACGCGCACATTGTACTCATTCCTAAGATAGCGGGGGCTCACTTATTGACTAACTTCAGGCCCATCAGTCTGATCAACACTTCTTTCAAAATTATTATGAAAGTCCTGTCTTCTAGACTGGGCGCTATAATCTCCCCCCTCATCGACTCCGCCCAATCGGGATTCATCAAAGATCGATTTATCCTTGATAGTGTTGCCTCGGCCCAAGAGATCATTTCCCACTGTCATAGATCTGGCACTGAGGGTATCCTTCTTAAGCTTGACTTTCAAAAAGCGTACGATAATGTTAATTGGGATTTTCTCCTTGACATCCTTACCTTCCGGGGTTTTGGCCCCAAATGGATAGCTTGGATTAAATCCAGCCTATACTCTGGGACCTCTTCTATCTTCATCAACGGCTCGGAGGGGCACAAATTCAAAATTAAATGTGGTCTCCATTAGGGAGACCCCCTCTCCTCTCTTCTTTTTGCCCTCGTTGCCGACGTGTTTAGCAAGCTCCTCAGGAATGCTTGGAACCTTCAAATGATCGAGGGTCTCGGATCTTCCCCCCATTTTGAGGGGGTTCTCAACCTGCAATATGCAGATGACACTATCATCTTTTCCAAACCCAACGTCCACTCCCTTCGCAACCTTAAACTTCTCCTTTACTGCTTCGAAATGGCATCAGGCCTATCTATCAATTTCCAAAAATTTTCTGTCCTTTGGCTAAGCGGTTCCCCTAATCGCCAGGTTGAGGTATCCAATTTCTTCAATTGCCCAATCGCTAGCTTTCCGATCTCTTACTTAGGCATCCCTCTGAGATGGGGCTAGTTGCGCAGAGCTGACTGGTTCCTACTTATAGATAAAGTGGAATCTAGGCTTTCTGTTTGGTCTGGTAAAGTCCTCTCCCGAGGAGGCAGGTTGGTCCTCATTAACTCGGTGATTTCAGCCATGCCTCTTTACATGATGTCTTATTACTTCATGCCCTCCTGGGTGATCAAGAGGATTGATCAGATTAGGAGTAATTTCCTCTAGTCCGGATCCTCCTCCTTTAAACCTGGATCGCACCTAGCCCATTGGAAATTGATCTGTACCTCCAAAGAAGAAGGGGGTCTCGGGGTCTTGAATCTTAGGGACCATAACATTGCCCTCTTGGGTAAATAGTTGTGGAGATTACATAATCTCAATCACCTTCCATGGATCCGATGCATCAAAAATTATCGATCTTCGTCTTCCAACTGGTGGGAATTCCCCCCTCTAACTTCTCGCCACGCATCCCCTTTCTGGAAAGGGATCTGGAAGGCGTCTTCTGCCTTCCAGTGTAGCATCGTTCGTACCTGTTATGACAGATCCACAGCAAAATTTTGGACTGATCTGTGGATTGGCAATATCAAACTATCATCCGCGTACCCTTCTTTATTTCACTTAGCGGCTTCTCCGTCAGCGACGGTGGCGAACGCTTTCATCATCATAGATAATGCTAGACACTGGTTTATCCCTTTCGTGATCGATCTTCCTCCCTCTCTCGCTGAAACTTTTAACGACCTCCTCGCCTCCTTCAATAGCTACGTGTGGCATCCAAATGAGGGTATTTCTTGGCGCTGGTCGCCTTCAGGCACTTTCTCGGTTAAATCTGTTTACCATTTCCTGAACACTAAAGGAATTCGATCGTTGTCAGCTCATTTCATCTAGGACTCCTGTGCACCTATTAAGGTGCAAATTACCTCATGGCTCGCTTTCAATAATAAACTGCTTACCGTTGAAGTTCTTAACAAAAGAAACTATGCCTGAAGTGCGATCAGCATCCGAAAGACGTTAACCATCTTTTCATCCAGTGCCCCCTCATCCTCCCACTTTGGAAGATTAGCACTTTGGCTTGGGACACTGGTTCGATTCCCCCCCAATTAGCTGCCGTATGGTCTTATACGCCTTCGAACGTAATGTTTCGAAGTGCGTGGATGTTAGCTATTCAAATCATCATTTGGATCATTTGGAAGGAAAGGAATATCAGGGTTTTCCAACATCGACGTAACTCGATCGCGTCAATGATTGATGATTTGTTATTTCTTTTTAAACTCTGGGTTTCAAGCCCAAAGTTCAAAGCCAACACTTCTCTGGCATGTCAAAAATTATATGACTCCTTTCATTGTCTTAGTAATCTTCACGCTTTATAGCAGCTATATTGTTATACTATTGTGCTCACCTTTTTCTTTTACTCTCCTCCTTTTTCGTTTGCAGGTTTGAACTCCCCGTAGGGGTTCCGCAGGGTGTGCAGGTTTAGATCGATTACTGCTGCTGACTTCTTCTCTTTTTTGGTTCCCCTGGGCTTTGGCTAAGCTACTGTATGTATGTTTTGTTAAGCTTTAGCTGCTTATGTTGCCTGGGAGGCTTATGTTTCTGTGTTATTTCCTGGTCTGTTAAGCTTGTAACTTTTGGTATCTTACTTTAGCGCCTGTTCGCTCTTTATATATAGCTGGCTGGACAGCTGTTTTGTGCATCTATGCACCTTTACCTATTTGAGATGCCTAACAACCAGTCTTAACTACTACGTACTGTCATTATCGTCTGATTCTAGCTTCTTGTATTTGGCTGTTGGATTGGTTTATGCTGAGCGTTTTTTATCGCTTTTATTTTTCTTCCCTGTGATCGGTGCTTTTGCTCTTCTTCTCTGCGGGATAGAGATGCGGTTCGCTGCATTTCTTTTCACTGTGGGTTTGACCGGAGTGTGTTCTCACTGTGAGTTACATCGTGGTTCTCTGGTTGAGCCACTGCTCTCGATGAGTGCTGCTTTTAGGTGGCTATGGATCCATGCTGTTTTCCTTACTGCTACTAATAGATGCTTGTTCTGCTTCTATTTAGTATGGCGAGTGTTCTGATTTTGGGTGAGAGGGGGATGCTTTGTCTTGTTAAGCCTCCTCAACCGTGCGGTTTTGCCATGGACTGACTTCGCTGTAGAGCACTGATCATATCCCGCATTTGCAGTTGCGTGTATTCCCTCGAGTTTCCTCTTGAGTGATGCCGCATAGGGTGAGTCTCGGCGTGCACTTCCTTTCCGATCTCAAGCCAAGACAGAGGCTTCCTAGTCGAGGAGCGCCTTCCCTTATCTGGACCGCAATTCCCACCCCCCCCCCACCCCCCCGCTGAAGCCTCGCCTTGGACCTAGTTGTTTAGCGATGCTGTTCTTGAGTTGTGCCTAGCTTGATTTTGACATTTATGTACTTATTACCTGTATTAGAGCATTTCTTGTGCGTTTATTTGTTTTACTTCTGGTAAAACCCTTCTTGTATTTATTATTATTATTAATTGATTGGCAGGCTGGAGTCTTTTGACTCTATCCGTTTCATCAAAAAAAAGAAATATAGCAACTAATTGATCTCAACCATACAAGTGTGTATAAATCATAGGCCTTGCTCACAACTAATTACACATTCCAAATCCAACTGAGCAAAAATTAGTTGGGAATACTCCTTTCTCATATCCCTCACTATCATCTTTCTCCTGCTCATTTAACTCATAATATCTCTAATATTATAACGAGAGAAGACTTTAGTATCATTTGTAAATCTCTCAATATGTACAATGCACGTATATAATTAATACAAAAGACGTTTCATGTTCGAGTCCTCCCTACGTCAGAGTTTTTATTTTTATTTTTTAAAATTATCAAAACGTACATTGCACGTGTAAATTACTATTATAATATAATGAGAAAATGCCTTAATGTCATTTGTATAACTACCAATGCGTGCATTGCACGTGCATAACTAATATGAAGGAGGTTAGAGGTTCGAGTCTTCATTACGTCAGATTGTTGACTTTAATTTTTTAAAATATATTAAATGTACATCACATGTGTAAATTATTATCTATCTATCTATCTGTAATATAATAGATAATATACATGCAACTCAATCTGTAATATATAATATATAATATAAATGTACATCTCTAATCTCTAATATTATAATGGGAGAGTTGGGGTTGTCATTTTTCAGCATACAAACCCGTGTGTTGCACATGCAACTCAACTCTCCCATTAATTACAACAAAAACAAACTAATAAAAAAAACAACCTATTTAAAACGTGCAAAGCACATGCAAAACAATTTAATAAGATTTTTTAATACCAAACATACACATATGTTGTACGTATAACTCAAAATCACCTTATACACACATGCATTACACTTACAAATTGTAGCTTTTACGTCAAAATATTTTTTCCAATTACGTACAACGCACGTCAAACTCTAAAAATATTTCTTAACACGTATATCGTACATAAAAATCCTCCAACTCTTATCAAAACGTGCATCGCACGTGAAAAATACTAGTAATATTATAATGAGAGAGTTGGAGTTGTCGTTTGTAGACAACCCAACATGTGCAACACGTGTTTAAATTAGAAACCAAACAAATAAATGTGCACTGCACATATAGATTAAAACCACAGTGTAAATGAAGTATCAGGTTTGAGGCTAAACTACATCGAATATTTACTTTTAAAAAACATATTTTTAATAAGACGTACATTGCACGTGTAAATTACTAGTATTTAATTATCGACATTTTATTTAAGATAAGAGTCATAAAACCAACGAAGTTTGACAGTAAATTAAGAAACTCTTTGTTATTTACTTTCGATCTACTTATTCCTAGAGCAATATCGTTTTCCTTTTTCGATATTTTATACATAAAATGACCCAAAAATTCTGATGATATAATATTAAAATAGAAAAAAAAATCAAAATCCCAACCTCATCCCCGGATCTCTCTCTCTCTCTCTCCTTTCTCCACCGACCAAATACCCGTCATTGACAACACCGTCACCCACCTCCATCATCATTGATGCTGTTTGTTTTTGGGGTGTGGGGGTAGCAGGTGTGAGTTCTTATAATTTTTGAAGGGGAAACTATGGTACTGGCATAGATCCAAACATGGGGAGTAGGACCGGCTCGGGAGTAGCAGCAGAGAGGTAGAGGTAGAGGCCGGGTGCTTGGCTCGGATCGAGTAGCTCGGCTCAGATGAAGTGCTCGACTCGACCTTATGTACCCACACACTGTCTAGAAACACCGGGAGAAGTCCCGATGACAGGTCCTCCGACGATCTAGTCAGTCACTGAGAAAGCAACAGTAACTAGGGTTCAGGTGGGGAAAGATTGATTAACTTTTAAATTGAGGAAGGGGGGGCTGGTATTTATAGGCAGAGGCATGCGGGTCTGTGACCCTAACGCGGAACGGGTCATACCCGTTTGCCCGTGGGCCTGAATGGGCTGAAGCCCATTTGACCTGTTTGACTTGATGATCACATGGGAGCGAGATTAGAGGGAATCTGAGGGTCCTGATTGTGCCACTCTTTTGTTCTATATCACAAGCCCCCCACTCCTGCAGGGCGGTGTGAAAAATAGTTGTGGAGGAGTAGTTTGGATTCTACGGAGAAGAGTGTTAGAGAGTTTCCTGGGATCTTCTTGGGGTCGGCGCTGAACCGAGGTGAGTCCGAGCGGCCGAGCAGCTAGTGCTTCCACAAGTGTGGACGACCGTGCCCTGATGATCCCCCAGTCACCAAGGAAAGGGGGTCGGCTTGGGGTGCAGAGGCTGTCAGAGATCGTCATGGTCGGTTTTTGGGTCGTCGAGTCCAATGGTGACCTTGGCTTGTGACAGCTACCCATGCACCCAAAATCACCGTCGAGGGTCGATGTTTAGGGGGTCGGCTCGGGTCGTTGATCCCATAGCGACTCAGCTTTATGGAAGCTACCCCTATGCTTGAAATCACCGTCGAGGGTCGAGGCTTAGGGGGTCGGCTCGTAGCGTCGAGCCCACAGCGACTTAGCTTTGTGGAAGCAACTCCTGTGCTCGAAATCACAATCGAGTGTCGAGGCTAAAAGGGTCGGCACAAAGCGATGAGCCCAAGCAGCTTAGCTTGTGAAAGCTACCCCTGTGCTCAAGATCACAGTCAAGCGTTGGGGATTAGGGGGTCGGCACGGAGCGACGAGCCCAACCGACTTAGCTTGTGAAAGCTACCTCTGTGCTCGAGAACACAGTCGAGCATCAAGGCTTAGGGGGTCGGCAGATAGCGATGGGCCCCAGCACATAGCTTGTGAAAGCTACCCCTGTGCTCGAGATCATAGCCGAGCATCGTGGCTTAAGGGTTCGGCAGAAAGCGACGAGCCCCAGCGATTTATCTTGTGAAAGCTACCCCCGTGCTCGAGATTATAGTCAAGCGTCGAGGCTTAGGAGGTCGGCATGGAGCAACGAGCCCAAACGGCTTATCTTGTGAAAGTTACCCCTGTGCTCGAGATCACAGTCAGGCATCGCGGCTTAAGGTAGTCAGCACGGAACGACGAGCCCAACTGACTTAGCTTTTGAAAGCTACCCCTGTGCTCGAGATCACAGTTGAGCGTCGAGGCTTAAGGGGTCGGCGGAGAGCGACGAGCCCCAACGACTTTGTTTGTGAAAGCTACCCCTGTGCTCGAGATCACAGTCGTGCGTCGAGGCTTAAGGGGTCGGCGGAGAGTGACAATCCCCGGTGATTTAGCTTGTGAAAGCTACCCCCGTTCTCGATATCACAGTCGAGCGTCGAGGCTTAGGGGGTCGGCACGGAGAGACGAGTCCAAGTGACTTAGCTTGTGAAAGCTATCCCAGTGCTCGAGATCACAGTCGTGTGTCGAGGCTTAGGGGTTGGCACGGAGCAACGAGCACAACCAACTTATCTTGTGAAAGCTACCCCTGTGCTCGAGATCACAGTCGAGCATCGAGGCTTAGGGGGCAGCAGAGAGCGACGGGCCCTAGCGACATAGCTTTTGAGAGCTTTCCGTGCTTGATATCACAGTCGAGTGTCGAGGCTTAAGGAGTCAGCAGAGAGCGTTGAGCCCCAGCGATTTAGCTTGGGAAAGCTTCCTCAGTGCTCGAGATCACGGTCGAGCATCAAGCCCCAGCGATTTAGCTTGGGAAAGCTTCCTCAGTGCTCGAGATCACGGTCGAGCATCAAGCCCCAGCGATTTAGCTTGGAGTGCTCGAGATCACGGTCGAGCGTCGAGGGCTTAGGGCATCGGCACGGAGTGACCAGCCCAAGCAACCTAGCTTGTGTAAGCTACGCCCGTGCTCCAGATCATAGTCGAGCATCGAGGGCTTAGGAGGTTGACACGGATCGACGAGACCAAATGACTTAGCTTGTGAAAGCTACCCCTATGCTCGAGATCACAGTCGAGCATCGAGGCTTAAGGGTGTTGGCACGGAGCAACGAGCCTAAGTGACTTAGCTTGTGAAAGATACCCTTGTCCTCGAGATCACAGTCGAGCGTCAAGGATTAGGTGGTCGGCAGAGAGCGACAAGCCCCATCGACTTAGCTTGTGAAAGCTACCCTTGTGCTCGAGATCATAGTCGAGCATCGAGGCTTAAGGGGTCGGCGTAGAGCGATGAGCCCCAGCGATTTAGCTTGTGAAAGCTACCCCCATGCTCGAGATCACAGTCGATCTTCGAAGCTTAGGGGGTCGGTACGGAGCGACGAGCCCAAATGACTTAGCTTGTGAAAGCTACCCCTGTACTGGAGATCACAGTCGGGCGTCAAGGCTTAAGGGGGTCGGCACGGAGCGAAGAGCCCAAACTAATTAGCTTGTGAAAGCTATCCCTGTGCTCGAGGTCACAGTCGAGCATCGAGGCTTAAGGGTGTCGGCACGAAGCGACGACCCGAAGCAACTTAGCTTGTCAAAGCTACCCCTGTGCTCGAGATCACAGTCGAGCGTCGATGCTTGGGGGGTCGGCAGAGAGCGACGAGCCCCAGCGACTTAGCATGTGAAAGCTACCCCTGTGCTCGAGATCACAGTCGAGAATCGAGGCTTAAGGGTTCAGCACAGAGCAACGAGCCCCAGCAATTTAGCTTTTGAAAGCTTCCCATGTGCTTAAGATCACAGTCAAGCGTCGAGGGCTTAGGTGGTTGGCACGGAGCAACGAGCCCAAGCGACCTAGCTTGTGAAAGCTACCCCTGTGCATGAGATCACAATCGAGCATCAAGGGCTTAGGGGGTCAGCACGGAGCGACGAACCCAACCGACTTAGCTTATGAAAGTTATCCCTATGCTCGAGATCACAATCGAGCATCGAGGCTTAAGGGGATCGGCAAGGAGCGACGAGCCCAAGCAATTTAGCTTGTGAAAGCTACCCCTGTGCTCGAGTTCACGGTCGAGCTTCGATGGCTTAGGGGGTCAGCTCGGAGCAATGAGCCCAAGGGATTTAGATTTTGAATGCTACATCTGTTCTCGAGATCACAGTCGAGCATCGAGGGCTTACTGGGTCGGCACAGGGCGACGAGCCCAAGCGACTTAGCTTGTGAAACCTACCCCTGTGCTCGAGATTACTATCGAGCATCGAGGGCTTAGAGGGTCAGTATGGAGCAACGAGCCCAAATGACTTAGCTTATGAAAGCTACCCCCGTGCTCGATATCACAGTCGAGCGTCGAGGCTTAAGGGGGTCGGCACGGAGCGACGAGCTCAAGCAACTTATCCTGTGAAAGCTGCCCTGTCCTCGAGATCACGGTCGAGCATCTAGGGTTAGGGGGTCGGCACAGAGAGACGAGCCCAAGCGACTTAACTTGTGAAAGCTACCCCTGTACTTGAGATCAGAGTTGAGCATCGAGGGCTTAATGGGTTGGCACGGAGCGACGAGCCCAAATGGTTTAGCTTGTGAATGTTTCCCCTGTGTTCGAGATCACATTCGAGGGTCGAGGCTTAAGGGCTCGGTGGAGAGCGATGAGCCCCTGCAATTTATCTTGTGAAAGCTAACCCCGTGCTCGAGATCACAGTTGAGCGTCGGGGCTTAGGGGGTCGGCACGGAGCGACAAGCCCAAACGACTTAGCTTGTGAAAGCTATCCCTGTGCTCGAGATCCCAGTCGGGCGTCGAGGCTTAAGAGAATCGGCACGGAACGACAAGCCCAAGCGACTTAGCTTTTGAAAGATACCCTTCTGCTCGAGATCACAGTCGGACGTTGAGGCTTATAGGAGTCAGGACGGAATGACGAGCCCAAGCGACTTAGCTTTTGAAAGCTACCCCTGTGCTCGAGATCACAGTCGAGCATCTGGGTTTAGGGGGTAGCGACGAGCCCTAACGACTTTGTTTGTGAAAGCTACCCTTGTGCTTGAGATCACAGTCGAGCATCGAGGCTTAATGGATCGGCGGAGAGCGACGATCCCCAGCGATTTAGCTTGTGAAAGCAATCCCCATGCTCGAGATCACAGTCGAGCTTCGAGGCTTAGGGGTCGGCACAGAGCGACGAGCCCAAGCTTCTTAGCTTGTGAAAGCTACCCCTGAGCTCGAGATCACAGTTGAGTGTCGAGGCTTAGGGGTTGGCACGGAGCGACGAGCCCAACTGACTTAACTTTTGAAAGCTACCCCTGTGCTCGAGTTTACAGTCGAGCATCGAGGCTTAGGGGGCAGCAGAAAGCGACGGGCCCCAGTGACTTAGCTTGTGAAAGCTACCCCTACGCTCAATTTCACAGTCGAGCGTCGAGCCTTGAAGGGTCAGCGGAGAGCAACAATCCTTAACGATTTTTCTTGTGAACGCTTCCCCTGTGCTCGAGATCACGGTAGAGCGTCAACGGCTTAGGGGGTCAGAACGGAGTGACGAGCCCAAGCGACCTAGCTTGTGAAAGCTACCCCTGTGCTCGAGATCATTGTCGAGTGTCGATGGCTTAGGAGGTCGGCACGGAGCGACGAGCCCAAACGACTTATCTTGTAAAATCTACCGCTGTGCTCGAGATCAATGTCGAGCGTCGAGGCTTAAGGGGGTCGGCACGGAGTGACGAGCCCAAGTGACTTAGCTTGTAAAAGATACTCCTGTACTCAAGATCACAGTCTAGCATCGAGGCTTAGGTGGTCGGCGGAGAGCGACGATCCCCAGCCACTTAGCTTGTGAAAGAAACATCTGTGCTCGAGATCACAGTCGAGCATCGAGGCTTAAGGGGTCGGCGAAGAGTGAAAAGCCCCAGCAATTTATCTTGTGAAAGCTACCCCCATGCTCGAGATCATAGTCAAGCTTCGAGGCATAGGGGTTCGGGACGGAGTGACGGCCCAAGCGATTTAGCTTGTGAAAGCTACCCCTGTGCTCGAGATCACAGTTGTGCGTCGAGGCTTATGGGGTCGGCACGGAGCGACGAGCCCAATAGACTTAGCTTGTGAAAGCTACTCCTGTGCTTGAGATCACAGTCAAGCATCGAGGCTTAGGGGGTCAACGAAGAGCACGGGCCCCAGCAACTTAGTATGTGAAAGCTACCCCAGTGCTCTAGATCACAGTCAAGCATCGAGGCTTAAGGGTTCGGTGGAGAGCGACAGGCCCCAGCGATTTAGCTTGTTAAAGCTTCCTCTGTGCTCGAGATCACGGTCGAGCGTCAAGGGCTTAGAGGGTCATCACGGAGCGACGTGCCTAAGCGACTTAGCTTGTGAAAGCTACCCCTGTACTCGAGGTCACAGTCGAGCGTCCAGGGCTTAGAGAATTGGCACGGAGCGACGAGCCCAAATGACTTAGCCTGTGAAATCTACCCATGTGCTCGAGGTCAAAGTCGAGCGTCGCGGCTTAAGGGGCTCGGCACGGAGCAACGAGCCCAAGCGACTTAGCTTGTGAAAGCTACCCCTGGGGTCGAGATCGCAGTCGAGTGTCGAGCCTTAAGGGTTTGGCGGAGAGCAACGAGCCCCAGCAATTTAGCTTGGTAAAGCTACCCGCGTGCTCGAGATCACAGTCGAGCATCGAGGCTTAGGGGGTCGGCACGGAGTGATGAGCCCAAGCGACATAGCTTGCGAAAGCTACCCTTATGCTAGAGGTCACATTCGAGCATTGAGGCTTAGTAGGTCGGCACTGAGAGACGAGCCCAACCGAATTAGCTTGTGAAAGCTACCCCTGTGCTCGAGATCACAGTCCAGCATCGCGGATTAGGGGGTCAGCACAGAGCGATGAACCCCAACAACTTTGCTTGTGAAAGCTACCTCTGTGTTTGAGATACAGTCGAGCGTCGAGGCTTAGTGGGTCAGCGGAGAGTGACAGGCCCAAGCAACTTAGCTTACAAAAGCTACCCCTGTGCTCGAGGTCACAGTCGAGCGTCGAGGCTTAGGGGGTCGGCACGGAGCGACGAGCCCGACCGAATTAGCTTGTGAAAGCTACCCCTGTGCTCGAGATCATAGTCGAGCATCGAGGCTTAGGGGGTCGGCACTGAGCGACGAGCCCCAGCAACTTAGCTTGTGAAAGCTAACCCTGTTCTCGAGATTACAGTCGAGCGTCGAGGCTTAGGGGTTCAGCTGAGAGCGACAGGCCCCAGCGACTTAGATTGTGAAAGCTTCCCCTGTGCTCGAGATCATGGTCGAGCATCGAGGCTTAATGTGTCGGCAGAGAGCGACGAGCCCCAGCGATTTAGCTTGTGAAAGCTACCCCAGTGCTCCAGATCACATTCGATCATCAAGGGCATAAGGGGTCGACACAGAGGGACGATCCCCAGCGATTTAGCTTTTGAAAGCTTCACCTGTACTCGAGATCACGGTCGAGCATCAAGGGCTTAGGGGTTCAGTGGAGAGCAACATGCCCTTGCGACTTAGCTTGTGAAAGCTTCCCCTGTGCTTGAGATCACAGTCAAGCATCGAGGCTTAAGGGGTCGACGGAGAGCGATAAGCCCCAGCAATTTAGCATGTGAAAGCTTCCCTCGTGATCGAGATCACTGTCGAGCTTCGAGTGCTTAAAGGTCGGTGGAGAGTGACGGGCCCTAGCGACTTAGGTTGTGAAAGCTACCCCTATACTCGAGATCAAAGTCGAGCATCAAGGGCTTAGGGGCTCGGCACAGAGCGACGACCCTAGCGATTTAGCTTGTAAAAGCTTCACCCATGCTCGAAATCACGGTCGAGCATCGAGGGCTTAGGGGGTCGACACGGAGCGACGAGCCCAAGTGACTTAACTGGTGAAAGCTATCTCTGTGCTCGAGATCACAGTCGAGCATCAAGGGCTTAGGGGGTCGGCACGGAGCGATGAGCCCAAACGACTTTGGTTGTGAAAGCTACCCCTGTGCTCGAGTTCACAGTCGTGCATCGAGGCTTAGGGGGGGTCAGCACGGAGCGACGAGCCCAAGAGACTTAGCTTGTGAAAGCAAACCCTATGCTCGAGATCACAGTCAAGCGTCGAGGCTTAGGAGGTCGGTGGAAAGCGATGAGCCCCAGCAACTTAGCTTGTGAAAGCTATCCCTATGCTCCAGATCACAGTCGAGCGTCGAGGCTTAAGGGGTCGGCGAAGATCGATGAGCCCCTGCGATTTAGCTTGTGAAAGAAACCCCAGTGCTCGAGATCACAGTCGAGCGTCGAGGCTTAAGGGGTCGGCGGAGAGCGGCGAGCCTCAACAATTTAGCTTCTGAAAGCTGCCCACGTGCTCGAGATCACAGTCGAGCATCGAGGGTTAGGGGGTCGGTACGGAGCGACGAGCCCAAGCAACTTAGCTTGTGAAAGCTACCCTTGTGCTCGTGATCACATTCGAGCATCGAGGCTTAGGCGGTCGGCACGGAGCGATGAGCCCAATCGATTAAGCTTGTGAAAGCTGCCGTATGCCCGAGACCACAGTCGAGCATCGAGGCTGAGGAGGTCAGCAGAGAGCGACGGGCCCCAGTGACTTAGCTTGTGAAAGCTACCCCTATGCTCGAGATCACAGTCGAGCGTCGACTCTTAAGGGATCGACAGAGACCGAAGAGCCCAAACGATTTAGCTTGTGAAAGCTTCCCCTGTGCTCGAGATCACGTTCGAGCATCGAGGGCTTAGAGGGACGGCACGGAGCGACGAGCCCAAGAAACTTAGCTTGTGAAAGCTAACCCTGTGCTCTAGATCACAGTCGAGCGTCGAAGGCTTAGAGGGTCGGCACTGAGCGACGAGCCCAAACGACTTAGCTTGTAAAAGCTACCCCTTTGCTCGAGATCACAGTCGAGCGTCGAGGCTTAAGTGGGTTGTCACGGAGCAACGACCCGAAGCAACTTAGCTTGTGAAAACTACTCCTGTGCTCGAGATCATAGTCGAGCATCGAGGCTTAGGGGGTCGGCACGGAGCGATGTGCCTAACCGACTTAGCTTGTGAAAGCTACCCTTATGCTCTAGATCACAGTTGAGCGTTGAGGCATAGGGGGTCGGCAGAGAGCGACGAGCCCTAGTGACTTAGCTTGTGAATGCTACCCCTGTGCTCAAGATCACAATCGAGCGTCGAGGCTTAAGGGTTCGGCGGAGAGCAACGAGCCCCAGCGATTTAGCTTGTGAAAGCTTCCCCTGTGCTTGAGATCATGGTCGATCATCGAGAGCTTAGGTGGTAGGTACGGAGCGACGAGCCCAAGTGACTTAGCTTGTGAAAGCTACCCTAGTGCACGAGATCACAATCGAGCATCGAGGGCTTAGGGGGTCGACACAGAGTGACGAGCCCATCGACTTAGCTTGTGAAAGCTACTCCTGTGTTCGAGATCACGGTCGAGCGTCAAGGGCTTAGGGGGTCAGCACGGAGCGACAAGCCCAAGTGATTTAGATTTGGAATGCTACCCCTGTGCTCGATTTCACAGTCAAGCATCGAGGGCTTACGGGGTCGGCACGGGCGGACGAGCCCAAGCGACTTAGCTTGTCAACACTACCCCTGTGCTCGAGATTATAGTCGAGCATCGAGCGTCGAGGGCTTAGGCGGTCGGCACGGATCGACGAGCCCAAACAACTTAGATTGTGAAGGCTACCCCTATGCTCGAAATCAAAGTCGAGTGCCGAGGCTTAAGGGGGTCGGCACGGAGCAACGAGCCCAAGCGACTTTGTTTGTGAAAGCTACCCCTGTGATCCAGATCACAGTCGAGCGTCGAGGCTTAAGGGGGTCGGCAAGGAGCGATGAGCCCAAGCGATTTAGCTTGTGAAAGCTACCCCTATGCTCGAGATCACGGTCGAGCATCGAGGGCTTAGGGGGTCAGCACAGAGAGACGAGCCCAAGCGACTTAGCTTGTGAACGCTATCCCTGTGCTCGAGATCACAGTTGAGCGATGAGGGCTTAGTGGGTCGGCACGGAGCGACGAGCCCAAATGGTTTAGCTTGTGAAATCTACCCTTGTGCTCGAGATCAGATTCGAGCGTCGAGGCTTAAGGGGTCGGCAGAGAGCGACGAGCCTCAGTGATTTAGCTTGTGAAAGCTACCCCCGTGCTCGAGATCACAGTCGAGCATCGAGGCTTAGGGGGTCGGCACGGAGCGACGAGCCCAAACAACTTAGCTTGTAAAAGCTACCCCCGTACTCGAGATCACAGTCGAGCGTCGAGGCTTAGGGGGTCGGAGAAGAGCAACGAGCCCCAGCAACTTAGCTTGTGAAAACTAGCCCTATGCTCGAGATCACAGTCGAGCGTCGAGGCATAAGGGGTCGGAGGAGAGTGACAATCCCCAGCGATTTATCTTGTGAAAGCTAACCCCGTGCTCGAGATCACAGTCGAGCATCGAGGCATAGGGGGTTGGCACGGAGCGACGAGGTCAAGCGACTTTGTTTGTGAAAGATACTCCTGTGCTCGAGATCACCATTGAGCATCGAGGCTTAGGGGTCGGCACGGAGCGACAAGTCCAACCAGCTTAGCTAGTGAAAGCTACCCCTGTGCTCGAGATCACAGTCGAGCATCTAGGTTAGGGAGTCAGCGGAGAGCGATAGGCCCCAGCAACTTAGCTTGTGAAAGCTACCCCTGTGCTCGATATCACAGTCGAGCGTCGAAGCTTAAGGGATCAGTAGAGGGCGACGAGCCCCACTGATTTAGCTTTTGAAAGCTTCCCCTTTGATTGAGATCAAGATCGAGCGTTGAGGGCTTGGGGGGGTCGGCACGGAGTGACGAGCCCAAGCAAATTAGCTTGTGAAAGCTACCCCTCTACTCGAGATCACAGTCGAGCATCGAGGGCTTAGAAGGTCGGCACGGTGCGACGAGTCCAAATGACTTAGCTTGTGAAAGCTACCCCTGTTCTCGAGATCACAGTCGAGCGTCGAGGCTTAAGGGGGTCGGCACGGCACAACGAGCCCAAGCGACTTAACTTGTGAAACCTACCCCTGTGCTCAAGATCGCAGTCGAGAGTCGAGGCTCAGGAGGTCAGCGGAGAGCGATGGGCCCTAGCGACTTAGCTTGTGAAAGCTACCCCTGCCCTCGAAATCATAGTCGAGTGTCAAGGCTTAGGGGTTCGGCAGAGAGCGACGAGCCCCATTGACTTAGCTTGTGAAAGCTACCCTCGTTCTCGAGATCACAGTCGAGTGTCGAGGCTTAGGGGGTCGGCACGGAGCGACGAGCCCAACCGACTTAGCTTTTGAAAGCTACCCCTATGCTCGAGATCACAGTCGAGCATCGAGGCTTAGGGGGTCGGCACGGAGCGACCAGCCCAACAGACTTAGCTTGTGAAAGCTTCCCCTGTGCTCAAGATTACAGTCGTGCGTCGAGGCATAGGGGGTCAGCGAAGAGCGACGGGCCCCAGCGACTTATCTTGTGAAAGCTACCCCTGTGCTCGAGATCAATGTCGAGCGTCGAGGCTTAAGGAGTCGGCGGAGAGCGACGTACCCGTGCGACTTAGCTTGTGAAAGCTACCCCTATGCTCGAGATTACAGTCGAGCGTCGAGGGCTTACGGGGTCGGCACGGAGCGACGAGTCCAAGAGACTTAGCTTGCGAAAGCTACCCTTGTGCTAGAGATCACATTTGAGCGTCCAGGGCTTAGGGGTTCGGCACGGAGCGATGAGCCCAAACGAATTAGCTTGTGAAAGCTACCCTGAACCTCGAGATCACAGTCGAGCGTCGAGGCTTAAGGGGGTCAGCACGGAGTGACGAGCCCAAGCGACATAGCTTGTGAAAGCTACCCCTAGGCTCGAGATCACAGTCATGCGTCGAGGCTAAAGGGGTCTACAGAGAGCGACTAGCCCCAGTGACTTAGCTTGTGAAAGCGACCCCTGTGCTCGAGATCACAGTCGAACATCGAGGCTTAAATGGTTGGCAGAGAGCGACGAGCCCCTACGATTTAGCTTGTGAAAGCTGCCCCCTTGCTTGAGATCACGGTCGAGTGTCGAGGCTTATAGGGTCGGCAATGAGCGACGAGCTCAAGCGACTTATCTTGTGAAAGCTACCCCTGTGCTCGAGATCACCGTCGAGTGTCGAGGCTTAGGGGGTTGGCACGGAGCGACGAGCCTAACTAACTTAGCTTGTGAAAGCTACCCCTGTGCTCGAGATCAGAGTCAAGCATCGAGGCTTAGGGGGTCAGTGGAGAGCAATGGGCCACTGTTGATAGCTCAGTTATCTAAATGAATAGATAATCTAAACACAAATTATAAAACCTTGCAAGTGTAGGAATCATTTTCAGAAGCGTAGTGAAAAGCAAGGGTCGATCTCACAGAGATTGTAGTAATTAACTCACTAATCAATAATCAGAAATGCTTGTCATAAAGTTTTAATCTAAAAGTATGTTTTGAAAGGAAATGAGATCTAGATCAAGTAGTCCTCAATTTGAATCACAAAATATCTATTGAATTAGTTGGGCTTGATTTCCACCTATAGTCACGAATGCTAAATTAACTTCTACACTACTCAAATCACTCATGTTTGTTCATTTAAGGGCATGGTATCTACTCCTTAAATTTAAGATTTCCCTAGACTAAAAATTAGGCATGGTATCTACTCTAATTCGTTTCTTTCCTTAAGTATTTAGCATGATATCTACTAAGTTGTACTTGAAGAAAGCATAGGAACGATGGAAATTAACAAACACTCAAAGCTCTAGAAGTTGGTATCAAATCTAGATCCTCCAAGTTGATTAAACCAAGAACCTAAATAATTCTTGTGTTACTAGTTATGAACATAAGACATTGATCATATCTATTACTCATATAACATATTCAATTTTATAATAAGCAACTTGATAACTTAAGGTTTTTCAGTTCAGTCGACTGTCGCTAAATCTCAGTCGACTAAACTGTGAACTTTCTAACACATGTTGATTCATATTATAAGTTTGATCAAGACAACCAGGTTTAATCAATAAGTGATAAAAGTAGTGCTTTAGAAGTTTTGTAAAACACTACATGACTAAGGTTTCAATCAGCCCAACAATGAATTTAGTTGCACATAATCCAACTTTTATTGACTAGAAATTTTTAATACATGACTCTAACCATAAGAACAAAAACTAGAGAGAGAAAAAGTAGCACTGATTTGTATGATGTTCAGCTTTGAAGTCGACTTGATCTCGTCCTCCAGTGGCACTCGATCTCCTCCTTTGTTTGATTGTACTTGATCTTCTTTCGTTGATTCCTTCTCTCTTAGATATATTTTTTCCTGATTCGAGATATCTTCTAAACTGTGTATTCCCACCTTTTTATAGTTTCTTTTGCTCCCATCTACAGATTTCAAGTTTCAGATTTCTATCTTCACACACATCAGATATGGATTGAGTCAAATCTTAATACTTGCCAAACCCAGGTCTCTCTAACTTGATTGTTGGAAAGTTGTTATTTGCAGCTAACTTGGATTTTTACCACTCAATCTGATTTATTTGCGGATTTGGATGAGGGTGAATCTCAACTGTTCTTATCTCTAATTCCAGATTTCATGCCCGTTCAGTCGACTATTGGCTAAGAATCAGTCGACTGTTCCGCGAACTTTTGGGAACTCAAACCAGTCATAGTAGTCGACTGTTGAATAGGAGTCAGTCGACTGTTCTGCAAAGCTTCGGCAACTCAACCCACTCTGTTCAGTCGACTGTAGTCAAGGAATCAGTCGACTGTAATTCAGAAGCTTCTCAGAAATGTTTTGATGCAAAATTAGAATTCTTCATTCCAGTGTATCATCTTCACAGTGCTGGATTAGTCTTGAATATGCTTCGTTTAGTTGCTTTTAGGCTGTTTCCTATGGAAAAGAGAAAAGAAGAGTAAATTTCCACAGATAGAGAAATTAACTGTCTAATTACATTCAGATATAGCTCCAAAATGTGGACATTAACAGATTTATCAAATACCCCCAAACTTAGCTTTTGCTTGTCCTCAAGTAAAAATAAAAACCGAAACTACTCTCATTTTAAGAACACCTTGACCCTTCCAACATTTACCTCAGAGAACTTGCTACTTTTAGTATCAAGATTAGAACAAGCATTAAGATAGGCCTAAAAAATATTAGTTCAAATGTTAATCACTTATTCACAAGAATACTCAACTTGAACATCAATAAGTAGGGTGACCAATGCCTATGCAACATACTCATGATTAAGGTTAGCAAGTTCAACTATATTTCAACTCCAAAATCTCACCATGGCATACACTCCCAAAAAAAATAATAGCTCACCTTAACATGGGTAGTTCAAATTAGATCTCTTGACAAATACTCATTACTTGAATGAAATGAAACCATATGCTTGATCTTGCTACTACATCTTCACTCCATTGATTTGCAAAATACTTGGATCAAAAGGTCTTGTATAGGTTGTAATGGGGCCATGGGTGGGGGTTAAACAATTGAAGGGAAAAGGAATACAAAATTTCTAAAGAATTAGTAGAGCGACTTGTATTGTTCTAAGAGATTATATTTCGCACCATTTTTTTTTTTTTTTTTTTTTTTGCACAATCATGAGGCCATATATCACAGGCCTATACTTTATTTCTACCAATACCTCTCAACCACCCACAACTCAGCATTTTTCATTTGATGAACAACTTTTCATATTTCTTATGACAAATCCTCCAACTTTTCTTTCCATTTTATATATAATTCAACCCCTCACCTTGACATACCACATCTCTTTTACAATTTTTTCTCTACTAACTCAATAGATATAGGTAAGGTAACATATTTATCTAGGCATGGTTAAGGATGATGTGTCTCACAAAAAGAAAGCTTTTATAGGCTTCAAAGGGGCAACTAGTGAATAATTGATGTTGGATAGGCTATTTGTCTTTGGTGATAGAATCTTAGGTGCCTTAATCATTTCCAAGTTTTCATGCAAAAACCAAAATAAGTTTCGAAAAGTAGCAAAAACAAGTTCTAGTTCATCTCAAGAATGTAGATACATGTAGTCATGAATACTGAGATCTTCAAGTGTGTGACTCTCACAAAAAAAATATGTGTTAGGCTCAAAACTCACAATTTGTGTATTTAAGTTTACTCATAGTTGAACTTGCTATTCTCTTTCAAAATTCGTCGAATTGACATGGCCAAAAGAATAAAAGTTTCAAGCATGATCCATATGATAAGTTATTAACTTTTTTAAAGATAAAGACCACAATTAATACTTGTTCTCCACTCTCTACCTATAGTACTGAGCTCATGTTCTCATCATTGTTGTTAGAAAGGACACAAATTTAAGAGACTCCAAATGTGAATAACTACCCCCAAACTTAGATGGAACATTGTCCTCAATGTTTGAAACAAAAACTTAAAATAGGCATGTGTTACCATCCGGTTTGAAGGAAAGAAAATTAATAAAGAAATGAATAAGAAATGAATAAAGAAACAAAGAGAAAGTGTAAGTACTTTCCTGAAAATTGGGTTGCCTCCCAATAAGCGCTGCGTTTCTTGTCTTCAGCTATACTTGATGAGTTTCTTGAATGTTTGATTTTTCTCTTTGCTATGAACCTCCAACGCTCCATGTGGAAAAACCTTTGTAACAATGTATGGACCGTACCATCTTGACATAAGCCTATCTGCAATTGTCCACCCTAATGCACCCTTGTGTTCTCGCAATACTCTCAACAGCTTTTCTTCTTTCTGAATACTCAAGTTCGCAGCAACTATCACAGGTAACGTCTGGTTTTCACCCAAGTATGCATACTTCAAGTGTTCATGTAGCGGCTTTAGTTCCACGTCTGGTGTCCTGGTAACAAAAGTGTTATTAGACACAAGATTTTCAAACACAGGTGCAAACTTACCTGAATATGATTTTTGATTTTCAAGGTAGTGTACTGTCTCTATAATCCTCCAATCAGTATCATCAAATTCCTGTTCAACTTGAGATAGTGTTAGAGAGTGTGTGATTGCGGCCTGTAGTGGATCGACGCTATGTACCTAAAATGTTTCATCAACAATCTCCTGAACCACATTAATATTATAACATTCATGATCATCGTGTGGTAATTTTGGTGCATCAAATATTTTAAACTCAATCTTTTCACCATTTATTTTCATACTTATAGTGCCCTTTTTAACACAAATTTTTATATCAGCAGTACTCATAAAGGGTCTACGTAAGATGATTGGTAAAGAAGATGGCATTGAAGAGTCTTCCATATCTAAAACAACAAAATCTGCTGGCAAAATAAAATTATTTACCTGAACCAAGACATCTTCCAAAATACCTCTAGGTCTCTTGATGCTCCGATCAACCAATTGCAAGGTGATTGATGTTGGTTTAAGTTCCCCCAATCCTAGTTCTTCGTAAACAGAGTATGGAAGAAGATTGATGCTTGCCCCCAAGTCTAACGTGCCTTTTCAAAGAAATGCTCACCAACCCTGCATGGAATGATAAAACTACCTAGATCCTTCAACTTAGGAGGTAATTTCCTTAACAATACCGCACTCACCTCCTCTGTTAGAGCCACATTCTTCCGAACCTGAAACGTTCTCTTGTGAGTACAACGTTCTTTCAAAAATTTGGTATAAGAAGGAATTTGTTTAATAGCATCAAGTAGGGGAATATTGATTTCTCCCTTCCTGAGAGTTTCAAAGATATCAAGTAAATGTTGTTCTTTCTTTTGCTTGACTAACCTTTGAGGGAATGGTGGCAATACTACCCTTTCTTTTTCACTTACCTTGTTGGAACCCAAAGATTTTGCTGGTTGTGTGTCTGATTCGTCCGTGTTTGTTCCAACTTTGCTGTCGATTATCTTACCACTTCTTAGGGTTGTCACTGATTTGAGCTATTCTTGTCCTCTAAGATTTGGTATGGTTTGCGATGAGAGTTCTCCTGCCTTTCTTTCGCTTAACTCCTTAGCGATTTGACCAATTTGGGTCTCCAATTTTTGAATGGACTGCCCTTGTTGGTTGCTTGTTTGATGTTGCTGTTGGAGTAATTGAAGAACGGTGGATTCAAAATCCAACTTCTTCTGTTCTTGAACTGGCTGATCAAATCCATCCCAATCTGAAAGTTCCGAGCATGCCCTTGTGCAATTTGAATGCCTTGATTGTTTTGATTATTGTTCCATGAGAAATTTGGATGGTTTCTCCACCCTGGGTTGTACGTGTTCGAGAAGGGATTGTTCTTGGGTGAAAACACTCCCTGTCCTACGTAGTTTGCATGCTCCTGATCTGTGAAAGAAGACATGGGACATGCATCAGTTGTATGATCAGAGTGAGAACAGATTGCACAAATTTCTTTTGCTTGGTTTTTTATGCCACCTAGTGTCGAAATTGCATTAACAAGCATATCAATTTTTTTGTTCAAGGTTACCATTTCTAATTGCATGTTATTACTAGTAAAAATTTCGTAAACTCCCTTTTTTTTTCAAAAAACCCCTTCCCCTTGTTGAGAATTGTTGTGAGTTCTCGCTGAGTTCTTCGAATAGCTCGATGGCCTCCTCACCACTCTTCCTCATCAAGATTCCATTGCAAGCTGAATCTACAATTGCTTTGTTAGTGTCATTTAAACCCTCATAGAATACTTGTACCTGATCATCCTTAGGCATGTTGTGCGTAGGACACTTGAGAAGTTTGTTCTTAAAGTCCTTCCATGCCTCGAAGAACAAATCGCCATATTTTTGTTGGAATAGTTGAATTTTCCTTTTTAGTTGTTTGGTTTTCTGAGCTGGGAAAAATTCCTTCAAGAACTTTGTTGCCAATTGCTCCCATGATTGAATTGATCCTAGTTCCAAAGAATTATACCATAATTTAGCATTAATTTTCAATGAAAATGGAAACAAAATTAACCTGATTTGTTCAGGGGTAAGCCCTTGAACGCTTTGCGTTCTGCAAAGATCAAAGAAATCTTGCAAGTGGAGATGAGGATCTTCGTCTAGTTTGCCACTAAAGTGGGGAACCATGCTGAGTAACTGAGGTGATAGGTGCATATTCCCTATGACATTCGGTTAATAAGTTATGCAAGAAGGTTGCTCAATATTCTTCGGAGTGAATTTGTCCTGCATTGGTACTCGATTTGGTACTTCCTCACCCATTGTTGCCTTTGGAATGGATCGCTGTACAGTCGACTGGCGCCTTCCTGGCAGTCGACTTAACTGACTTAATCTGTGCAGAGTGTGCTTTATCTCTTGGTTAATAATAGTAGCTTGGGATGAAGTGATCGTCTCCCGTACATACGCCAAAGTCATATAACCTCAAATTGGATTATACCAAAAAATTAAAATAAAAAAAAAAGAATATTCACAGTAAATGAAATAAAGAAATTTTTTTTTATTGATTTGCAAGTTAAAGTACTAAACAATCCCCGGCAACGGTGCCAAAAAACTTGTTGATAGCTCAGTTATCTAAATGAATAGATAATCTAAACACAAATTATAAAACCTCGCAAGCATACGAATCATTTTCAGAAGCGTAGTGAAAAGCAAGGGTTGATCCCACAAAGATTGTAGTAATTAACTCACTAATCAATAATCAGAAATGCTTGTCATAAAGTTTTGTTCTAAAAGTATGTTTTGAAAGGAAATGAGATCTAGATCAAGTAGTCCTCAATTTGAATCACAAAATATCTATTGAATTAGTTGGGCTTGATTTCCACCTATAGTCACGAATGCTAAATTAACTTCTACACTACTCAAATCACTCATGTTTGTTCATTTAAGGGCATGGTATCTACTCCTTAAATTTAAGATTTTCCTAGACTAAGAATTATGCATGGTCTCTACTCTAATTCGTTTCTTTCCTTAAGTATTTAGCATGATATCTACTAAGTTGCACTTGAAGAAAGCATAAGAACGATGGAAATTAACAAACACTCAAAGCTCTAGAAGTTGGTATCAAATCTAGATCCTCCATGTTGATTAAACCAAGAACCTAAATCATTTTTATGTTACTAGTTATGAACATAAGACATTGATCATCTCTATTACTCATATAACATATTCAATTTTATAATAAGCTACTTGATAACTTAAGGTTCTTCAGTTCAGTCGACTGTCGCTAAATCTCAGTCGACTAAACTGTGAACTTTCTAACACATGTTGATTCATATTATAAGTTTGATCAAGACAACCAGGTTTAATCAATAAGTGATAAAAGTAGTGCTTTAGAAGTTTTGTAAAACACTACATGACTAAGGTTTCAATCAGCCCAACAATGAATTTAGTTGCACATAATCCAACTTTTATTGACTAGAAATTTTTAATACATGACTCTAACCATAAGAACAAAAACTAGAGAGAGAAAAAGTAGCACTGATTTGTATGATGTTCAGCTTTGAAGTCGACTTGATCTCGTCCTCCAGTGGCACTCGATCTCCTCCTTTGTTTGATTGTACTTGATCTTCTTTCGTTGATTCCTTCTCTCTTAGATATATTTTTTCCTGATTCGAGATATCTTCTAAACTGTGTATTCCCACCTTTTTATAGTTTCTTTTGCTCCCATCTACAGATTTCAAGTTTCAGATTTCTATCTTCACACACATCAGATATGGATTGAGTCAAATCTTAATACTTGCCAAACCCAGGTCTCTCTAACTTGATTGTTGGAAAGTTGTTATTTGCAGCTAACCTGGATTTTTACCACTCAATCTGATTTATTTGCGGATTTGGATGAGGGTGAATCTCAACTGTTCTTATCTCTAATTCCAGATTTCATGCCCGTTCAGTCGACTATTGGCTAAGAATCAGTCGACTGTTCCGCGAACTTTTGGGAACTCAAACCAGTCATAGTAGTCGACTGTTGAATAGGAGTCAGTCGACTGTTCTGCAAAGCTTCGGCAACTCAACCCACTCTGTTCAGTCGACTGTAGTCAAGGAATCAGTCGACTGTAATTCAGAAGCTTCTCAGAAATGTTTTGATGCAAAATTAGAATTCTTCATTCCAGTGTATCATCTTCACAGTGCTGGATTAGTCTTGAATATGCTTCGTTTAGTTGCTTTTAGGATGTTTCCTATGGAAAAGAGAAAAGAAGAGAAAATTACCACAGACAGAGAAATTAACTATCTAATTGCATTCAGTTATAGCTCCAAAATGTGGACATTAACAGATTTATCAGCCCCAGCAACTTAGCTTGTGAAAGCTACCCTTGTGCTCGAGATCACAGTCGAGTGTCGAGGCTTAAGGGGTCAGTAGAGAGTGACGGGCCCAGTGATTTAGCTTGTGAAACCTTCCCCTGTGCTCGAGATCATGATTGAGCATTGAGGGCTTAGGGGGTCGGCACGGAGCAATGATCCCAAGCGACTTAGCTTTTGAAAGCTTCCCCTGTGCTCGAGATCACCATCCAGCGTCGAGGCTTAAGGGGGTCGGCACGGAGCGACGAGCCCAAGTGACTTAGCTAGTGAAAGCAACCCCTGTGCTCTAGATCACAGTCGAGCGTCGAGGCTTAGGGGGTCGGCACGGAGCGACGAGCCCAACTGACTTAGCTTGTGAAAGCTACCCATGTGCTAGAGATCACAGTCGAGTGTCGAGGCTTAGGGGGTTAGCGGAGAGCGACGAGCTCCAACGACTTAGCGTGTAAAAGCTACCCTTGTGCTCGAGATCACAGTCGAGCGTCGAGGCTTAAGGGGTCGGTGGAGAGCGATGATCCCTGGCGATTTAGCTTGTGAAAGCTTCACCTGTGCTCGAGATCACGTTGAGCGTTGAGGGCTTAGGGAGTCGGTACGGAGTGACGAGCCCAAGCGACTTAGCTTGTGAAAGCTACCCCTGTGCTCGAAATCACAGTCGAGCGTCGAGGGCTTAGGAGGCGGCACAGAGCGACGAGCCCAAATAACTTTGCTTGTGAAATCTACCCCTGTGATCGAGATCACAGTCGAGTGTCGAGGCTTAAGGGGGTCGGCACGGAGCGATGAGCCCAAGCAACTTATCTTATGAAATCTACCCCTGTGCTCGAGATCACGATCGAGCATTGAGGGCTTAGGGGGTCGACACAGAGCGACGAGCCCAAGCAATTTATCTTGTGAAGCTACCCTTGTGCTCGAGATCACAGTCGAGCGTCAAGGGCTTAGGTGGTCGGCACGAAGTGACGAGCTGAAACTAATTTGCTTGTAAAAGCTGCCCCAATGCTCGAGATCACAGTCAAGCATCGAGGCTTAAGGGGGTTGGCACGGAGCGACGAGCCCAACCGACATAGCTTGTGAAAGCTACCCCTATGCTCGATATCACAGTCGAGCATTGAGGGCTTAGGGGGTTGGCACGGAGAGACGAGCCCAAGCGACTTAGCATTTGAAAGCTACCCCTGTGCTCAAGATCATAGTCGAGCATCGAGGGCTTAGGGGGTCGTCACGGAGCGACGAGCCCAAACAACTTAGCTTGTGAAAGTTGCTCCTGTTCTCGAGATCACAGTCGAGCGTCGAGGCCTAAAGGGGGCAGAACGGAGCGATGAGCCCAAGCAACTTAGCTTTTGAAAGCTACCTATGTGCTTGAGATCACTGTCGCACAAGGGGAGAAGTCCCAGCCAAGGGTTTAAGACTTGGTTTTTTTGCTGAAACCCCCTTCGGTGCTTGGATTCCAAGTCGAGCGGGGAGGACGTGAGGGGTTGAAGAACCCCATGTGCTCGAGATCACCATCAGGTGTCGAGGCTTGGGAGTCAGCACAAAGTGCCGAGCTCAGGCACCTTAGCTTAAGAAAGCTACCCATGTGCTCGAGATCTCCGTCAGGTGTCGAGGCTTGGGGGTCGGCACAGATCGTCAAGCTTAGGCGCCTTAGCTTGAGAAAGCTACCCATGTGCTCAAGATCACCGTCAGGTGTTGCGGCTTGGGGGCAGCACAAAGTGTCAAGCTCAGGCGCCTTAGCTTGAGAAAGCTACCCATGTGCTCCAGATCACCGTCAGGTGTCGAGGCTTGGGGGTCGACACAGATCATCGAGCTCAGGCGCCTTAGCTTGAGGAAGCTACCCATGACCTCGAGATCACTGTCAAGTGTCGAGGCTTGGGGGCGGCACAGAGCGTCGAGCTCTGGTGCCTTAACTTGAGAAAGCTACCTATGTGCTCGAGATCACCGTCAGGTGTCGAGGCTTGGGGGTCGGCACAGAGCATCGAGCACAGGCACCTTAGCTTGAGAAAGCTACACATGTGCTCGAGATTACCCTCAGGTGTCGAGCCTTGGGGGTCAGCACAGAGTGTCAAGCTCAGGCACCATATCTTAAGAAAACTGCCCATGTGCTCGAGATCACGTCAGGTATGGAGGCTTGGGGGTCTGCATAGAGCGTCGAGCTCAGGTGCCTTAGCTTAAGAAAGCTACCTATGTGCTCGAGATCACCGTTACGTATCAAGGCTTGGGGTCGGCATAGAGCGTCGAGCTCAGGCCCCTTAGATTGAGAAAGCTACCCATGTGCTCGAGATCACTGTCAGGTGTCACGCCTTGGGGGTCGGTACAGAGCGTCGAGCTCAGGAACCTTAGCTTGAGAAAGCTATCCATGTTCTCGAGATCACCGTCAGGTGTCAAGGCTTGGGGGTCGGCACAAAGCGTCGAGCTCAGGTGCCTTAGCTTGAGAAAGCTACCCATGTGCTCGAGATCACCATCAGGTGTCAAGTCTTGGGGGTCGGCACACAGCGTCGAGCTCAGGCACCTTAGCTTGAGAAAGCTACCCATGTGCTCGAGATCACCGTCAGGTGTCGAGGCTCTGGGTTCAGCTCAGAGCGTCGAGCTCAGGCACCTTAGCTTGAGAAAGCTACCCATGTGCTCGAGATCACTGTGAGGTGTCGAGGCTTTGAGGGTCGGCACAGAGCATCGAGCTCAGGCACCTTAGCTTGAGAAAGCTATCCATGTGCTCGAGATCACCGTCAAGTGTCGAGGCTTGGGGGTCGGCACCTAGCGTCGAGCTCTGGCACCTTAGCTTGAGAAAGCTACCCATGTGCGCGAGATCACCGTCCGGTGTCGAGTCATAGGAGTCGGCACAAAGCGTCGAGTTCAGAAGCCTTAGCTTGAGAAAGTTACCCATGTGCTCGAGATCACCGTCAGGTGTCAAGGCTCTAGGGTCAGCTCAGAGCATCGAGCTCAGGTGCCTTAGCTTGAGAAAGCTACACATGTGCTCGAGATCACTGTGAGGTCTCAAGGCTTTGAGGGTCAGTACGAGCTCAGGCACCTTAACTTGAGAAAGCTACCCATATGCTCGAGATTACTGCGGGATGTCGAGGCTTTGAGCGGAAAGTGCGGGAATTTACATAGAGAATTTGAAATGAAAATTGGAAAGAAATAAGCTCATTTTATTTAATATTTTCATACAAAAAGTAGTGGCATGTAATGACAATTACAAGGGACCGGTTACATAAGAAATTTAGTTCTCCCCTTTGAGGTAGTTGATAAGGTGCTCCGCATTCCAGAGTCTCTTGACTATGTTGCCTCCTAGGTCTGTGAGTCGGTCTGTGTCGGGACGTACCACTTCGGAGACCTTATACGGGCTCTCCCAATTAGGGGTCAACTTCCTCTTTTTACTGGGGTCGGATACTGCCAAAATCCTGAGGATGAGGTCACCCTGCTTGATGTCGGTGGGACGGACCTTCTTGTTGTAAAACTTCTCGACCCATTGTTGGTATATGCTTCTTCTAATGGTAGATTTTCCCCTGACCTCGTCGACTAGATCCAAGTTGGCTCTGAGGTCTGTTGAGTTGTTCTCCACATCGAAGGCCATGATTCTGGGCGAAGGGAGACCGATCTCTAAGGGGATAACCACCTCGGTGCCGTAGGTTAGGTTGAACGGTGACTCGCCCATGGGGATTCTCTTCATCGTGTGTGCCCAGAGTACACTTGGCAATTCGTCAACCCATAGACCCTTGGGTGAATTGTCCAATCGCTTCTTAAGGCCCTCAAGGATTTGGCAGTTCATGTTTTTGGCCTGGCCGTTCGACCGAGGATGACATATGGAGGAGAAGCGCTGCTGGACTCCGAAGTCTCCACAGAACTTTTGAAAGTTCTTGCCTACGAATTGGGTTATGTTGTCTGTGATGAGGACCTGTAGGACCCCGAACCAGCAGATGATGTGTTTCCAGAAAAATTGCTGAGTTTGGTGCTCCGTGATTATGGCCAGGGGCTCTGCCTTGATCCATTTGGTAAGTAGTCGATGGACACAACCAAGAACTTCCTCTGGCCCGTCGCTTTCGAAAAAGGACCGACCAAGTCCATTCCCCACATAGCAAAGGGGGTTGGACTGACCAGGGAGCGGAGGTTGGATTGTGGAAGCCTTTTTACCAAGGAGAATCTTTGGCAAGGGCTGCACCTTTTGACTAGGTCTTGGGCGTCTTGCAACATGGTCGGCCAGTAGTATCTGTGATTTAGGGATTTTCTGGCGAGCGACTTGCTCCCCATGTGATATCCCCCGACCCCTTCATGCAGTTCCTTCAGGTCGTATTTGGCCTCGTCGGGGGCCAGGCAGCAGAGGTAGGGCCTTCCGTCGATAGTTGTGTACGAGCGCTTGAAGAGGGTTTTGTTGATTATGTTAAAGCTTTCTGAACGGACCCTGATCCTTCTCGCCTCTGCCCGATCCTGAGGAAGCTCGCCCTCCTCCAGGAACATACTGATGGGAGTCGTCCAGTCATCTGGTGGAGGTTCGGTGGTGAGGCAGAGGGTTTCGGGGAGGTCGATGCTGGGCTTCAGGAGGACTTTGATCAGGACAGTGCGGTCGAGGCCCTCGAAGGACGAGAAGGTGAGTTTTCATAATGAGTCAGCCTGGGCATTTTGTTCCCTGGGGATCCGTTCCACTAAGGAGAAATCGAAGGTCGCTAAGAGCTAATAGACTATCGCCAAGTATCGGACGATCCGAGCGTCACGAGCCTCGTACTCCCCGGTGATCTGGTTGACCACGAGCTGGCAGTCGCTAAAGGCCCTGAGTTGTCTGGCCCCCGCCTTGTGCGCCAGGGTGAGCCCTGTGATCATAGCCTCATATTCGGCCTTATTGTTAGAGGCGGGGAAGTTCAGGCGAAGAGAATACTGGAGGGTGAAGTTGTCAGGGACTTTAAGGATGTCCCCGCCGCATCCCACCTCGCAAGACGATCCGTCGACATAGACTTCCCAGATTGGATCTGCCTCCTGAGAGTCGGATGGCTCGAAGATAGTGCACTCTGTGATGAATTTGGCGAGGGCATGTCCCTTAATGGCTATCCTGGGCTGGTAGCTGATGTCATATTGGCTTAGTGGAGGACGGCCTTTAGAGGATGGTCCGTGAGGACATAAATAGAGTGGGCCTGGAAATAAGGATGGAGTTTTCGCGCAGCTATTATCAGTGCGTACGCCATCTTTTCTATTTTTGCATATCTGGTCTCGGCCGAGAGCAAAACTTTGCTCACATAGTAGAGAGGCTTCAGAACACCATCTTCTCCTCGGACGAGCACGGTGCTGAACGCACTTTCTGAGGCTGAGAGGTATAGGAAGAGGGGTTCGCCCGGTTCGGGTTTCTCAGGAGCGGGGGGTTGGCGAGGTAGGACTTCAATTGGTTGAAGGCCTGTTGCTTGGGGTCGCCCCATTGAAGCCTTTTATCCCTCGTAAGGCCTTGAAGAAGGAGAGGGGCTTCTCTCATGACTTGGGGAGAAAGCAGCTGATGGCCGCCAGTCTTCCCGTAAGCCGCTGAATCTCCTTAACGTTTCTGGGAGGGGCCATATCGATTATAGACAGGATCTTCTCTGGATTGGCCTCTATGCTGCACTGGCTAACGACGAACCCAAGAAATTTTCCCAAGAAGACGCCGAAGGCACACTTGGCGGGATTGAGCCTCATGTTGTGAGACCGGAGTGTAACATCCTGAAACTTTTAATTTTAATTAAATATAAGTTTGTTGATTTTTACGTGTTTTGCACGTACAAATTCATGTGCATTTTTCCCTAGAAATTATTTATTTTCATAACATGAACAAAGTATTCTTATTCTTCTCCTTTTTTTTCAAAAGCCTATTTTAAAATTCTATCCTAACTGTTTGAATCTAACCCACCATAATTAAATTAATTATTTTAATTATTAAGCCTATGGGTTCTAAATCCCACTAATTTGACCCCACTAGTTTATTCTTATTTAAATGAGACAACTTATAGGGTAGACTCATTTTTGTAACAAATCAACTAACAAATGTTTGTACAACTAGTAACTAGGGGTGGTTGATGTGGCACATGCAATGTGCTAGTAGCTTGGCCGGATTCAAGCATGGAGAGGTGAGAGAGTTGGCTTACTGGAGAGGTGGTTATTTGTACATGGGTGGTTGCTCTAACTCACTAACTCATCCTAGCCCCTAATCTACAACTATCTAGTTCAATCTTGGCCCTCCATCTCATCTTGAAAAATGTATAAATACCCCCCCATTCTTTTAATGAAACACATTAGAAAATTTGTGAAAGAAAAAGAAAGAGAAATAAATTCTAGTTGTGAGAAAAAAGAAACAAGTGTGAGTAAAAAGATTGAGAGGAGCTCTAGTTTGTGGGTTCTTCCATTATTGGAGGCCGGCCTACATCAAGGAGAAGGAGGTGTGCTCGGGTTCACTTGTACAAGGAGGAGAAGACAATTTGGTGGCACAATCTAGGAGGAGGAGGACCGTTCGTGTGTTCAAGGAGATTTCTAGGAGTTCTTTTTATTTGTTTCTTCAAATAGGTGGGTGATTTCTTTACTTCTAATGTAGACATCATGCTAGGGGTTTGATTGATGAAATTGGTAAAGAAACTAGTAAATTAACCTTGTGTTGGCTCTAAAAAGGAACTAGTTATATAATGAAATGAATACTTGATGAATTGTATGGTAATTGCTATATATTATGGTTATTGTAGTAAAATTATCATGTTGCTATGGAAATGTAAATTTGGAACCATGCCAGATGTAGAATATGCTTGTGAATGGCTAGTTGAGTAATTGAAATAAATGAATTGTTTTTATTAATTCATTGTGACACTAGTTTGATAAATGAGACTATGTTATAGATCATTGATAAATTGCAATGTCGAAATTATAAACCTAGAACACACATTAGAAGGAAAATTCATGTTTTTATGTCAAAATAATATTTTTAAATACTGTTTTGTTGCATATCTATAAAACCAGTATTCTGGAAAGTTTCATGAAATAATTTAGAAGAGAAAAAAGTTTAAGACCTTTTGAAATACGAAGGATTGTTAATAAACAGAGAGTCGAGTTAAAAATAACTCAACCCATCTAATATCAATTAACCACCATGGTCATACTGGTCTTTGGGTGCGCCCTTAGAGTGTTATTGTCGCTCAGCGATCTGTTGTGCTTGGGTTCGAGTCTCGACAGAGTCTTCTTTTTTAAAAACCTGATTGTTATCCAAAACCCGAACTCAAAATTCAAATAGAATTTAAGTTCTACTTTAAATAGATAGTCACTAAGGACTCTCTGGTTAGGAGGTGCGGGTTGGTGGCATCACTGTTCACGTGGGGGCTTATTGTGCCTGGTTCGAAATCGGCTGGGGCTAAAAAAATTTAGAGTTTTGTTTTGTTTTTTTTTTATAATTCGATTTTCTAAAGGGTTTTAAGTGTTTGAAAAATTAAGAAAAAATACTAGAAATATTCTAAAAATACATGGACTTCATGAGAAATTTTTATAAGCTTTTTGACCCACTATAATGAGAATCAAGGCCAATTTTGTAGAGAACTTGATATAATTTATTAAAACGAATTATTGAGTAATTAAAGAAAAGTAGTACTCTTTCTTTTAGATATTTTAAATGAGTCGTGTCATGGAAATTTTAAATAAAGATAATTGTGAATTAATTTGATAAATGAAGAATGTTATTTTGAAAATAAAAGAGAATTGTGAAAATCTATCATGAATGTGGTAAGCTTGAAAAATGAATTTGTCACTTTACATATGAAATTTGTGCATGAAAATAAAATGGAAAATCATGATAAATTATGAGGATAAATTTGTGAGTGTGAATACTCAATTTTTGTTATGAACATGAAATGAGATTAAAGATTAGAGTATAGCTAAGCCTTATACCAGCATTGAATAAATTCCTTTGAGATAAAATATTGAAATGACAGACCAAGTTTTGGTTGTACTGTTGATTGATGGTTAAGACCGGTATAGAGGAAGTGCTAACTCTAGGGTATTGATGTTATTCATGATTTAAATAACTAAGGACAATACAATAGTGAAGATGTGATGAAAGTAAGAGAAAAACACAAGTATGAGGGACATCGGATTGGCGGTGTGAGAGTGTTTCACAGGCTGTCGACATGATGCATCATGTCATGACGTGAACACGTCTCCGGAATTATCGTCCCGGTGGCGACGCTTGTGGGGTGTTTAGTGATTACGAGTGGTACCATTTTCCTATGACGGAGGCTGAATTGTCCATCAGTTGTCTACATGATGAGTCATGTCATGACGTGGGATTCCCTTTCATGCTGTCTGGATATGGGCTCGCAACTCATAGAACATCTAGGATACTTACCGCAGTTACTGTAGTAGTTTAAGTCGTAGCGAGAGATTGAACCCTGCAAGATGAAGAACGATTAAGGGCTTGCCCTTGGACCTATGTAGTATGGGATGCATAGAATCAGAACTAGTGCGCATTAGTGTCATGTAAATAACAACAACTGCATTAAGGACTAAGTGCACTTTCACACATGACATCAATAGGATAGTCCCCCTTAGTTTGTTTTGTGAAAAGTATGTGTTTTTCAAGTAAGAGAAATTGATGTATAATATCCTAGCGTCAGTTGTATGCAACTGACGTACCCACAGTTTCTATGCAGGATAAAGTGAGTGACAAGACTAAAGATTGACTATTGCTTAAAGAAATGTTCAAGTTATTATTCGTTTCATGTTTAAATATTGTAATTTTTAATTCTGCTGCATTGATGTAAACTCTGTTGTAATAAAAGTTTTTTTAATTCCTTGTAAAATTGTACGAAGAGAAGTGTAAAGATCCTGTGGAACTTCGAATTCGGTCTTATTTGGAATTCGAGGTGTTACGCGGAGGACGCCAAAAGCTTCCTCGAGGTCGGTGTTACGCGGAGGAGCCAGCTCTTGACGAGCATGTCGTAGACATATACTTCCATGTTGCAACCAATCTGATCTTTGAAGACTTGGTTGACGAGTCTTTGGTAGGTGGCCTCGGCGTTCTTGAGCCCAAAGGGCATTACCCGATAGCAGTAGATGCCCTGGTCGGTAACGAAGGACATTTTGGCGATGTCTGGAGGAAACATCCGGATCTGATTATAGCCTGAAAATGCATCCATGAAGGTTAGGAGCTCGTGATCCGACGTTGCATCGATCAGAGCATCGATGCTCGGGAGGGAGAAAGGATCTTTGTGGCACGCTTTGTTGAGACCCGTGAAGTCTATGCAGATCCTCCAACTCCCGCTGGCCTTCTTAACCAACACGACGTTGTCCAGCCACTCAAGGTAGTTGACCTCCCGAATGAACCGGGCGGACAACAGCTTGTCCACCCCCGTTTTTACTACTTGTTGCCTCTCCGATGTGAACTTACGCTGCTTCTAATGGATTGGCTTGGAGCCCGGGGCGACGCTGAGCCTATGCATGATTAGATCTTCGAAGATCCCGGGCATGTCGAACAGCGTCCATGCGAAAAGGTTGATATTGCGGCGTACACAATCAATTAGACCTGGTTTCAGGTCGGTAGAAAAGGGTGCGGCTCACTCGGAACCACTTGGACTTATCTTCCGCTTCGAATGAGACCACCTCCAATTTGTCCACAGACTCTGACTTGGGCTGGCTTCTTTCAGGTGGATGCCCGACTGCATTGAGGGGGAATACCCTGCCCCCGACTGCGGTCATGTAGCACAATCGTGCAGACTCCTGATTTCCTCTAACGAAGCCGACCCCGAGGTCAGTGGAGAATTTCAGCTTTGGCAGTAGGCGGAAGGGACTGCCTGGAGCGAGTAGAGGCTGGGTCGACCAAGGATGGCGTTGTAAGCTACTATGATATTGACCACCATAAAATCCATTGATTCGGTCTGTGTGATGGGGGTTGTGCCGATTGTTACATCCAGCGTTACGATCCCTTCAATTTGCACTGGGATGCCCGAGAACCCATGCAGGGTGTACCCAGCCGGCTTCAGCTTATCTCGGGGGAGCTTGAGGTTCTCAAATGCTTCTAAGAAGAGCATGTTGACTGAGCTCCTGTTGTCCACAAGAATTCGGCGGACTTCGAAATTCGCCATGACAAGGCTGATGACGGGGCATCGCAGTGCGGGAGCTGGACTCCCTCTAGTTCTTCTCCGGAAAAGGATACCGGTCGCTGCTGAATCTACGGGGAGGGATGGTCCCGAACGGAGTTAACCTCCCGGACGAAGGCCTTGCAGGAGGTGTTAGATCCCCCACCCATAGGTCCCCTGTGGACGCAGTGTAGTATGGCTCGGCCTCAATCCATGCTCGAACTTACGAGCCTTCTTCGCCTCATCCATCACCAATTCGGGAGCATACCTTGAGAGCTAAGTGAATCTGGTCTCATACTCCCTAACCGACATGCCACCCTACTGTAGTGACAGAAACTCCATGACCTTCTTCTCCTGGATGTCTGAAGGAAAGTAATGACTGCAGAATTCTTCCAGGAATTCTTCCCAGCCGAGGACCAAGCCTCCCATTGTCCGCTTCATCGACTGCCACCACACAGCCGCATCCTTATCGAATTGCAGAGTCGCCAACTTCACCTTGCTGCCCTCTGGGGTCTCCAAAACCTCGAAGATAGTCTCGATATGCCAGATCCAATTGTCAGTCGCGTTAGGATCTGACTTCCCCTTAAACAACGGTGGTTTCATTCGCTTGAATGATTCCACGAGTTTGATTGCTTCGGGTACTGGATTCGCAGACATTCTTCCTTGGTTCTGATTCAAGGCAACGGCATTGAGTGTCTGATAGACCCTTACTAGCTCCGTTTCCAAGTCCAGACCTTCACCATTACGAGCTCGTCTTCCAGCCATATTCTGATGCAAAAGATCCATTAAATTCGAAGTATAAGACATAAATTTTAAGTCAACTTTTCATTTCATTGAATTCCAAACTTCATACATTCGAATTTAAAACATTTCTGAGATCAAAATGAAAGCAGTATATGATACAACAGTCTAATTCCTACGATTCCTCTTGGCTTCACGAAGCTCTCCCCGTATTTCCTCCACTTCCTCTTTCAGTACATCGGTCATGTTTTTCCTCTTCTCGAGTTCCCACACACGATGACTGAGAACTGCAAAATCATCCTTGCGCTTCACCAACTGAGCCTCCAATAGTCCGACTCTCTCCTGTAGAGTCTCAACCTGTCTCTGAAGAGACATCACAAGACTATTCAGAACTGGTTCTTCTTTGTCAGAAGAATCATCAGATGAATCAGGAGGCGGAGTGATCTCTCGGGACTCAGGCCATTCCTCTTCCACTACTTCGGGATTTTCCTCATCCGAATCAGCTTGCCCGGGGTAGTAATCTTTTTCAATGATGTGCCAATTTTCATCTCCCGCTGGGTCAAATTGGTCCGCCATCTTAAAGATAGAGAGAAAGAAGCATAAATCATAGAGCAACACAAATGTAAGTGACTTACATTTAAATCTCTAGACTCAACACACACTCTAATATCCACTTCTAGGGTGTCGTTCCTTATAAATATGTACTACTTAGAAGCGTGCTCTGATACCATTCTGTAACACCCCAAATTCCAAAATACAACTGAATTCGAGTTCCACAGGATCTTTACACTTCTTTCGTACAATTTTACAAGGAAATAAAAACTTTTCTTTTATCAGAGTTACATTACAACTTTACATTACACAGCGGAAGCAATATTACAATAAATTACATGAAATAATATTTAAAATAGTCTTGCGCAGCATGTATACTTCAATTGTGTCAACGTCTTTACCCTGCATTTAAAACTGTGGGCGCATCAGTTCATTCAACTGACGAAATATTATACACGACCATCCTCTCTATGCCAGAAACAGTATAACGATTCTCATTTCTTAACAAACCACAAACTTGTCACAATCAAAATTAAGGGACTATCCTATTGATTTCGTGTTGTGAATGTGCACTTAATTCTTAATGCTGTTGTTATGTTATATGACACTAATGCGCACTTGTTCGGATTCTATGCATCCCATACTACATAGGTCCGCGGGCAAGCCCTTAATCGTACTTCATCTTATAGGGTTCAATCCCTCGCCATGACTTAAACTACTACGGTAACTACGATAAGTATTCTAGATGTTCTATGATCTACGAGCCCATGTCCAGGCAGTCTGGAGGGAAATCCCACGCACTGACATGACGCATCAAGCAGGCAGACTATGGCCAATTCAACCTCCGCCATGGAACAATGGCACCACCCACAGTCACCAAACACCCCACAAGCGTCGCCACCGGGACGATAATTCTGGAGTAGTGCACATGCCATGTCATGACGCATCAAGCAGGTAGTCTGTGAACCACTCTCACACTGCCAATCCGATGGCCTTCATACTCGTGTTTTTCTCTTACTTTCATCACATCTTCACTATGTATCTAGTCTTTAGTTATTAGAATCATGAACAAAATCAATTCTCTAGAGTTAGCCTTTCCACTATACCGGTCTTAATTCTTTATTCAACATGACCCAAATCTTGGACTTTTCATTTCCATTTCATTTCCAATTCATTTCCTTTCAGTGCCGGTATGAGGCTTAGCTACACTCTAGTTCTCAATTTCAATTCACAATCACACAAAGATTGAGCCTTTTAAACTCATAAGTTCATGGTTAACAATTGTTTTCCCTTTTCATGCTCATCGTATTCATATTCATAAAACATTTCATAATTCAACAGGATATTTCACTTCACTTCATACACAATTTAGTGAAAAGGACAAATAAAGTTCACTTTTTCTAATTTGTCATATTCAATCTTCATTCTTTCCATTATCAAATCTCTTTCAAGCAGTATGTTTATTTTTATCATGAGGCAAATTTAAGAATCTGAGACATTAAAAAAATAGTCTGGACAGTCGACTCTCAAAACATAGCCGGTCGACTGTTCAGCAGAAGATTAAGAAATACTCAAGAAAATAGTCGAGATAGTCGACTGGTAAACATGAGCAGTCGGCTGTTTTGAAAATATTTAAAACTCAAAAGGATCAGGGCAGTCGATGTTAACAAGACCAGTCGGCTGTTCTGTAGTGTTTTAAACTCGAAAATACAAGTACGGGGCAGTCGACTGTTTAACGTATACGGTCGACTATTCTGCGAGAATTTCAACTCGGAGAATTAAATGTTTAAGACAGTCGACTCTCTATGCCTATTCGGTCGACTGATCAGCAACAAAAATCGAAAATTGGAATCATTTCTACTTTCTTTTCGATTAACTTACAAAATTTGGTTTAGAAATACATTATGTTCATTTCCCGAAACTAACATACACTTTTTTAACGACCATCACAACAATGCATAGTTTACTAAATAATCTTAATAATAAAGAGATTTTTACGATTAATATTTTCTGCACAAACGCGACTTCTAAAAAATAGTACTTTTCCCATAACCACAATTTTTCCACAGAGATGAACACTTATTTTAGCTTGCTAGATTAAAATCAACATATCATAACATCAATCATATCATTCAATCAAATTCACTCATTCATTTCATACAATTTCACGCGTGTTCTATTTTTATTTTAATCATAGTATTAACAAAGAGCAATGTTTTCACTTGTTTATTCTTGCATAATTAGCACAAAACCTAGCATGATATCTAAATTAGAAGTCATGAGAAACACGCACTTTTTTGAAGAAAACTAATAGAAAGCTCCTAGAAATCTGTACGAATAGATACTTCTCCTGCTAGGTGTAGCAAAACCGAGCCTCTCCTAGTGCAATTCCGGTCTTCTTTTGGATGAGCACCCACACACAAGAATCTCCTCAATCTTTTTCTCCTCAAAACTCTCAATCTTTTCTCACTCTAATTGTTTTCTCTCTTTAATCAATTTTCTAATGTACTAAAATGAGAAGAACTAGGGTATTTATACATAATTTTGGGTGGATGGAATGGCTAGGATTAGATCAACTAGTTAGGGATTGAAGGCTAGGATGAGTTTGGAAGTTGCCATAACCACCCATGACTTGAGAAACCACCTCACCACTACTCCCATCTCTCCCTCTCTCTTGACCCAATCCGGCCTACTCCATGAGGCACGTGCTAGTGCAATGCACGTGTCTCCAAGGCACCCCTAGCTCCTAATTGTACATGTTTAATTATTTAATGGTCCAAAAGTTAGTCTACACTACAAATCACCATAATTAAAAGAGAATTAAACTAAATGGGTTTACTATTGGGCCAAAAGATCATGGGCTCAAGGAAATTAATTAAATCAATTATAATGGTCTAGAATTAGGCCTAGGATTTTATTTAGGTTTTTTAAAAATAACTCTTGTAGGAAGCAAGGAGAATAATCAATATATTAAGCTATGAAGAAAATATTTGACTCTAGAAAAACATATGAAATTATACATGCGAAATATGTACAATCTCAATTCTTGTAAAATAAAATAAAATAAAATAAAAATCGGGATATTACAACACTCCCTCCTTAGAATAGTTCCGTCCCCGGAACTACACTTAATGGGTAAGAAAGCAGGAATACAACAGTAAGAAGAAAATACAAATCAAATAAAGAGCTCGGGATGATCCTTCATCATCCTCTCCTCAGATTCCCAAGTAGCCTCTTCAACCAGCTGATTTCTCCAGACTACCTTGACCATCGGTATTGTCTTATTCCTCAAGACTTTCTCCCGACGATCGACAATCTCAACCGGAAGCTCGACGTAACTCAGATCCAACTGCAAACCTTCTGGTACTTCGGGCAAATGATGACTTGGATCTGGAATGTAACCTCTCAGCATAGACACATGAAAGACATTGTGCACCTGAGAAAACTCTTCCGATAACTCAAGTCGGTAAGCAGTTTTCCCGATCCTTTTCAATATCTTATACGGGCCTATGAATCTCGGGGCTAGCTTTCCACCTTTGCCGAATCGGATCACGCCTTTGCTGGGTGATACCTTCAGAAAGACAAAGTCATCAACCTCAAACTCAAGGTCCCTTCTCTGGTTGTCTGCATAGCTCTTCTGCCTACTCTGAGCTTCCACCATCCTCTTCCTGATCAGATCAATCTTTTTAGAGGTCTGCTGCACAATCTCAGGTCCAAACATCTGGCGCTCCCCAACTTCGAACCAACAGACAGGCGTCCTGCACTTCCTGCAATACAAAGCTTCGTACGGCGCCATTCCAATGCTAGTCTGAAAACTGTTGTTGTAGGCAAATTCCACCAAGGGTAAATGCCTTTCCCAACTGCCCCCAAAGTCTAATACACAACACCGAAGCATGTCCTCATGAATACGATTGACTCTATTGGTCTGCCCATCGATCTGGGGATGAAAAGCAGTGCTGAAATCCATCTTGGTACCCAAAACTGTCTGAAGACTCCTCCAGAAATGCAAAGTAAACCGCGCATCTCGATCAGACACAATGATCAACGGAACACCATGAAGCCTGACAATCTCACCAACATACATATCAGCCAACTTGTCCATCGAAGCAGTAAGTTTTATTGCCAAGAAATGAGAGGACTTGGTTAGTCGATCAACTATAACCCAAATCGCATCGTTGCCCTTTGAACTCTTGGACAAAACCATGATGAAATCCATACTGATGTTATCCCACTTCCATTCTGGAATAGGTAACGGTTGTAATAGACCTCCAGGTTTCTGATTCTCGGCTTTGACTTGTTGAAAAACCTCATACCTCGACACAAATTCAGCCACATCCCGCTTCAAACCTGACCACCAGAAATGTTGTTTAATGTCTCTTTACATCTTGGTACTCTCAGGATGTACAGACAAAAGAGTAGCATGTGTCTCCTGAAGAATACTCTCTTTCAAGTCTGACCGATCTGGAACACACAGCCTCTCACCAAACTACAACACTTCGTCTCTGATTTGAAATCTGGGCAACTTGCCAGCACCAACCTGCTCCTTCATCTTCAGAATCTCTGCATTTTCCTTCTGACTTGCAATAATCCTTTCATTCAGTGTCGGTTGAAGCCTCAACTGAGCTAAAGATGATCCCAAGCCTTGCAGAACAACTTCAATACCAACCCGGTCCAACTCCTCTGCTAGCTGTCTTTGAGTTGTAATAAAACTCGCCAGACTGCTCTTGCGGCTAAGTGCATCAGCGACAACATTAGCCTTCCCAGGATGATACTTAATCTCCAGACGATTGTCCTCAAGTACCTCCAGCCACTCCTTTGCCTCAGGTTCAGATCCTTCTGTTGATAGATGTACTTCAAGCTTTTATGGTCTGTGTACATGTTCAGCTTCTCACCATACACATAATGTCTCCATTGCTTCAAGGCAAAGATAATCGCAGCCAACTCCAGATCATGAGTCGGATAATTTTTCTCATGCGATCTTAGTTGCTTGACCCATAAGCGATCACTTTTCCTTCTTGCATTAAGACACAACCAAGCCCACGATGTGAAGCATCGCTGTAGACATCATATTCAACACCTGCTCTAGGCAAAGCCAAAATGGGTGCAGTAGTCAGCCTCTCTTTCAACTCCTGAAAGCTTGCCTCGCACTGCTCAGTCCACTTGAAGTTCACATTCTTCTTGGTCAGACCAGTGAGCGGCACGGCTAACTGAGCGTAGATAAATCTTCTGTAATATCCAGTTAGCCTAAGGAAACTCCTAATTTCCTTCACTGTAGTAGGCCTTGCCCAATCTCTCACTACCTCTATCTTCTGAGGATCAGTTGCCACTCCCTCCTTAGAAAGGATGTGACCTAGGAATGCCACTTCAGATTTTCAAAAATCACACTTGGACAACTTGGCATACAAATCATGCTCCTGAAGCTTCCTCAAAACTGCGGCCAGATGCTCCGTGTGCTCCCCCTCCGACTTGGAGTACACGAGAATATCGTCGATAAACACCACGATGAAAGAATCAATGAACGGCGTCAGAACTCTGTTCATCATGTCCATGAAGATTGCAGGCGCATTCGTCACTCCAAACGGCATAACTAAGAATTCGTAATGCCCGTGTCGAGTTCTGAACGCAGTCTTATGCGCGTCTTCAGCTTTCACTCGAATTTGATGATATCCCGATCGAAGATCTATTTTGGAGAAAACAGCTGCTCCTTGTAGACGATCGAACAAGTCATCAATTTGTAGAATCGGATATTTATTCTGAACAGTGATCTTATTCAGCTCTCGGTAATCGATGCACATCCTCATCCAACCATCCTTCTTCTTTACCAAAAGCACTGGTGCTCCCCAAGATGACGCACTCGGTTGAATAAAGCCTTTCTCCAACAGTTCCTTAATCTGTCGTTTGATCTCATCCTGCTCCACAGGTACCATCCTATATGGTGCCTTGAAAATAGGTGCACTCCCTAGCTGAATAGTGATGCTGAACTCCACATCACGATGCGGGGGTAAACCAGGCAAATCTTCCAAAAACACAATCAGATAATCCCGAACCACAGGAATCTGCTGCACCTCTGCATGAATCCCTTTCTTCTGGCTGATAGTAGCAACCAAAACTGAACATCTCATTTCCCCTTAGAAAATGACTTCAGGTCCACCTGGAGCCTTCACTGTTACTGTCTTGGTCTTGCATTCGATGCTTGCACTGTACACCGACATCCAATCAATGCTAATGATAACATCGACTCCCAAAACATTCAGCTCGATCAGATCGATCCCAAAAATTCGATCTCTAATCATGATCTCGCAGTCAGCATAGTACCGATCAGTGGTTAGCGTCTTCCCTGATGGAGTTGCCACTGCTAAAACCTTGCCTGGAAATATCTTCGGTTCAACTTCCAGAACTTTAGCAAATTTTGGTGACACAAGTATGAGAGGACCCAGTATCAAACAAAACAACAACTTTCTTTCCATTCAAAATAAGTTCTCCTGTTATACAACATATACTCGTTACATAACAGTTCACTAATTAACGAAAAAAAAGAATCAACAGAAAACACTCTAAACATCCTCCCTCGTACCAGTGATGACGTGATCCACCTCATCAGCATTAGCTTCAGTCAAGGCAGATACTTGCCCATGCTGGTACGGCTTCTTCCCAGCCTGCTGGGTTGGTCCTCTTTGGACAACATCCTACAACTTAGGGCACTGGGATCGGTAGTGACCTGTTTCCCCACAATTGTAATAAGTCACCACAGGAGGTCTCACCCATGCATTTTCGGGTCTCCCATCCATGTTGACAGCATTCGCTCCCGTTGGTTTGAACCTTTGGGCTGACGGCTGTCCCCTGAAGTTGCCAGAAACTGCAGGCCTCTTCTCCACATTCCAGTTGTTCTTCCGATGCTGAACAACATCGAACTGCTCCATGTATGCCTCCGTGGCTGCCGCATGTTTAACCAGCTTGTCAAACCTCCTGATTCCGAGGGGAATCATCCTGGACCTCAAGCTCGGCCTCAACCCATGCTCGAACTTACGAGCCTTCTTCGCATCATCCATCACCAATTCGGGAGCATACCTTGAGAGCTAAGAGAATCTGGTCTCATACTCCCTAACCGACATGCCACCCTGCTGTAGTGACAGAAACTCCATGGCCTTCTTCTCCTGGACGTCTGAAGGAAAGTAATGACTGCAGAATTCTTCCAGGAATTCCTCCCAGCCGAGGACCAAGCCTCCCATTGTCCGCTTCATCGACTGCCACCACACAGCCGCATCCTTCTCGAATTGCAGAGTCACCAACTTCACCTTGCTGCCCTCCGGGGTCACCAAAACCTCGAAGATAGTCTCGATCTGCAGGATCCAATTGTCAGCCACGTCAGGATCTGACTACCCCTCAAACACCGGTAGTTTCATCCGCTTGAATGATTCCACGAATTTGATTGCTTTGGGTACTGGATTCGCAGACATCCTTCCTTGGTTCTGATTCATGGCAACGGCATTGAGTGTCTGATAGACCCTCGCTAATTCCGTTTCCAAGTCCAGACCTTCACCGTTACGAGCTCGTCTTCCAGCCATATTCTGATGCAAAAGATCCATTAAATTCGAAGTATAAGAAATGAATTTTAAGTCAAATTTTCATTTCATTGAATTTCAAACTTTATACATTCGAATTTAAAACATTTCTGACATCAAAATGAAAGCAGTAGATGATACAACAGTCTAATTCTCACGATTCCTCTTGGCTTCACGAAGCTCTCCCCATAGTTCCTCCACTTCCTCCTTCAGTACATCGGTCATGTTTTTCCTCTTCTCGAGTTCCCACACATGATGACTGAGAACTGCAAAATCATCCTTGCGCTTCGCCAACTAAGCCTTCAATAGTCCGACTCTCTCCCGTAGAGTCTCAACTTGTCTCTGAAGAGACATCACAAGACTATTCAGAACTGGTTCTTCGTCAGAAGAATCATCAGATGAATCCGGAGGTGGAGTAATCTCTCGGGACTCGGGCCATTCCTCTTCCACTTCTTCGGGATCTTCTTCATCCGAATCAGCTTGCCCGGGGTAGTAATCTTTTTCAATGATGTGCCAATTTTCATCTCCCACTGAGTTAAATTGGTCCGCCATCTTAAAGATAAAGAGGAAGAAGCATAAATTATAGAGCAACACAAATGTAAGTGACTTACATTTAAATCTTTAGACTTAACACACACTCTAATGTCCACTTCTAGGGTGTCATTCCTTATAAATTTGTACTACTTAGAAGTGTGCTCAGATACCATTCTGTAACACCCCAAATTTCAAAATACAACTGAATTCGAGTTCCACAGGATCTTTACACTTCTTTCGTACAATTTTACAAGGATATAAAAACTTTTCTTTTATCAGAGTTACATTACAACTATACATTACACAGCAGAAGCAATATTACAATAAATTACATGAAATAATATTTAAAATAGTCTTGCGCATCAAGTATACTTCAATTGTGTCAACGTCTTTACCCTGCATTTAAAACTGTGGGCACATTAGTTCATTCAACTGACAAAATATTATACACGGTCATCCTCTCTATGCCGGAAACAATATAACGATTCTCATTTCTTAACAAACCACAAACTTGTCACAATCAAAATTAAGGGACTATCCTATTGATGTCGTGTTGTGAATGTGCACTTAATCCTTAATGTTGTTGTTATGTTATGTGACACTAATGCGCACTTATTCGGATTCTATGCATCCCATACTACATAGGTCCGAGGGCAAGCCCTTAATCGTACTTCATCTTATAGGGTTCAATCCCTCACCATGACTTAAACTACTACGGTAACTACGGTAAGTATTCTAGATGTTCTATGATCTACAAGCCCATGTTCAGGCAGTTTGGAGGGAAATCCCATGCACTGACATGACGCATCGAGCAGGCAGACTATGGCTAATTCAACCACCACCATGGAACAATGGCACCACCCGCAGTCACCAAACACCCCACAAGCATCGCCACCAGGACAATAATTCTGGAGTAGTGCACACGCCATGTTATGATGCATCAAGCAGGCAGTCTGTGAATCACTCTCATACCGCCAATCTGATGGCCCTCATACTCGTATTTTTCTCTTACTTTCATCACATCTTCACTATGTATCTAGTCCTTAGTTATTAGAATCATGAACAAAATCAATTCTCTAGAGTTAGCATTTCCACTATACTGGTCTTAATTCTTTATTCAACATGACCCAAATTTTGGTCTTTTTATTTCCATTTTATTTTCAATTCATTTCCTTTCAGTGCCGGTATGAGGCTTAACTACACTCTAGTTCTCAATTTCAATTCACAATCACACAAAGATTGAGCCTTTTAAACGCATAAGTTCATGGTTAACAATTGTTTTCCCTTTTCATGCTCGTCATATTCATATTCATAAAATATTTCATAATTCAACAGGATATTTCACTTCACTTGATACACAGTTTAGTGAAAAAGACAAATAAAGCTCACTTTTTCTAATTTGTCATATTCAATCTTCATTCTTTCCATTATCAAATCTCTTTTCAAACTCTTTCAAGCAGTATGTTTATTTTTATCACGAGGCAAATTTAAGAATCTGAGACATTAAAAAAATAGTCTGGACAATCGACTCTCAAAACATAGCCGGTCGACTGTTCAGCAGAAGATTAAGAAATACTCAAGAAAATAGTCGAGATAGTCGACTGGTAAACATGATCAGTCGGCTGTTCTGAAAAGATTTAAAACTCAATAGGATCAGGGCAGTCGACTGTTAACAAGACCAGTCGGCTGTTCTGCAGTGTTTTAAACTCGAAAATACAAGTACGGGGCAGTCGACTGTTTAACGTATACGGTCGACTGTTCTGCGAGAATTTCAACTCGGAGAGTTAAATGTTCAGGACAGTCGACTCTCTACGTCTATTCGGTCGACTGATCAGCAACAAAAATTGAAAATTGGAATCATTTCTTCTTTCTTTTCGATTAACACACAAAATTTGGTTTAGAAATACATTATGTTCATTTCTCGAAACTAACATACACTTTTTTAACGACCATCACAACAATGCATAGTTTACTAAATAATCTTAATAATAAAGAGATTTTTACGATTAATATTTTCTGGACAAATGCGACTTCTAAAAAATAGTACTTTTCCCATAACCACAATTTTTCCACAGAGATGAACACTTATTTTAGCTTGCTAGATTAAAATCAACATATCATAACATCAATCATATCATTCAATCAAATTCACTCATTCGTTTCATACAATTTCATGTGAGTTCTATTTTTATTTTAATCATAGTATTAACAAAGAGCAATGTTTTCATTTGTTTATTCTTGCATAATTAGCACAAAACCTAGCATGATATCTAAATTAGAAGTCATAAGAAACACCCACCTTTTTTAAGAAAATGAATAGAAAGCTCTTAGAAATTTGAACGAATAGATCCTTCTCCTCCTAGGTGTAGCAAAACCGAGCCTCTCCTAGTGCAATTCTGGTCTTCTTTTGGATGAGCACTCACACACAAGAATCTCCTCAATCTTTTTATCCTCAAAACTCTCAATCTTTTCTCACTCTAATTGTTTTCTCTCTTTAATCAATTTTCTAATGTACTAAAATGAGAAGAACTAGGGTATTTATACATAATTTTGGGTGGATTGAATGGCTAGGATTAGATCAACTAGTTTGGGATTGAAGGCTAGGATGAGTTTGGAAGTTGCCATAACCACTCATGACTTGAGAAACCACCTCACCACTACTCCCATCTCTCCCTCTCTCTTGACCCAATCTGGCCTACTCCATGAGGCACGTGCTAGTACAATGCACGTGTCTCCAAGGCACCCCTAGCTCCTAATTGTACATGTTTAATTATTTAATGGTCCAAAAGTTAGTCTACACTACAAATCACCATAATTAAAAGAGAATTAAACTAAATGGGTTTACTATTGGGCCAAAAGATCATGGGCTCAAGGAAATTAATTAAATTAATTATAATGGGCTAGAATTAGGCCTAGGATTTTATTTAGGCTTTTTAAAAAATAACCCTTGTAGGAAGCAAGGAGAATAATCAATATATTAGGCTATGAAGAAAATATTTGACTCTAGAAAAGCATATGAAATTATACATGCGAAATATGTACAATCTCAACTCTTGTAAAATAAAATAAAATAAAAATCGGGATATTACATCCACAGTGCTGTAAATTATCATGAGGGTCTTAAACCCCTCCATGTGATCAGCGGGTTCACCCTCGCCGTTGTAGATCTCGAATTGGGGAGGCCTGAAATTTCGGGGGATCTCGGCTTCAAAGATTTGGGGGGAGAATGGGGGTCCGGTCGGCCGATGACCATGACCCGGCAATGGTCCGCCCTCGCCGAGATGGGCGAGGTAGTTCTCCATCTCCTGTAAATGCCGGAGGACGTCGTCTACCTGTTCCTGGGGGCGGGCCGATCCGTAGGATTTGCCGCCCCTTGCTCCTGACCGAGGATCAGAGCTGCTGCGACCTCGGTTCCCTGGCTGCCTCGTATTGCTTGGAGGACCTCGTCCCGAAAATTTTGGAACTCGACCCTCGTGACGGGGGCTTGCCCCACTGGGTCCTGCGGGGTCAGAGGTCTACGGGGCAAGCGACTGTGTTCTGGATCGCACTCCGTGGACAGCCGTCTACGATGGTTCGAGGACGAGTTGGAAGCGGCCCCTCCTCTTATGCGACTGGCCTGTCGATTCGAAATGACGCATCGCAAATCGGTCACATTCAAGTGAGAAGCACCCGGCCTACATCCGGCCGCGCCGTGGACCCGTGGTCGGTTGGAACCCTAGGCGTCTGCACGGATGTGATGTGGGGGTCCGGATGTTGTGCAGATGTGACGGCCCTTCTGCCTTTGGGAGCCATGGGAGAGCCCGAACTTGGGATAACGTCCCTGGCTGGGCTCGGACGGGCAGCAATACCTGAGTTTCCCACAGACAGTGCCAACCAGATGTTGTTTGTTTTTGGGGTGTGAGGGCAGCAGATGTGAGTTCTTGTAATTTGTGAAGGGAAAACTGTGGTACTAGCGTCGATCAGACCTTAGGGAGTAGGACTGGCTCGGGAGTAGCAGCGGAGAGGTAGAGGCCGGGTGCTTGGCTAGGATCGAGTAGCTCGGCTCTGATGAAGTGCTCGGCTCGGCCTTCTGTACCTGCACACTACCTAGAAACACTGGGAGAAGTCCCGATGACAGGCCCTCCGACGATCTAGTTAGTCACTGAGAAAGCAACAGTAACTAGGGTTCAGGTGGGGAAAGATTGATTACCCTTTAAAGTGAGGAGGGAGGCTGATATTTATAGGCAGATGCAAACGGGTCTATGACCCTAACGGACCAGGTCGTACCTGTTTGCCCGTGGGCCTGAATGGGATGAAGCCCATTTGACCTGTTTGACCTGATGATCACAGGGGAGCGAGATTGGAGGAGATCTGAGGGTCCTGATTGCACCACTCTTTTTATCCCATATCAATCATCATCATCATCATCATGTCAAACCCAATTATTGGGCACCAATCTCAAAGCAGCAAACCCAAATTATTCGGCATCAAAATTAAGAAACCCTTTATTGTTTCGTTCGATCTGGAATAGTATCTTCTTCATTTTTCTTATACTAGTAATTTACACGTCCGATGCATGTTTTAATAATTTCAAAAAATAAAAATAAAAACTCTGACGTAGGGAGGGTTTGAACCGGAAACCTCATTTATATTAGTTATGTACGTGCATTGCACATGTTGGTAGAATGACAAAATGACGAATGACACTAAGGCCTTCTCCCATTATAATATTATTATTATTATATTAGAGATTAGAGATATTTATACATGAAATGACCGAAATTCCATTTAGCTATTTTAAAGAAACAGGGAAAAAATCACATCCCCCACCTCATCCCCGACGCTCGCTCTGTCTCTTTCATTATTCGGTTAGCTGGCCTCTTCCACAGTTTCAACGTTCTCTAGTATAACATATTTTTTTTGTTTTTCTGATCACATTAACTTCAGTTTTTTTTTCTCTTCCCATTCGTGTGCATGGCATAAGTTTGCAGTAAAAATTTTAAGTAAAAAAAAGGAAAAATTTGAGTAAACTCACCACAGTTTTCGTAAGCTTGCAGAAGCCCACGCCGTATAGTTTTTTTTTTGTGGTATGCTATACTATCGGGTTCAAATAGTTGAGGCTAGCAACCTAGTCACTTCCTCCGTTAAATTTAAGGTGTTTGGACTGTTGTACGTCTACATTAAGTGATAATAACATAACTTCTCTCGCCCTTTAGGGTTTAATTTTTTTTTTTTTTAAACCTTTATGTGATCATCCCCTATATATATATATATATATATATATATATATATATATAATAAAACACAAAGAAAGGTATCAAGTGGCTCTCCTTCAATCCCCCCAAAATCAAAGGCCCAGGTATAACCTCACAAAACACATTTTCCCTCCAAAAGTTTCTCCCCAAAAACTCAAATGCAAATCCCCCAAAACAACTCCTTTATTTATTTATTTATTTATTTATTTATTTATCTCTCTCTTTCTCTCTTTCTCTCTCTCTCTCTCTCTCTCTCTCTCTATATATATATATATATATATATATATATATATATATATATATATATATATGCATGTCTATAAAGGGCATAATTTTATTTTTCGCCCCGAACCATAAATCTTAGAACCGACCCTGTAAACACACTTTGCATATCTTGAGCAATGATATATATTAGGTTATGCAGTCCAACATGAAAAAAATTATTTGAAATTCATTTTTCCATCCATCATGTGACTATAAAAAACAACGATTTTCAGCTAAACAATTTTGTAACACTTCAATGGATGGGAAAATGAATTTCAAATGATTTGATTTTGCATATTTAGACTAAATTAGATATGTAGATCAATGTGAACGGTTGGGATCGTTAATACGAAGGCAGAAAGACTGAGTGCACACGAGTGCACACGAAAGCCTAGTGCACAATGGATGGAGATATATATATATATATATATATATATATATATATATATATGAGGAATGCTCCATTGAAAATGTACTGTAGCGATGAAAATGTGGAAAACCACCTAGGCCGTTGTTTCCAACAACGGCCTAGGTGGTTTTCACGTGTTTTCATAACATTTGCATTTTCAATGGAGCATTTTCCTATATATATATATATATATATCCCGGATGGATATTATATTTATATAATTATTATTTTTTAAATTAAAATATTTTAATTGGAAATTACTTGGTTTTTCAAATAAAAAGTTATCTGGTGTATCAGTTTTGTGCGCTTGTGCAAAATCTTGAAAAACGCATTTTTTAGAAAATGTTTGGAAAATCCCGCGCTGGTATTAAAAATTATTATTTTATTTTTATTTTCATAATCGAAATATTTTTGGTAGACATCACCCGATTTTATTAATAAACATTATATATGTATATATATACTAGTCGGTATACGACTGTTCCGTATCAAATTGATACTGGAATCTTTCGAGCCAGTAATAAAATTATTTTATTTTCATTTTCGAAATTAAATTATTTTTGTACTGATTTGTTCGTTTTCATGAACGAAAATTATCTGTATATTCAGATATATGCACAGATTTGAATCGTGTCGATTTCAGGCGATTATACAAATCGTGTAGTATGTGATTTGGAAAATTATATTTTATTTTGTGATCCATCATGATGAGATGGAGGGATGGGAGGGATGAGATGGATTAGAGCTTGATTGTAAGATTAATTTGTAAATAAAACACCCAATTGTTCCCACCATGAGAAACCAACACTTGGCTTCATTCTCCACCACATAACTCTTCATCCTCTCATATAAAAACACCGCCAACCCCCCCCCCCCCCCACCCCACCCCCTCCCTTTCATTTTGGCCGGCCCCAACTTCTTCTAGGGTTAGAAACCCTCTTCATGTGTGTGTGTTCCCATTCCCAATCTCATCTCACTCAATCCCTTCTCCTATTCTACTAGATCTTCTACTTAGTTTTGTTTAAGAAAAGATTGGGAAAGAAAAGAAAGAGGGGATCAAAATTAAAAGAAAAAGAGATTGGATTTCATGTGTTTTTTTTATGAAGGTTGTTCTTGAGATCAAGAACACAGAGCAAGGAGGAGAAGTTGCAGCAAGTCCTTCCTACACAAAATCAAGGTGGGGGTTTCTCATCTCATGTATTTTCTAGTTATTTTAGAGTTATTTTTGGATGTGTGTTGTTGTATTGAGTTGATTTCATGTGCTTTTTGACTAGAGTAAAAGTATGCAAAGTTTCAAGTAGTAGAACACAAAGTAGAAGCTTAAAGATTCGGTTTTTAGGGTTGTAGGGTTAAATTTGTTTAACTAGGTTAATGGTAGCCCAAAATTTATGTGGGATGTTCTTTTATGTGTTGTTATCATGCTAGAATTTTTGTAGATTTTTGGGAGTAATTTTGATGGGTGAAACGAGCCGTTTCCCCAAAACAGCACAAGTTCCGCCAAAAACAGTGAACTCACTGTTTGGGGTTAGTGTCGTAGTAGGTTCGAGGGACTAGAACATGGGTTTCCTTGCAGAATTAGAGAGTTGTAGTAGACGTTCTCCCATTTCCAAATTGACCACTCGAGTTAAATTCCAATAAGAGACGCAAAAATTATGACCATTACAAAAACAGTAACTAGCTGTTTGGCTGAACGTTGCTGTTTTGGTTGCTTGATACTTTTGAGTGTTTTGCCGGATGAATCTGAGGTTCGGATCAACTAGAGAGTTGTAGTATATATTTTTCCCTTTCCGAATTAACCTCTCGGGTTAAATTCAGATAAGCGGAGTAGGAGTTATAGTCTTGGAAAGATACAGCAAATAGCTGCCTGACTGAATGCTTACTGTTTTGATTCTTTGTCATTTTTTAGGGTTTTACTTGATGAATCTGAGGTTCGGACCAACTAGGGAGTTGTAGTAGAGACTCTCCCCTTTCCGAATTGACCTCTTGGGTTACATTTCGATAAGCGGAGTAGGAGTTATGCCATTTGCAAAGTACAGCAACTGGCTGTCTTGACTGGGTTCTTGCTGTTTTGTTTCTTTGTTGTTTTAGAGTGTCTTACTGGTAGAAACTGAGGTTTGGGCCAACTAGAGAGTTGTAGTAGACATCTTCCCCTTTCCGAGTTGACCTTTCGGGCTAGATTCCGATAAGCGGAGTAGGAGTTATGGTACTTGGAAGATGCAGCAGCCAGCTTTGAGCTGAGTGTGCATGCTGTTTGACTTCTTTGATGTTTTAAAGTGTCTTACCTGATCTGAGGTTCGGGCCAACTAGGGAGTTATAGTAGAGACTCTCTCCTTTCCGAATTGACCTCTCGGGTTAAATTCTGACAAGCAGAGTAGAAGTTATGGTCTTTGAAAGTTTTCGGTTTGACTGTGTAATTAGTGGGTTGGAATTGTATTTGTCTTGATTCTTTATAGTTTTTGAGTGTCTTACTTGCTGAATCTGAGGAGCCGACCAACTAGAGAGTTGTAGTAGACGTTCTCACCTTTCCGAATTGCCCTCTTGGGTTAAATTCCGATGAGTGAAACAAAAGTTATAGGCTTTCAAAGTTTCAGTTTTCCTTTGTTAAATCTGCTGTTTTTGTTACCGGTTGTGTGTTCGATGAGTAGGAACTCGGAGTTCCTTGCGGAATCTGGAAAAGTGGTCAACTAGGAAATTTTAGTAGATGTTCCCACCTTTTCAAATTATCCAGTTTCGTTAAATTCCGATGAGTAAAGCAAAAGTTACAAGGTACAGAAGTTTCATCTTTTTATTGAAAATCTGTAATTTGGTAATTGTTTGCGTGTGTTTGAGGTCAGGAATTTGAAATTCCTTATGGAATCTGAGGAAGTGGTCAACTAGGAAGTTTTAGTAGATATTCCCACCTTTCCGTATTGACCTCTTGGGTTAAATTCCGATAAGTGGAACAAAAGTTATAGTCTTTCAAAGTTTCAGCCGTTTTGTCAAGTCTGTTGTGTTGACAGGTAGGAACTTGGAGTTCCTTACGGAATCTGAGAAATTGGATAACTGGAAAGTTTGGAAGATGTTCCCAACTTTTCAAATTGTCCAGTTTCGTTAGATTCAGATAAGTGGAGCAAAAGTTACAAGATACAGAAGTTTCATATTTTTATTGAAAATCTGTAATTTTGTAATTATTTGCGTATGTTCGAGGTCAGGAATTTGGAATTCCTTCTGGAATCTGAGAAAGTAATCAACTGGGAAGGTTTAGTAGATATTCCCACCTTTTCAAATTGCCTAATTTCATTAGATTCCGACTAGTAGAGTAAAAGTTACCAGCCTGCAAAGTTTCAGCTTTTTGTTGAAAATCTACAGTTTGGGTAAACTGTTTGCGTGTGTTCGATGGACCGGATTTTGGATTCTTTACAGAATCTGAAATAGTGTTCCACTAGAAAGTTGTGGTAGATATTCTTACCTTTCTAAAAAGTATATTTCTGTTAAAATCCGATAAGCGGAGCACTAGTTGCTTCTAGGCTGTCGGAAGGCTTTTATCTCGCTTTTGGACTTCTCCGTGGTAGAATGCCTATTTTAGATTGTTTGAAGATTCTTCTGTTGCTTCTAATTATAGAAAATCAAGTTTTGCTAGTAAGCACGCTTGGTTGCTACTAGATTTATTACATGTATGGTTGTTTTCATATGTAGGTTGTTGTCTCATGACGGCTCGCCTGTCCCATATGTAAGTATTGGTCTCATACGTAGCTTATTTGGCTCGTATGTATGTTATTATCTCGTACGAAGCTTATTGGACTCGTATGTAGGTAATGTCTTGAATAGGTAGGCTGTGAGTGGATCCGAGGAGATCTTGAGAAGTTTAGATTAAGACTTTGTTAATTGTGTCGATAAATTGTTACACACTCTAGAAGAGGGACACGTACGGTACTTTTTCATGACAAGTTGGAAGCACAGTGCATGTCTCGCTTGTTTGGTTAGAAGAGGGATACGTACGGTATTTTTTCATGTCAAATTGGAAGCACAGTACATGTCTCGCTTGTTCGGTTAGAAGAGGGACATGTACGGTGCTTTTCATGTCAAGTTGGAAGCACAGTGCATGTCTCGCTTATTTGGCTAGAAGAGGGACACCACGGTGCTTTTTCATGACAAGTTGAAAGTACAGTGCATGTCTCGCTTATTTGGTTAGAAGAGCGACATGTACGGTATTTTTTCATGTCAAGTTGGAAGCACGGTGCATGTCTCATTTGTTCGGTTAGAAGAGGGGCACGTACGGTACTTTTTCATGTCAAATTGGAAGCATAGTGGCATGTCTCGCTTATTGGTTAGAAGAGGGACACGTACGGTATTTTTTCATGTCTAGTTGGAAGCACAGTGACATGTCTCGCTTGTTTGGTTAGGGTTAGTGACATCGTTAGGGTAGGAACAGTTACTTAACCATTTTTATCTATAAATTGCCAAAGGATGAGAGTTGGTGTTAGGGGTGATACCCTATAATCCAACATCTTTTATAGGCTGACACTAGATGGTGTTACTGGGATGTATTCCCCTGTTAAAGGGATACGGGCGATGCTTTTTCATGACAAGTTGGGAGCACGGGTTCCGTATCTTGATTGTTAATTCCTGAATGTGCTATGATAAGAACGAGAGGGTTTCCTAGGGAAATAGACCCTACGATTCCATCAAGTTCTATGCCTTCTCATGACCAGTTGAGGGCACAGAAGAAGGTTGACAAGTATCTTGTAGTTCGTGTTGGTTTTTGAGTGAGGCCCAGTACGCCGGGCAATAGTGACAAACATGGACACCACTATTGAACTGCAGTAGCGGAACTAGACCGTACCTGCAACCTCTTCAGTCATGTAGTATTATGTCAGGAACAGGATGGGTACAAAGTAGAATTCATGACGTGGGTTCAAATCCATATATATGGAGAAATGGCTTGATATGGGGCGTATGTAGTATGGGATGCATATTGTTCCGGAGACTTGCTTGCATCAGAATAAGAGCATCCTTGCATTAGAGTCTAAGTCATAACATACACTGACACATCAAATATATATACATGTTTATTTTTTCATCAATCTGTTTGCTATAGTTGATATTCGCTGCTAGTTATCAGCCTTAAAGCGTCAGTGAATACTGACGTACCCACTTCAATAGGTACTGAATTGCAGAATTACAGGTACAGGATTCAGGAGGACTCAAGGCGAGAGAGCAAGGAGTCGATTTCATTAAAGTTTTTCGCTGTAAATATGTTGTAATTTTATTTGTAATAATTGTTGTAAATTATTTATTTGTTGGAAAGCATCCAAGTAGAATATCAAGTGTTGTTCTTTATTCATTGTACTCTGATGTAATATGTTGAAAATTGTAACACTTGGGATTGTAAAGGTATTATTATAACACTGTTGTAATGTATTACAATTTTGTAACATTCGGATTTGTAATATATTTGTGTTGAATAAAAAATTTTAAATTTTCCTGTTTTTCTGTGTATTGTGGCTAATTGAAGAAAAGATTCTGGTTTATGTTACGATTTTCCAGTTACCGAAAATTAGGGCGTTATATATATATATATATATATATATATATATGGAACAAATGCGTAGCTTCACATGTATCCTATATATATACTAGGTTTGTCCGTGGGCACGTGCCTACGGCACGTTTTCGTGAACGATACAACATATCAAATTTTGGTTCCAAACCTTCAAGTTACTTTTTATATGTTGCATCATTAAAAAAACGTGTCGTAGGCACGTGTCAATGGGCAAACCTAATAATTCACTTATAACGAAAATTAACCATTTGAAATTCTCCTTACTTCAACAAATGATTAGCTTCACATGTATCCTATATAGATATTCTCTTCTCGTCATAAAGGAATCTGATACAACCAAAATTTAAATTCCGATATTTTGCTCCCGAGTAAATAAATTTACCAGTAGACTTTACTTTAGTAGGACTCACCAATCACCGTGCACTACAAATTCTTCTTCCCAAACCGTTTCCCTCCAAACCCATTCCCATCGAATCCGGAATCCCTCTCTCGGTATCAGGGAAAGTCGGACAAGGTTGTTAAAAAGTTACACATCTTCTAGTAAAACAAAGTAGTAGCCTCTTTCTTTTGCCTCACCCAACTCAACCGGCCAATTCTCCCAACTCCCCCCCCCTCCTCCTCCTCTCTCCACGTGTCTCTCTCTCTTATTCTACCCGCCTCACGCCAGCGTGGACTCTTCCATCTCAACCAACACCTAAACGCCAATCCATCAATATCCTCCGTTCCCTGTCTATATAAAACTCCCCATTCCAAAACTCAACCCTCTCAATCCTCTTTCCTCACCTTGATCAACCTCATTATCAAAGTCCATATCCCCAACTTGGATATATTGTTGCAGCACAGCACAGTGATAAAGCTTCTTCGAAGTTGACACTAAATCTGACGTAGGTTTAAATCCAGCTTAATTGCAAAACAAAACAAAAAAATACATGTCAATGTCCTCATTTCTGGATTTCACAAAAGGCCCACTCCTAGGCCGTGGCTCGACTGCCACGGTCACCCTTGCCTCTACCTCCTCCTCTTCTCTCTTTGCTGTAAAAACATCGCCCATCTCTTTCTCCACCTCCCTCCGCCGCGAACACCTCATCCACTCCTCCCTCCCCCCATCCCCCTACATCATCTCCTACCTAGGCTCCCAACTCACCCCACAATCCTTCCACCTCTTCCTCGAATACGCTCCCCTCGGCCCTCTCTCCCTCCACCTCCCCCTCCCTTACACCACCATTAAGTCCTACACCCTCCACCTCCTCCTCGCCCTCTCCCACCTCCACTCCTTCAACTTCGCACACTGCGACCTCAAGCCCGACAACATCCTCATATCCTCCAACGGCTCACCCAAGCTCGCTGACCTTGGCTGCGCCACGTTGCTCACTTCAGGATGTGCAGAATTCATGGGGTCACCAATGTACATGGCGCCAGAAGTAGCAAGAGGCAAAGCGCAGGGTGCAGAGGCTGACGTGTGGGCACTAGGGTGCGTTGTGGTCGAAATGCTCACCGGAAGGCCGCCCTGGCCCGATGAGAGCGACGTAGGGAGGCTGCTTTATCGTGTCGGGTTTATGGACAGTGGGCCCGAAGTGCCGGAATGGGTTGAGGAGGAAGGGAGGGATTTTTTGGACAAGTGTTTTAGGAGGGAGAGGAAGCAGAGGTGGAGTGTACAGGAACTGTTGATGCATCCGTTTGTTTCGGGTTCGGGTTTGGGTTCGGGTTCGGATTTGGAATGTAAATGGACATCCCCGAAAAGTACATTGGATCAGAGTATCTGGGATTTCGTCGAGGAAAAGGATGTAAGTGTGGAAATTGAATCCAGTTTGGGGATCGGAATTCAGGAGCTGTTTAGTAGCAGGGGGCCTAACTGGGGTTGGGATGAGAGTTGGGTTGAAGTGAGAGGCAATAGTGAGATTAGTGGTGTAATTAGCAGTACGATTAGTGTTAATCAGGATGGTGATTCTGGTAATTTGAGTGGTAGCTGTGAAAGAGATGAGTCGACAGTTAGTAGTACTGATTGTGATGATAATTACTGTGATAGATGTGAAATAGAGAGAGATGGTGATATGATAATTAGTTATAAAAATGATGATTATTGGAGTGTTTTAATTAATTTGATTTGGATTTCGAATCGAATCCTTTTTACTTCCACTTGTCACATTGCTTTTTGTCCATTTCCTCATCGTCGTTAACGTGTATTTTTTTAAGATTGACTAAAGATACATGAATTTTTATTCTATATATACATTATAAATATATTGGAACTAATTTCTCACTAAACAACAATATTTTATTAATTTTAAAATTATTTTTTAAAGAAAAAATTTTGTCTTTTAGTAAAAAGCATGTCCCAATACATTTATAATGTATGTTTAGAATAAAAACTCATGTATATATAGCATTTTGCATTTTTTAATTTATAGCTAGAGTAAGATATTCAGATTAATGTCAGAGTTTTCTATTTTCTAATCGCTAATGAGGTCTTGGAAGTTAAGTGAAACGTTAGTAGAGTGCACATCTTAAAGCATGCTTGTCTTAATTTCTCTCAAGTTTGGAAAGGTAAGAGCATCCACAGTCGTGATTGTTAGAAAATGCATAAATGCATATTTTACATATAACATTTTGACAGTTTGGCGCAGTCATCAAATGGTATTTTAGAGCAATTTAATTTAAAAAAATTTTAAAAAAAATCAGACGAAACATGACTTTGCGTCCCATGATTTTAAAGAATTTTTTATGATTTTTTATTAATTAAAAACATTTTTTTAGTATAAATAAAAAATAAAAAATAATAATTAACAAAAAAGGTGGGCCCCCCCTTGGACGCAACTCCTCTTTGCGTCCAAGAAATGACCAGCTTGCTAGAATTTTTTCCCAAATTGACCCACTTTTTGAAAGTTTTTTCCAAACTGCCCTACTTTTTAAAAAATTTCCAAACTACCTCACTCGCTTTCTGAAAAAGCGAGTGTGGTTAAAACCTCATCGTTTTTTCAGAAAGCGAGTGTGAGACTTTTAATTTTCGAAAACTTAAACTCACTTTTTGAAAAAGCACATGTTTTTAACCAAACTAGTTTTTTCAAGCCAGGTTAGTTATTTTGGTAAATACTTTTGAAAGTGGCCAGTTTGGTAAATACTTTCAGAAAGTGAGTTAGTTTGGTAAATAATTTCAGAAAGTGGGTCATCTTGGTAACATTTTCATGGCAATCTGTTATTACCAGTGTATTTAGCTTCTTTAGTCTGACTAGCTACAACTGATTTTCAGTTTACTCTTATTGCATAGCTTATCAAAACATCTTAAGTGTTATCTCTGTTGATTGTTACAAATTAGAAAAACTTATACCAAGTATCTTTAGAGTAAATAAAGAATACATATTCTATTATCATGTGGGTCATCGCTGTAGCGAACAACTTCAAGCTAGTTGTTTCTATTTGCCTTCTTCTTTTGGTTCCAGGCTCAATGATATAGTTTCATGAATGTTCAAAACGCTGTCTATGACTGGTTGTCGGTGGAATGGTGCTCAATTTCGATCTAGCTTTATTTTCAATTGTTTTATAGGGTTATTTGTAATTTAGTCTCTCAATAGTGCTTCAGTTGCTGATTTATAATCTGGAATTATTATTAGGGGCTGGTTCTGATGGTGTCCAATTGACCAATTCTATTATAGACTACAATTTAAGGTATATCATATTATCTTTTAAGAGCTTGTACGGATTATTAAGCCCCCATTAGGACATGAATAGGAATTTACTGTAAGGAGGACCCTGGTGATTTCTTGGTATTTTTCAAAGTTTAAGATCTAGAAGGATATTGTGTTAAGTTATCGGGTTCCTGTGCAAGATTAGATAGTTGGAGGGTCTCAACAAAATACAGGGCAGCAACCAGTTGAATTCTCCAAGCCTTCTACAGAGAAAAGAACATTGCTAAAAACGTGATTTTGTTCTGTTCATAGGATCCTAACAGAAATGGGTGAACAAGTGAAACTGGTGGTGTTTCCGAAGCCCAGGATAATCAAGTTATATCAGACAATTTGTTCTGTGCATAGGATCCTAACAGAAAGGGGAGAACAAGTAACACTGTATCCTTGTTTACAAACAATTAATCTTATGCCTATAAAATGGTCATTAATAATTTGTTACAAAAAATATTGGATCATGGAGGAGAAAAAAGGTATCACCCGAGATAAAAGACATCTGAATCAAATTGTACAACTCATAAGCCAAAATGTATTAACAATTTAACATAGATCTCCTAATAGAAGGGACATATATATTATGCCAGTAACCATCCATATCGTGGATGTTTTCTTTGTATCAAGTTATAACGCTGTAGATATAGGTTAAATCAAGAGCTAGTATTCTTCATGCAGTCGACAGAAACAACTATATACCTGCTATTTAGGCGTTGGCTCGGAGGCCGGGTTGGGCCGTTGCGGGTTCGCAAGTTAGGCTTTTTTTTAATATAGAGTGTACAAAGATAAATGGAAAGGAAAATGATGAACAGTTGGGTTGAACATATAGATAAAAAAGATATTCATAATTTTTTTATTTTTTATTTTTTATTTTTTATTTTTATGAATTACAAAATTTCAAATTAATCAAATAGATAAGTAACATACAATTCTTAGTAAATTAAAATATAAAAATAAGAATAAAAGAAAGAAACATCGGCTAAAAATAAATTTGATCAAAAAATTACAATATAAAAGAAAGTAACAATGTGATATAGAAAGAACTTGTTACCAAGATGACACACTTTCTGAAATTATTTACCAAACTAACTCACGTTTTGAAAGTATTTACCAAACTGGCTCACTTTTGAAAGTATTTACCAAAATAATCAACCTCGCTTTTTGAAAAAGCGAGTTTAAAAACAGGGCGCTTTTTCAAAAAGCGAGTCTTAGTTTTCGAAAATTAAAAGTCTCACAGTCGCTTTCTGAAAAAGTAATGAGGTTTTAACCACACTCGCTTTTTTCAGAAAGCGAGTGAGGCAGTTTAGGAATTTTAAAAAAAAGTAGGACAGTTTAGAAAAAAATTTCAAAAAGTGGGTCAGTTTGGGAAAAAATTCCAGCTTGCTATATGTTTTTAAATTCCATTTTTTAAAACAAAATACGTTGAACGGAACTTTACTTTCCGTCTGACGAATTAAAAAAATATTTTTTTCGTTGGACGCAAATTGAAGTTGCGTCTCTTATATTATGCATTTTGCTATATCTTGTGCCATTTATAGCAATGTACTGTTGCTTTCTATGCAAAAATGCATAAATAGCAAACGACTGCAGCTCATCGTTTGCTATAAAATGCATAAATAGCAAACGACTGCAGCTCGTCGTTTGGAGTGGCTGAAGGTATGGTAGGCGCTTGAAAACAATGAATTCATATATTCCATTCTAGGTGTGAATCATGTGATGCTGAACTAAAAGTAGCTACGTAATTTCATTCCAATCAAGATAAAATTCTTCAACGAACTCAATGTAAATGCAAATTAATGGTTTTTATAGAACTACTGATTCTGAGTTCAATATTCGGAATAATCACAATCTTGTTGCACAAATAGAAGTCAGAACACAAATAGTTCCCTTAATAAGTAAAAAGTCCGAATTTCACTAACCTAGTACAATACTAGTAAATTTGATCTTAACAATCACCAGTTCTTTCACATGTGGGCAAATCCTGATTTATGAACCTACAAAATCGCTCAAATGTTGTCCTATTTGCATAAATCAAGTTACCGAGGAGATCCCCTCATTTCAGTAATGAAACTAGTTATTCGTGTCTGATTTGTTCGTCATAAGTGTTAACCGTGCATCTGACAAGTGTTCGCAATTTTGACTAGTTTATAGGAAGAAAGAAAAATATGAAGTCAGTGTTTTCTCCTTGATACCAAACTCTCATCTGCTCCAAACCACATGTGAGAAAGGGGTACATGAAGGCCAACTCCTTTATCTCACATGCATGAATAAATGAAAATATTAAACTAATAAAGTTATTAGCCTAAAGGTAAGCAACCACAGAATGTCCGGTTATACAGCATTTCTTGTATAGAAGATGCAATCAGACATATGCTAAAATTATCTTCTGCTCAAGGGATGTCTTATACTCTTTTTCAACATTATCAGTTAGGTTATATCAGAGTTGATTGTAGTTATGGATTTTTGTTATTATCACTCACTAACTAATAAGTAGGAATTGTCTTTCACATAATGTTGGGGTTTACCTTAATTCCAAAACTGGCTGTAACTTATATGCAGTCTTTTTTTTTTCTGGACTTAATCGAATGTGATTTGTCGATTGTGATTTGCCTTTTCCATTCATAGAGTCTACAAATAATCTTAGTTTGAGCAGGGGTATTTCATAAATTGTTTCATTTTTAAACAAACACTCTTCAAAAAGATCGTACCTCTTTCTCATCTGAACTATAAAAGCATAGTGATTTATTGTTAAAGAGCAACTCACAATACATAGAAGAAGAATACCGGATATCTCAATTATGTCGAACAGCTAAGCTTAATGTACTAAACTGTTAGATGGTAGAAACAAGGAGCTGCATTTGATTCATATCTTTCCGTGTTGCCAGTTCTAGACAATGAATTAATATTAATATAAGTACAGCATTTTTAGATGCAACTGTATTTGTTGAATGAACAGAACAACAGACAAGACAACAGTTTATGCAATCATAATATGTGAGGGTTTAGCCCCACATGAATTTAATTAGGACAAAAAATAAAGTACCCCCAACGTTTGAGGTTAATACAATATGCTCATATAACGTTTGAAAAAGTACATTTAATCCATTCCACCGTTAGCTTAACTCCATCCGTTAAGTTATAATTATTGAATTACCTTTTTACCCTTACCCTTTCATAATTAAATATCTTTTTTCTTTTTCCTTCTTCTTCATTCTTTTTCCTCTCTTGGTAGGTACTTGGGTTTTATGTTCCCATAGTTTTTCATGTGTGTTCTATATATATGGAGGTTTTGTTGAGTGAGAAATTGTCATCTTCAACAATTTCTAATCTTTCTCAACACGTACTTGATTTCAACGCACAGAATTAGAGAGAACAGTGAAGAAATGGAACAGAGATTATTGCTTCTTCTAGCTTCAATAGATTTGTACAGTTTGATCGGAAACCGGAGAAAATAATAAGACTGCTTCTCTAGAATTCTTTTCTCCGAAATTAATAAGACTGTTTCTCTAGAATTTAGAAATTGCCAATCTCATTTAAAGGCCTGTGTCGAGCTAAATTGCTCTTGGAATTGTTCAGGCGACAGACACGCACATGTTTCTCCCTCTCTGTGTTCGGGGTAGTAATCAGGAGACCTTGACTTAAGTTGCTGGCATTTGATACTAGGGAGCCTCATCTGATTCCAATTTTCAGAACCTTCATTTTGTGACGAGGTAAGTGCTAGCTGAAATGGAATTGAGGTTTCTTGGTTTTTGGAGCTTGAGTACATGTTGTTAGGATTGTGTCTTTTATACTCATTGTTCAGATTAAAAGAAGGTAATATGAAGCACGGAGGTCGAAGCGTCGAAGCGAGTAGAAGGAGAACAACAGCAGCAACAGGTACAGACTAGTTGCGGTCGACCGGTCTTGGTGACAGTCGACCGCAACTCCCGACCGCTCGTTGTACTGGGAAGTCAGAGAGTGGTATGGTCGACCAGCCTTGTTGGATGGTCAACCGCCTGTGGCGCTGATTCGTTTTTGGGCTTCGATTTGTTAAGTCGGTTCAGCCCAATCTTCAACTCCAAGTTAGATCGTGCGGCTCCTATTCAGTTACTTCTTTTTCAGGTTTTATCGGATGACTGAGGATCAAGATTAGATCTAGGTTTTCTCTCTATTTTTCTATATATATTATAAACTCCTCTAATATGAGAGGGAGTACTTCATAGATTCTTTTTTCGCAAAGAGAGGCTCGGAAGAGAGATAGTTCTTGGTGGGTGAGTTTAATTCTTTGTATCAAGTGAATCAGTAACTCCTTGTAATCTCTTCTAGTTGAATATCAGACCTCCCTATATTTTCCCCCGGATTAAGCAAAAGCTAACCGGGATAAGTCATCGTTATTGTGTTTGTGTTAGTTTGGTGGATCTACTTGCTTGCTCAATTTATTCATCTCGTCTACTTCGACTTCCTCATTATTCTAATTAGTTTCGCTGCGACTAAAGGACGTTTGTTTACACCCCAATCCCAACAACTGGTATCAGAGCTTCAAGTTTTCGAGTTCCTTGGTTAAGTTGACAGGCCATAGTATTTTGAAGATCAAGCAGTTTGATGGTAAGATCAATTTTAACTTTTAGAATACTGACATGTATGATGTTCTTGTTCAAGAACGGTTGCAGTCAGTAATAACGAAGAAGGAAAAGCTAACTGATATGAAGGATGACATTTGGGAAGATATTCGTGAAAGAGCCATAAGTCTAATCCGACTATCCTTGGCGGACGAGGTCAAGTGCAAATTTTTTGAAGAAACTGACATGGCGAGTCTATAGGAAAGACTCATAACTGACTACTCTGGTTCGTCGTTATTAGATCAGATGCATTGGAAGAGAAAGTTATTCCGTTTATCTATGAAGGAAGGTACCGATCTCCAAGATCACATTACAGAGTTCAATAAGGTATTATCTGAACTGAAGGCGATCAATACAAATGTGTGTGAGGAAGATAAAGCTTTCAACCTGATATATTCACTGTCGGATTCGTACGAGCCTTTGATCACGACCATGCTACACGGTAGAACTACCAAGGAGAGTATTTCGGTAGATGGTGTAATCAAAGCATTGAAGGAAAATCAACTTCGGACGGAGACCCATAAATCTGCATCGTCTATTCCTACAAGTTGTCTAGCAGTGGATGGTCCTTCGGGGGAAAGACAAAGTGCTTTACAAAAGGATTCGATCTGTTGTCGATATTGTAAGAGGCCAGGGCATATCAAGAAAGACTGTTGGAAATTAGAGAATCAAGAGAGCGCCAAGAACGGGAGTTCAGCCGCTATTGTAGTTAGTGCCTTTGGTGCCTTTGATTCAGGTAGTTCGTGTCTTCCTGTTTCAAATTCTTTAGAAGTGGATTCTAGTTGATTTCTTGACTCAGGGAGTTATTCTGATATTTGCTCCGAGAGGGAATTATTTTCTACTTATAAGTCTACTACGGGACGTTGTGTGACAACGGGAACTGGGGAGATTTGTGAAGTAGTGGGTGAGGGGACAGTTGAGTTGAAGATGCCATATAATGCCCCGATTTTTCATTTAATGAAAATTATTTTATTTATTTTGCACGTAGTGTGCACGTGCAATATTTTTGGTAATCATTTTCATTATGATGAGTATAGATATTTATATATGTGCTCTTTAATTATTTTTATATAAAGCCCTTTTTCAAATAGACAAAAGCCTTTTTTTTTAAAAGCCCAAATTTAATTCAATTCATTATTTTTATAAACTATTATTTTGGCCCATAAACTAAAGCCCATGAACTATTTTTATTTTAAATACAACCTGTAGTGTAGAATACATTTTAAAGATTATTTTTTTATGTAAAATATAATGTACAAATTTTTGGAGACAAATGCATGCACGTGAATTGCACGTACACGTGCAATTGAATCCACATGTGCATGGCCGGTTTTTAGCTTAGGAGGGAAAAATGAAATTTTCAAATGGAGTCATGGGTGGTGGTTACTTGATCATGGTTGGTTATTGTAACTCCTCCTTGAATCCTAGCCCTTTGTTTCTAACTCCTAAGTTAATCCTAGCCTTCCAATTTTTCTAAATTTTTAGTATAAATACCCCCCTCCCCCTAGCCTAGTTATTCTTGTGCTAATTATTCCTCCAAACCTATAGTTAAAATACATTATTAGTAGTTTAGTAAGTGAGTTAAAAGATTGAGAGTTGTGTGGGGAATTTATGCTTGCATCAACAAAGAGGAGAGGCCGGCATCAACAAGGGAGGCTCGGGTTTGACATTCTTGGAGCTCATGTGCGCGTCGACGAGGAGGAGGATCGCTCTTTTGGCAAGGACATTTGTTTAGGAGGTGTTGCTATTGTACTTCTCTCCAAATAAGGTGGGTAATTTTCTGTATTTCTAATTAGGAAGCATGCTAGTATTAAATTGAATGATGATGCATGAAAACGATTAATAAGAGTGCATTTTAATTGGAAAATTGGTCTATTAATTGAGTGGAATATTAATGAATAACTTGTTTGTGCTTCCATCATTTAATTTAAGTTGCGTGTAAATTGATTATGGCTATGGATTGTTTGAAGAAAACTTCATTATTAACATCAAGAATTATAAGCAAAAATTAGTAGATTGACAATGTCGCTTTATGTGCTTAAATAGACTATTGTGATAATGTTGTGTGAATGACTTAAAAATATAACTTGGGGGTTTGTGAAACGATTAAAAACAGAGAATTGATATAAAGATTGTTAATAAAGAGATTACTGATGTTAAAATTTGATAAGAAATGTCAAAAAAGAAACATATTAGTAGTAGCTTGTAAATTCGAATTAATTGTATGATAAATATGTGTTAATTATTGAAAAAATTATTTTTTATATACTGGAGTATAATTTATGATGAGAATAGTCAATCTGGAAATTTACAGCAAGTTTAGTAAGAGTAGAATCAAATGAGAGCTTGTTGAACATTGAAATGTTCTACTAAGCAGAGAGAATTGATCTAATTAGATTTCGAGTTGTTTTGAGACAACTTGAGCATATAGCTCAAGTGGTCGGGATGCTCTTATTTGCTACAGTATTGTGCGGTTTCCTCAGGGGTCGGTGGTTCGATTCCCAGTAGCACCACATATTTTGTTTCGTGTTTTCAAATTAAATGAACTGCAGTCGAGAGCACTTAATACTCTCAGCTCTCCTTCATACCGCTAGCGCTAGTGGCCTGTGCCTGTGGCTTGTTTCTCTCTGGTTGTGGGTTCGAATACTGGGCTCGGCCAGTATTAAATTAGGGGAAGAAATATTTTTTTTGTGATTTTTGATGATTAAAAAAATTAGAAAAAAATATGAGTATTATCCTAAAATTATGTGGGACTTATGAAAAATAAATTAGAAATTATTTAAATGAAGTAGAGTATATTTTTGAGAACAAAAGTATAATTTAGAACTATGGTTCTACACTTGTATGTTATGAAAGTCGCTCTTTGCAAAAGGACTTGAAATGGAATGTTAGAAAAGAAATATGAATAAAAAGGAATTATGTGAAGTGATGTGAATTATTCTCATTGGAGAATAGTATGACAAATTATGAAGTGTGAATATTCATTTTTTATCGTATAACCAGTGATGTGATTTTTAATGTGAAAATGATATTTCATGAATTACGGGATGAATAATTGATTTCCATGTATGGTTATGGACTCATGAATAATTTAGAAAATCATGTTAATGGAAAAGAAAATGTTATTGAATATAAAAACTCAAACATATAGATTATGAATTGAAATTGAAAATTAGATTGTAGCCAAAACTCACACCGGCAAGTGAAAGATGATGAATTATGACTATTGACACTGAAAAGACCAAGTATGGGTCATTGAGAAATAAAAGAAATAAGACCGGTAGTAGTGAGAGGGCTAACTCTAAGAGATTGATTTTATTCATGATTCAATTAAACTAAGGATTAGTTACATAGTGAAGATGTGATGAAAGTAAGAGAAAAACATTGAGTATGAGGGTCATTGGATTGGCGGCAAGAGAGTATCCCAGGATGTCCCATGATGAGTCATGATAGGGCTTGGATACTGCTCCAGAGTACCGTCCCAGTGGTGATGCTCGTGGGGTGTTGGATGAATGCGGGTAGTGTCATGTCTATGGTAGGAGCTGAATTACCACAGGATGCCTGCATGATGAGTCATGTGTCAGTGCGTTGGGATTCCCTCCAGGACGCCTAGACATGAGTTCGTATGTCAGAAAACATCTAGGATACTTACCGTAATTACAGTAGTAGATTAAGTCATGACGAGGGATTGAACCCTACAAGATGAAGAACGATTAAGGGCTTCCCCTCGGACCTATGTAGTATGGGATGCATAGAATCCGAACAAGTGCGCATTAGTATCATGTAATATAAATAACCGCATTAAGGACTAAGTGCACAATCACAATACGACATCAATAGGGTATTCCCTTTAGTCTGATATGTGACAAGTTTGTGTTTGTTAAATATGGAAAATGAGTTATACTATTTCCGGCATAGAGAGGATGGCCGTGTATAATGTTCGTCGGTTGAATAAACTGACGTACCCACAGTTTTGTATGCAGGATAAATGACATGGTAAAGATTAAAGAGGAACAGATGCTTAAAGATTATTAAATGTTGTTGTACATTTATTTAAATGTTGTAAATTTGCTTCCGCTGTAAAAAAACGTAAAGTGTAAAGTTTCATGTAAACTCTGATGTAAAGTGAAAAGTTTTAATTTTCTTGTAAAATTGTACTAAATGAAGTGTAAAGATCCCATGGAATCTCCAATTCAGTGTATTTTGGAATTCGGAGCGTTACAGAGTGGTATCAGAGCCACGCTTCACACTTGTACAAATTTATAAGGAACGACACCCTAGAAGTGGACATTAGAGTGTTTGTTTGAGTCTAGAGATTTAAATGTAAGTTACTTACATTTGTGTTGCTCTATGACTTATACTTCTTCCTCTCTATTTCTAAGATGGCTGATCACTTCGACCCTGCTGGAGACGGCGACTGGCATATCATCGAGGAAGAGTACCATCCTAGACAAGCAGATTCCGAGGAAGAGTACTATCCAGGGCAAGCAGATTCTGACGGAGAAGAATGGCCTGAATCCTGAGAGATCACCCCACCTCCGGATTCATCTGATGAATCTTCTGACGAAGAAGAAGAACCAGTTCTAAGTAGTCTTGTGACTTCTCTTCAGAGGCAGGTAGAAACACTGCGAGAGAGAGTCAGATTATTGGAGGCTCAATTGGCAAAGTGCAAGGATGACTTTGCAGTTCTCAGTCATCGTGTATGGGAACTCGAAAAGAGGAAAAATATGACCGATGTGCTGAAGGAAGAAGTTGATGAACTACGGGGAGAACTTCGAGAGGCGAAGAGGAATCGTAGGAGTTAGACTGTTGTATGTTCTACTATTTTCATTCTGATGTCAAGAAATATTTTTCAATTCGAATGTATAAAGTTTGGAATTCAATAAAATGCAAGTTGATTTAAAATTCATGTTTTATACTTCGAATTTAATGGATCTTTTGCATCAGAATATGGCTAGAAGAGGAGCTAGAAACGGGGAAGGTCTGGATTTGTAAACGGAACTTGCGAGGGTATATTAGACGCTCAACGCCGTAGCCATGAACCAGAACCAAGGAAGGGGACCTGCGAATCCGGTGCCCGAGGCGATCAAACTCGTGGAATCGTTCAAATGAATGAAACCACCTGTGTTCGAAGGAAAGTCAGACCCTGATGCGGCTGACAACTGGTTTCGTCAAGTAGAGACAATCTTCGAAGTGCTGGAGACCCCTGAAGGCAGCAAGGTCAAGTTGACGACTCTGCAACTTGAGAAGGATGCGGCTGTGTGGTGGCAGTCGATGAAGCGGACAATGGGAGGTGTAGTTCTCGGCTGGGAGGAATTTTTGGAAGAATTCCGCAGTCACTATTTCCCCTCCGACGTCCAAGAGAAGAAGGCTATGGAGTTTCTATCACTACAGCAAGGTGGCATGTTAGTTGGAGAGTACGAGACTAAATTTACTCAGCTCTCTAGGTACACTCCTGAATTAGTGATGGATGAGGCGAAGAAGGCTCGTAAGTTCGAGCATGGATTGAGGCCGAGCTTGAGGTCCCGGATGATACCTCTTGGTATCAGAAGATTCGACAAGTTGGTCAAGCGTGCGGCAGCCACGGAAGCAGACATGGAGCAGTTTCATGTTGTTCAGAATCGGAGGAACAACTGGCAGTCTGGAAAGAGGCCCGCAAATTCTGGGAGTTTCAAGGGACAACCATCTGCACAAAGGTTCAAACCGATAGGGGCGAACGCTATTAGTATGGCTGGAGGACCTGGGAACAATGTGGTAAGACCTCCTGCGGTAACTTGCTTCAACTGTGGTGAGACGGGACATTACAAATCTCAAAGCCTCAAACCATGGAGTGAGAATCGCAAGGTACCAATGCAGCAGACTGGGAAGAGACCGTACCAACCAGGGCGAGTATTTGCCTTGACGGAAGCTGATGCCGATGAGGTAGATCATGTCATTACTGGTACGAGGGTGGATGTTTAGAGGTTTATGTTGTTTCTTTTTTCTGTTTATTTAGTGAACTATTACGTAATGAGTGTGTATTATGTAACAGGGGAACTTTATTTAAATAGAATGAAAGCTATTGTGTTGTTCGATACTAGATCCTCTCATACTTTTGTATCTCCTAAATTTGCTAAAGTGTTGAGAGTTGAACCGAAGATTTTTCCGGGCAAGATCTTAGCAGTAGCTATTCCATCAGGGTAAACTTTAATCACTGATCGGTACTATGCGGATTGCGAGATTGTGATTGGGGACAGAATCTTCGGAATTGATCTGATCGAGCTAACTATTTTGGGAGTCGATGTTATCATTGACATTGATTGGATGTCGGTGTACAGTGCAAGCATCGAGTGTAAGACCAAGACGGTAACAGTGAAAGCTCCAGGTGGACCTGAAGTCACTTTCCAAGAGAAGAAGAAGTGTTCTAGGCTGGTGGCAGCCATCCGCAAGGAAGAGATTCCTGTGGAAGTGCAAGGGATTCCTGTGGTTCGGGACTATCGACCGTGTTCTTGGATGATTTTCCTGGGTTACCCCCACATCGTGATGTAGAGTTCAGCATCACTGTTCAACCGGGAAGTGCACCCATTTCTAAGGCACCATATAGGATGGCTCCAGTGGAACAGGATGAGGTGAAACGGCAGATTGAGGAACTGTTGGAGAAAGACTTTATTCAACCTAGTGCGTCACCTTGGGGAGCACTAGTGCTTTTGGTAAAGAAGAAGGATGGATCGATGAGAATGTGTGTTGATTACCGAGAGCTGAATAAGGTCACTGTTCAGAATAAGTATCCTATTCTCCGAATTGATGACTTGTTCGATCGTCTACAAGGAGCAGCTATTTTTTCCAAAATAGATCTTCGATCAGGATATCACCAAGTTCGAGTGAAAGCTGAAGATGTGCATAAAACTGCATTTAGATATCGACATGGGCATTACGAATTCTTAGTTATGCCATTTGGGGTGACGAATGCACCCGCAATCTTCATGGATTTGATGAACAAAGTTCTGAGGTCATTCATTGATTCTTTCGTCGTGGTGTTTATTGACAATATCCTCGTGTACTCCAAGTCAGAAGAGGAGCACACCGAGCATCTGGCAGCAGTTTTGAAGAAGCTGGAAGAGCAGGAGTTGTATGCCAAGCTATCTGATGCTGTTTATTTCTGAGACACGTGTGGAAGCACCAGGTGTGAGTTCGAACTCAATTTGTATTGAAGGAGATTGCCGCTCGTCTGCCGACCTTCGGTTGACCTTCTGGGGCCTACGATGAGCTCGGAAAGACGTTGAAGGTTGGGCTCGGATCGAAAGGGTCGGATCCGAGGTCTTGTGTACCTGCAGACGGTCCTGAAACACCGGGGTTTGTCCCGGTGGCGGACCCTCCGACGCTCTAGTCAGTCTCTGTGAGAGAGTAGCAATAACTAGGTATATTTAAGTGGCAAAAGATTGATTACCTCCAAAAGGTGGGTGAGGGTCTAGTATTTATAGAGAATCCCAACCGGGTTTGGTTCCGAAAGCCCATGGGCCTGACGTGGCAGAAGGCCCAGGGGGTTTAGGGCGGTTGAGGCGATACCAGGAGTGGTATAGGGCTGACGTGGCGAAACCCTTGGCGGTATTTGGAGCTGACGTGGCCCATCGTGAGTCCTCTGTGCCTCTGGGGGAATCGGAGGGCCTAGGCTGTGCCAGGTCATCCTTCTGCCCCGCCAGAGAGAGGGGGGACGGCCTGAGGGACTGTTCCGGACCGGACTCCGGGGGGTACTGAGGCCCGTCAGTACGAGGAGGCAGGCATCGTGAGGGCAAACATGAGGTTCGGCGCCGACCCTGAAGTGGTCCGGAGCCGAACCAGGTTGTTATTTCTGCTTTTCTGAGTAGGAATTGTATTGGGCCCTGATTGGGCCTCAGGCCATTTTTACACTGTCACACTATCCAAGTGTGATTTTTGGAAATCTGAAGTGACATTCCTAGGTCACATCCTTTCTAAGGAGGGAGTGGCAACTGACCCTCAGAAGATAGAGGCAGTGAGAGATTGGGCTAGGCCTACTACAGTAAAGGAAGTCAGAAGTTTTCTTGGAATGACTGGATACTACAGGAGATTCATTCAAGGTTATGCTCAGTTAGCTGTGCCGCTTACTAGTTTGACCAAGAAGAATGTGAACTTCAAGTGGACTGAGCAATGTGAGGCAAGCTTTTAGGAGTTGAAAGAGAAACTGACTACTGCACCTATTTTGGCTTTTTCTAGAGCAGGTGTGGAGTATGATGTTTACAGCGATGTTTCACATCGTGGGCTTGGTTGTGTCTTAATGCAAGAAGGAAGAGTAATCGCTTATGGGTCTAGGCAACTACGACCGCATGAGAAGAATTACCCGACTCATGATCTGGAGTTGGCTGCGATTATCTTTGCCCTGAAGCAATGGAGACACTACGTGTACTGTAAGAAATTGAACATGTACACGGACCACAAGAGTTTGAAGTACATATATCAGCAGAAGGATCTGAATTTGAGGCAGCGAAGATGGTTGGAAGTGCTTGAGGACATGTGACCTGAGATCAAGTATCATCCTGGGAAAGCTAATGTTGTTGCTGAAACACTTAGTCGCAAGAGCAGTTTATCCAGTTTGATTACAACTCAGAAGCATCTGATTGAGGAATTGGATCGAACAGGTATTGAAGTTGTCTTGCAAGGATTGGGAGCATCTTTAGCTCAGTTGAGGCTTCAGCCTACACTGAATGGAAGGATCATTGCAAGTCAGGAGGTTAATGTTGATATTTTGGAGATAAAGGAGCAGGTTAGTGCTGGCAGGTTGTCCGGATTTCAAATCAAGGATGGAGTGCTGTGGTTTGGAGAGAGGCTCCAGAGTACCGTCCCAGTGGCGATGCTCGTGGGGTGTTAGACGACTGCGGGTGGTGTCATATCTATGGTAGGAGCTTAATTACCACAGGATGCCTGCATGATGAGTCATGTGTCAGTGCGTTGGGATTTCCTCCAGGGCGCCTAGACATGAGTTCGTATGTCAGAAAACATCTAGGATACTTACCGTAATTACAGTAGTAGATTAAGTCATGACGAGGGATTGAACCCTACAAGATAAAGAACGATTAAGGGCTTTCCCTCGGACCTATATAGTATGGGATGCATAGAATCCGAACAAATGCGCATTAGTGTCATGTAATATAAATAACCGCATTAAGGACTAAGTGCACAATCACAACATGACATCAATAGGGTATTCTCTTTAGTTTGATATGTGACAAGTTTGTGTTTGTTAAATATGGAAAATGAGTTATACTATTTTCGGCATAGAGAGGATGGTCGTGTATAATGTTCGTCGGTTGAATAAACTGACGTACCCACAGTTTTGTATGCAGGATAAATGACATGGTAAAGACTAAAGATTAAAGAGGAACAGATGCTTAAAGATTATTAAGTGTTGTTGTACATTTATTTAAATGTTGTAAATTTGCTTCCGCTGTAAAAAATATAAAGTGTAAAGTTTCATGTAAACTCTGATGTAAAGTGAAAAGTTTTAATTTCCTTGTAAAATTGTACTAAATGAAGTATAAAGATCCTGTGGAATCTCGAATTCAGTGTATTTTGGAATTCGGGGCGTTACATGCCAGGTCTACACATGTTCACTTTAAGGGATGTTTTGCATATTCCTCTGCTGAAACGGAATCTAATTTCCTTGGAAACTCTTGATTCACGGGGCTGCAGGTACACAGCTCGAGGTGGGGTTCTGTCTGTTTTTTAGGATCGTCGTAAGGTGATTAGAGGTATGAGAATGGTTGGGCCAAGCCAAAACAATATCTACATGCTTTGAGGAATTCGAAATACTTGCGCAAGTATTGCTCCTTTTTTTGGTATTCCCGCAAGCTCAGCTAGTTTGTAGCAACTAGATTCATTGAGACGAGACCACGACGTTCGAATATCGTCGAGAGGTGGAGAAAGCCTAAGGGTAGGTGGAGTTCATGCGGAGTTTGGTAACTTCGTGAGTACATCTACGGAGGTGGGCCTTTGAAGGGCTGCACTGGATTCGGTTAGATTGGGCAAAGATCAGTTCAACTGGAAGAAGAAGCTATTGTTCTAAGTTTTCTTTGCAAGTGGAATTTGTTAGAGTTTGGAGATGAGTAACACATCATGTGATAGCACTCGTATGCAATCCAAAGTGGAATTTTTTAGGATTGTGTCTTGTATACTCGTTGTTCAGATTAAAAGAAGGTAATATGAAGCACGAAGGTCAAAGTGTCGAAGCGAGTAGAAGGAGAACATCAGCAACAGCAGGTGCATGCTAGTTGCGGTAGACCGGTCTTGGTGACAGTCGACCGCAACTCCTGACCGCACCCCCGACCGCTCGTTGTACTGGGAAGTCAGAGAGTGGTACAGTCGACCGGTCTTGTAGGACGGTCGACCGCCAGTGGCGCCGATTCGTTTTTGGGCTTCGATTGGTTAGGTCGGTTCAGCCCAATCTTCAACTCCAAGTTAGATCGTGCGGGTCCTATTCAGTTACTTCTTTATCAGATTTTATCGGACGACTGAGGATCAAGATTAGATCTAGGTTTTCTCTCTATTCTTCTATATATTGTAAACTTCTCCAATATGAGAGGGAGTACTTCATATATTCTTTTCTCCATTGCAAAGAGAGGCTCGATAGAGAGATAGTTCTTGGTGGGTGAGTTTAATTCCTTGTGTCAAGTAATCAGTAGTTCTTGTAATCTCTTCTAGTTGAATATCAGATATCCCTATATTTTCCCTCGGATTAAGCAAAAGCTAACCGGGATAAGTCATCGTTGTTGTGTTTGTGTTAGTTTGGTGGATCTACTTGCTTGCTCAATTTATTCGCCTCGTCTACTTCGACGTCCTCACTGCTCTAATTAGTTCTGCTGCGACCAGAGGACGTTTGTTGACGCCCCAATCCCAACACATGTTTCTGCAGCCCAGACACCTTCTCCTCAAACTTCTCCTCAAAGGCTTGTGCGCTTCTTTTCCACTCCAATATCTGCATGCATTGTGGACATATTTTGCCAAATAGGCATAATCTTCATTTTAAAATAAAAATATGCCTTACCTGCTCTAATGATTTCTTGGCACAAATAAAAACATTTAGGCATGAAAATATACACCGAAAGTAGAAATAAATTGCATGTTTGTGTTACTGATTGCATATGCAGTATACGTGCAAAAGCACATCAAACTGATGAAAACTAAAAATGCTAGAGAATAGGATTAATTGACATGAGGACGGAGAGCCCCCAGACTGAGTTCGGATTGGACGGCTCTCTGTTGCGAGATCCTCCATTTCAAGCCTCACATGATCCAACATCACCAGCCTTTAAGAAATGTGACCCAAAATTCTGTTCCATTCAAGCCCATCCTCAATCAACTTCACAACTCTGGTTACTTCTACATTTGGAGTTTCTAGTTGTTTTAAGAGTTGCACACGAGTTGGAAGCCATCTGTCTTAAAAGATAAGGATATCATCTCCATTTGTAATTGACCAGCATGATCCCTCATAGAAGAAATATTTACTCTTGATTAAATCCCTCCACAAAGCAGAAAACAATGAATTTGAAATCTTGGAAAGAAGAAAAAAGGAATGAAGAAAGGGAAGAATAGAGAAAAAAGAAAGAAAAAAAAGGAATGATGAAAAAGGAAAAAGAAGAAGAGATTTGATTATGAAAGGGTAAGAGTGAAAAGGTAATTTAATAATTATAACTTAACGGATGAGGTTAAGTTAACGAAAAAATGAGTTTAGTGTAATTTTTCAAACGTTGTATGAGCATATCTCTACTACTATAATGGGAAAAGGCCTTAGTGTAATTTGTCCATATCCCAACCCGTGCAACTCACGTGCTGGTAGAATATATATTTTTTTTGCCTTTTTCATTCCTTCAATTTTTTCCACGTGCACAGCACATGTATAATACTAGTTGTATTTAGGCCAAACGGTGGGGGATACTTTGATTTTTGCCCTTTAATTTATTTATGTTATAGTTTTGTGGTAGAGAACTCCAGGAGTAGCTAGCTACCTTACGTTGATGACTACTTTATTCTAAGGAATGTATTATGTAAATTATTTGGCTGGCTTTTCAGCCGGGCAAACTGTCGCTTTCCCTTAAGGGAGTGTTTGGTTGGAGGGGAATGAAGGGGAGGGGAGGGGTTTTTAAAAACTTTTCATGTTTGGTTCATTTTTTAGGAGAGGAGGGGAGGGGAGGGAATTGGGGGGGGGGGGGGGGGGGTGCAACACCCCTCCTGAGCCAATTTTGGCTCCCCTCCAAAAGTGGGGGGATTTGGAGGGGAGAAAAATTATGTCTAATTTTTTAATATGAATGGACTAAATTGCCCTCCTTCATTTTATTTCTTGTTCTTCTTGATTCTACAAATTCTCTTAGATTTATCCTATAGCTGATGATAGATCTAAATAGATTTTCTTTCTTACATACACTTTGCACATATCCTTGTTGCTCTATCAATTTCTATTTCCAATCTTAAAACTTTATTTTTTACCATGCAATTTCATGAGGTAATTAACAAGTGCATTATACAACAAACAGAATTCCTGAGTGCGAACAGCGAGACCAATTATTTTGACTATGATGCATCTACAGTTTCCTTCTTTTTCTACCTACATGTGGAGGATAAAAAGGACAGAAAGAAATCATCTATTTTTATTTTGTATGACAGAACATGCATGATCACACTTGTGAATGATTGTTTTGATTGATTTGCATCACGCACACTTGGTGATTTCTAGTGCAGTAAGCTAAAAATTCTTGAGCATATTTACTAGCTTTTGGAGGCAGAGGAAAAGATGAACTTGATACAAAATTTGAGGATAGATCAAATGCAGGGATCTAGAACTAAACTTTGAAACCCATTGCTGAAAATGTCCTACAAGAGGCCTAGGGATGACTCTGGAAGGTCTTTTGCTCTGGCTTAAATTCAGATACATAACAATGACAGATTCACTAAAAAATTCAGTTTTCATTCCTAGGAGTGGATTTTCTTTAACAAAGGCTCGGATTGAATACTGATATTAAGTCAGGGTCGGATATATCTATATAATAAATTACAAAGAAAGCTATCAAGTGGCTCTCATTCAATCTCTCCTAAAACCAATGGCCTAGATTGATTATCACAAAACATATTTTTCCGCTCAAAATTTCAAACCCCAAAATTAAATTTTTCTCTCCAAAACTAAAAAACTCATTACTTTATTACTATCTCTCTTCTCTCTTCACTTTTTCATATTTCTCTATTTCTCTCCCCCCCCCCCCCCTCTTTTCTCCCATTCTTTCTTAACTTAGAAATTTAGATTTTAAAATTTCAGGTTTGTAAAATTTTTAGAATTTTTATGTTTTTTTTATTCCACATGTTATATTGAAAATAGCAGATATCTCTTCAACAGTTAAATTTTATGATTTTCCACCCTTAAAATTCTAAGAAGTTGAATTTTACACCCTCATTTATAATTATTTTTCAACATATACTAATAGAAATATGGACTTTTATTTACAACTAATTATTGTCATACTATTCAAACTTGAACTACATAATTTTTGTTTTACTGTTTATATGCTTTTCGTGTGTTGTATCGTTCCGAAGACGTGCCGTAGGCACGTGTCCACGGGCAAATCTAGTTAAACAATAATAGTTATTAATAAGAAAATGTAATTAATAAGAAAATGTAAAATTTTTTCATTTTAATATGGTTTTGGAATGCAATTAGGGAATGCTGTTGTGAAGGGTATAAAAGTAATTTTATTATAAAATACATTTCCTCTCCTTGTGAACCAAACAAGAAAATAATTATTTTCGCTCCCCTCCCCTCCCCTCCTTTGAACCAAACAGAGTTTTCATTAAATCTCTCCCCTCCCTTTTTCTCCCCTCCCCTCCCCTCTATTAAAATCCCTCCCCTTTCCTCCCCTCCTTTGAACCAAACAGAGCCTTATTTGATGCTTCTTATTTTGGTTCGAGTTTGCAGCAGATTCTTCTTGTTTCGTTTCTTCTTTTTGCTTTATGTTCAGTTTGGTGTGTATATATTTATTGATTGGTTCTGTTTTGTTTACTTTGTTGAGCATTGTTGTTTTTTGTTTATGCCTTGTGCCGTGCTGGATCATATTGATTAACTGCAGCATGTCTGTAGTTTATTTGCTTCAGTTATTTGTTTATTGCGCTGGAGTCCCATCTTTTACACAAAAAATAAAAAAATAAAAAAATGTAATCTGAGATTTTTTTTGGATAGCTTTTCCATAGAGCAAGAACACAACAGTTCTCTCACTGAAACATAAGCCTAGTACTTCGAGAGGATGGTCGAAAAAAAAAGAAAAGAAAAGAAAGAAAAATACCATAAAGTATATACTGCGCAGAAACTTAGCACCTACTTCACCAATGTCACCAAGTCGCTCCCAATCTAAACATACGGTTTCCACTAAAAAACCTCATGCACTTAAAGCGTCTATTCCCCCATGACTTTCTAGGACGGAACCGGCGCAACCCCAAAGCCACTGCCATTCTAATAGTAAATCCATGGCTACGTCGAACACATAGCTCATAAATTTCCTAAGATTTTTTTTTCTCAAAATCAGCCAAATCATTCCAAGTTTATTTTTTTCCTTTCATAAATAAGGCCCAACCCACTAAACGAATATGGGCCTAAAATGAATATGGCCGTATAGCTCGCTGTATTAACTATTTCAAAGTTGTCCTTTCCCAAATCCAACCAAATTCTAAAGTTTCTCTTTCCCTAAAACCCTAACCCTAAATCAGCCATGGCCAAACCTCAAAGAATCCCCGAACCCTCCATCTCCAAAGCCATCAACTCCCTCCTCAAATGGTTTCACTCCCAACCCACCACCACCTCCGCCTCCATCTACCTCATCCTTACCCTCAAATCCATCCCCCATCTCGGCCGCTCTCTCTCCTTCTCCCTCCCCATCCCCCACCCCTTCCACCACCCCTCTCTCATCCTCTCCGACCACAACCCCAACCTCCCCTCCATCTCCAAAACCATCCATTCCCTCTCCTTGCCCATCTCCATTACCCCCTTTTCGCAACTTGAGGAACAACAACCCCTCCAAGGGCTATTCCTCGTCGATCGCCGCATTATCCAAAAGTTCAAGAAGTCGGAGGATTTGAATTTGAAGAAAAAGGGCACCCATGTTGTGGAACTAGATTTTTCAAAGAGGAAGTGGGTGGAGGAGGCGAAGCGGGCGGTGGGGTGTACATTGTTGAAGTTCCGGGGCGGGACGTGTTGCGGGATTGAGGTGGGGAGGGTTGGGATGGAGAGGGAGGAGATTTTGGAGAATGTGGTGGGGGTGGTGGAGGCGGCGGTGGAGAAGGTGCCGAGGAAGTGGAGGAATGTGAGGTCGGTGCACGTGAAGATGGCAGAGTCGGTGGCGCTGCCGATATATGACAGCCAGGGATGGGAGGAGAGAGAGAGAGAGGAGCATAGGTGAGGTTTGGAGTATTTTTGCAGGTTTGGGTGTTTCTCGCGTTGATTTGTTATTTTTGATTCGGTTTTGATAGTTGTATCTTAGTACATTATATGAAATAGAGATGATTGATATGTTATGTTATAGTTTGTTTGATATAATTGTTGGTGGTGGAATGGTGTTTTTATAATTGTTCTATTGGTGATTGTTTGCTTGATCTCGGGATGATTTTTATTTTTGATTGGTGGTGGTGGAGGGGAGAAGAGGAGAGGGGGGAAGATACACTCCTTGTTTGCATGTGCACATGACAAAGATACGTCACAAGCATGGTTACAAATTCACGACGACACTAATTCATTTATAGTCTTCAATTATAAAGGTTCACTTCAGCTATCAAGTATCAATTATGCACATTGTTGGATGGTTATTGGCTGATAAGTTTTGAGAGTTGGATTTACGTACATACTTATAGCTATATTAGTATCGTATGTGGCGTAGTTGTCAAATCGTGAGACATCGTTTTCCTAGAATATCGTATCTTATATCCTATCGTGTATAGAATCGTAAGATAAACTAACTCATGTCCAAAAGTGAAGCAATCAATGATGCATCAATTTCTATGATTATAATTCATCAAAATATAAGTAAATCAATGACTTTAAGGGGAGATAAGATATACATGTCGACTATCGAGTAACCAAAATTTTTAACACATTAAAAAATGCATATATCCTTTATATTACATTTTTATGATCCTTAGTTTCTGACAACATAAACTTGATTTAAAAATTACTAATGTATAACTTATCATGTACTAGTACTCCTACTATTGTAGGAGTTGCAACATATGTGTATGGCACTATTTTTGCGATGTAGACATATTATATGTAGTCATCTACTTTATATCTAAAGATCGTACAATCATAGATAAATAAAAACTAGCACAAAATATGAGAATAAGATGCTTTATGATCTGAACTATAATTGCTAACTAGGGTTTTTCATTGACCCAAAACCGAACTGAACCGAAGTTTTCTTTTTGGTAATTTAAGAACTGAACACCGAACCGATGAATAAAAGTTCGGTTCTTAACCGAACCGAACTTTAAGAACCAACCTTTATTGGTTCGGTTCGGTTAAGAACCCGAAATAACCGAACTTGCAAAAAATATAATACAAATCCAATATCAACCAAAGCAAAACAAATCCCACATCTATAGTAACCTAATGCAAACCAGAGAGCATTATTTAGGGTCCAAAATACATGTTCTTATTACAAAATTATATTCTTCAAGACAATGAAATACATCCACACTCCTTAGCATCACATCTATCAGATTTTCTCTCTGTCCTCCCGCAACTACTCCTGTCCAAATCAGTCTCGTCCAAATAAGCAATCTGTTCGTCTTTCTCTTCTTTGCCACTATTATCCTTGCCCAAGTCACAACAAAATGTGGGCAGGCGAGGACGGCGTTGGGTAAGGGTGAGAGAGGGCGGCAAATGCGGGAAGGCTAGTCGAGTGGAGATTGGGTTTCAATCGTCTATCGACTGGTCGAGTGGTCGGGGAAGGCGGGAAGCTAGGGTTTCGATCGGGGATTTGGGGGATTTGGGGCTGTCGGGAGAGGGATTGGGCAAAGTGGTGGAGGAGGGAGTTGAAGAGGGGGAGGGAGGAGAGGGAGTGGAGGAGGTGGGGGGTGGAAGCGGAGGAGGTAGGACGAGTGGAGGAAGAGGAGAGTGAGTTGGTTTGGGTTTGGGGCTTTGGGATTTGGGGCTAGGGTTTCAATGAGATAGCCAGATAGGGATTAAGGAATGAGAGAAATAGAGAAGAGAAGGAGAGACTTTATGAGAAATAGTTTGGTAGGAACCAAACCATTTATGAAAAGTTCGGTTGGAACTTTGGTTCGGTTTTTTGAAACACCAACCAAACCCGAACCGAACTTCCTATAAAAACTACTGTCCGGTTCAAAACTGACCCGAAAACCCGTGCAATCGAACTAAATTGCCAAATTTCGGTTCGATTCGGTTCGGTAATCGGTTTTAACCGAACTTTGCCCAGCCCTATTGCTAACATACCTTGTATTAAAAAACTAGAATTGATTTATCATGAGTTGTATGATGCAACCAACAACGCAAATTTATCACTAAAGCTGAAAAGAAAATTTGACGGAGAAAATTTACATATATGCACAAAAAAAGACTTAAAACAGTGTGAGAAAATAGCTTGAGATAGCATATAAAATTAACGATTAAAAAAGAAGAAATGGCAAGAAGAAAGGGAGAAAATGAGGAAGTGATAGCGGTGGGGAATAGGAATCCTAAAGAAGAAACAATCAACGTGCTATTTGCAATAAACACAAATAACAAGATAAAAGAAGCGAACAAAATAAAGAAGAGAGCAATAGAGTGGAACAAATAAAGAGAATCTAATCGCGTGGACACAAAACCTGAAGGATCTAGGATTTGGGATTTAAAATTGTCTTTCAGGTGAATTATGAAACAAACAGTGTAGATGAAGGCTCGCCTCAGGCTCAAGGCTCAGGCTTAACAGCAGTTTGAGCCTCAAGTCTCAGTTAAGGCTATCCTTTGTTTGAAGCTTCACTCAGGCTTGCGCCTGGACGCGCCTTAGCAAAGGCTCGAGGCTTGCGCCACAAGCAAAAGACGCGCTTGAACATAACAGACCCGACCCGATCCGACCCGTCTTTACAATCCGACCCATTTTCAACCCTTTTCAAATTTCGTAACTCCTCTAATTCTCTCTCACCTTCTCATCCCCAATTTCAAACTCTAACCTCAGTCTTCACCTCCCTAACTCCTCAATCTGCACTGCTCTTCATCCCCCTTCTCAACAGCATTGGCAGCGACAATGAAGTAGCTTGGTGGCAACATGACAGCATACAGCAGATTGGCATCTAAATCGGAAGCATATCAGTTGCGCCGGCGACACTCCTACTCAGTCTCCAGACTCTACTCCTATTCTAGTTTTTTTTTCTTCTGATTTTCCACTTTTATAGTTTCTTTCTTGGGTGTTCGTCTATCTTTGCTTATGATATTTTTGCAAGTTACTTTGAAACAAAATTGTGAAGCTAGTTCATTCCATAATTTACTATAATCATAAATCATGCCTTATTCAAACAATTGCATCTTATCTCACTGTAGAGCATGACCAAATTTTATGGTCGACTAACTTTATGTTATTGCTGTAATATTTAAAAATACCTTACCATTTACTAAGACTGTAATACTGTAGGCTTATTACTGTAATATTTAATTTGATACTATTGTAGTTTTACTGTATGCTCAAAACTGTAATACTGTAATATTGTATGCTGTATGGTAAGTATCTTCATTATTGTAACACTGTAATACTGTATGCTCATTAATGTATGGAACTATGAATTGAAGGTTAACATGATATTATTGTAGTTTTACAAAGGAACAAATTGTATCACTTTTTCTTTGGGGCAAGAAACACATTATAGTTATACATTACAGAGGAATACATTGTAGTTTTACAAAACATAACTTACACAGTTATCTTGGTCATTGTATGATAAATTTTGTTGCTATGATGTGATCTTGTTTATATAATCTTATTTATAAATTTTAAAATCTCCAAAAAGTAATAGTGCGCCTCGGTTAAGTGAGGCTTGCGCCTTAAATTGCACCTTGCGCCTCAGGCTGTGTACGGGGTAGTAAAATTGCGTTGCGCCTTACGCCTTTGACTACACTGGAAACAAACCCAACCCTAGATTCACAAATAAGCTATTATTTTTCATATCGTTTCGTATCGTGTATCAGTGCAAAACGTATTGTATTACTAGATACAATACGATAAAATGAGTTATTTTAAGCTAAATCGCTTAGGATTCTTATCGAATTCTTCAAATATTGTATCGTATCGGGATACTTATCATAAGATATGGAAGATATTGACAACTATGGTATGCATTGTTACTTGCTAAGCTATAATGAGATAAACATTATTGGCTGATCGCATGTATGGATTTCTAAGTTGCCCTTGTACTCCAAATACTATGTAACCTTAACCTTAAGTTATTCGTCAAATATCTTGACCACCCTATTGTGATACCTCTCCTAATATGAATGTGTTTAGGATATAAACAACCTAGACACATTGTTGATATGGGTCGGACAAGTCACTTCAAGTTGGAATTTGACTTGGACATCACATGTCCAGCAAATGACAGTTGGGTGATGGCACAAGACCAATTTCGATGCGTTGGTGACATTGTTTTAAATTTCCTCCGATATGGCTGAAATTTTGGCTGAAATTTCGTTTCGGCTAGCTTGCCGATACAAAATCACATATTTTATACTCTATATCGTTTTAGACCGAAATGTGTAAATTTCGGCCGAAATTGCCAAAATATTGGCCGAAATATTGTCGAAATTAGCGAAATATTAGCCGAAATAAACACATGTTATTGTGAATATATATAAAAAATTTGTTTTATTTTTTGCATATATGTCTTTCAATAAGATAATGTGAGGATTTCATCTTGTTATTGTTTGTATATATATGCAAAGTCAAGTAAGTTTATTAATTAATACATTTTTTCTAATCAATGCAAATTCAATTTAATTATATACTTATATTACATTCTCTTTTATATTATTGTTAAATTCTGTAAATATTTACCGTAATTAATTAATGTCATTAGTTACAGTATACATTATTTTATTTGATAAATGACATGTAGGACATATAATATCTTATTTTGTAACAAAAAAAATATATTTATTGAGTATAGGAGATGAACATCCGACATGATCACATTTCTTCGAGATCTCCTATGATATCTCCGATCCGAGACGAAACACCCCTAACCGAGACGAGTCCAAAATCCGAGATTTAAAACTATGGTTGGTGATGCGCTAGACAAGGTGCATGCTCAATTTTGGAATGTTGGTGCATCGAAGAATACATGGTATCAGAGTTCCTAAATTTCAAATATTTTATTTATACTAGTAGGGGATTGACTTCTGGAATAGAAATATTGTGGTAGATTAAGTTACGACTGCATCATCTGATAAATTAAGGTTTCTCTAAATGAGGTTACAATTTGGGAAAACCAAGTGATTTGGTCTGGATTTGTTTGGGAAGGGTTAACAAGTCATCCAATTAGAAAAAGTGATTAGACTTTGTGCATGGAGAAAGAGTGGAGGAGGACCTAGACACACTTGGGTTGACGCAGGATATTATTTTGAAGAGAAAGATGATTCTTTAACAGAGAAAACTGAAAGAAAGGATTCACGTGGTTAAAGGCCAACCTAACAATTCAGGATAAAGACTTAGTTGTTGTACTGGGATATTGAAATGTCACTCCAAAGCTTTTTCTCATAAAATATGGTATTGGTGTCAAATAAAAATGCACTGTCTGTGAGACCTTTGTGTAACAATGCTCCCCATATCGTCCTTAAATCACTTCTCTTCACCTGGAAATCTTCCTTGGTTTAACTGGTCCAAGTACCCACACTGTAGTTTTGTTTTGATGTACATCATCCACATTGAATTTATTTCAATGTTCGCCACCTATTGAGTTGGTCGGTTTTATGTAAATGGACTAGGGAGGGTACATTTTTACCATAATCTTGGGAAGACGTCCCAACATTTTACGATGAGAAGCAGAATGGTAATATGATGAATTGTACTATTGGTAGGGAGGTGTATTCATCTTTGAGGTACAAAGTTTGTTAAGGGCACAGTTGGTGCTGCATAAGTATTAAATGTGGTGGACTAGGAGTTACGATTGTTTTCCTGGGAACTAGCTTTGAAGAATATACTCGACCTTTTTTTAAAAGTGAGAAATCACATTCCTTCGCTTGTTAGAATTACTAATGTGGAGAGTGTACAATAAAATCTTTGTTGATAACACGCCAAAGCGGAAAAAGGTTGAAGTGACCGTTGATGAAATAGTTAATAACACATTTTAAGATACTGGCAAAACCACTTGAGTAGCAACTGTAAGTAGTGCTGCAAGTAACAATTGTACATATATTAGTATTAATCCATGTAGTGTTTGAGTTATCTGTGTCTGTTATTCTCCAAACTGGTTGCCACATTCTATGTTAGTAATCTTTCAGTTTTGTTCTAGCAATATGGAGTTGAAGCATTATTTCAACCTATATCGATATTTGATGCAGTACTTTTCAGTATTGCATCTAATAAAAAATAACATTTGCTTAGAACTTCATTCATTTCAAAGAAATAAAACATCTTAACAATAAAGAGAACATTTTGATAGGAGTAATTTTTGTCTTGATAGTTTAATTTTTGCTAGATTTTCTACCAGACATTTTTCTCTCTCTGTCAAACTGTCATACTAATTATTAATTAGCAACATTGAAAATTAATGACTATGCGTGGAGAGAATAAATTTGGCTCCTAAGACTAACACTACGAAAAGAAAGAGAGAGAAAAGAATATGTTCTGTGAGTATTGAAATTCTTCTTCGCCTATTGAGTTGGTCAGTTTTGTGAATGGACTAGAAAAGTGCACGGTGTTCACCATAAGCCCTGGAAAGACGTTCACTGTTTTAAGTTCAGAAGCAGAATGGTGACGGAATGAATTCTACTACAAATAGTTGTATTCTTTTTTGAGGGAAGTGTTGGATGCAGTGGAAAAAAGAACTTACTAGTTAGGGTTGTTTTCCTGGGACGTACCCTTTATCAATATACTTCTAGTTGTAGGTAGTGTTTATTTCCTTAGTAAGAAACCCAATTCTTTTACTTATTACAATTACTAATACAAAGAGCATGAACAATCATATAGATTTGTTAATTATAGCACACAGCTGAAGAAATAAGTTACAATACTAATTTTTTGTTGTGGTCGATTTATGAACTTGGTATTTGCTAATTGTTTTTTTATATATATATTACTCCATAAAACGTAGGTATTTCTATATAACTCCCAACAAACTTTGCAATTCTAAATAACCCTTATTAAACCATTAAATTATTTAAAAAATTCTCAAACCTAAATATATATATATATTTAAATTTCTAAGCTGCCCTCTTCTCGCTTATAATTTTTTTCACTGAAAACACCCTTATTAATTTCCCCTCATTTTTCATTCTCCTTCGTTTTTTTCTATCTTCTTTTATTCTTCTTCCGTGCTATCTTTAATCGCCTCTTTCACATCTTTCTGTAGGTATTTGTATATAATTCTGAACTAACTTTATATGTTTATGTAACTCTATTAAAACGTTAAGTTCCTTTAAAAAAATATTCGAACTCTTAATTCGTTAAAGCAAATTGAAGAAATAGCTAATCTTATGCAACTAACAACCTATTCTGTTAAAGCATGTTTTCTATTTCAGGGGCATAAAGGAAGCGAAATGAAAGGAGAAATGATGGTATGAAAGGAAATTGGAAGAAGAAAGGAGGGATTAAAAATTAGGGGAAGGGGGAGGGGGAGGGGGTGATAAGGGGGAAATGTTGGAATTTTTTCCCAAACTAACCAACCTTCTTGAAATTGTTTCCCCATCTAACCGACTTCCAAACTAATTTAATGGGTGAGACACTTTTAGATACGTCAGCATAGGCTGCATTTGTGGACTGCGACCTCTTTAATTGCGAGGGTGAAGTGCTTAAATGCGATCTCTTCACAAACTTCTTTTGCGAGGCCGCTATTCCCAAACGAGGCATCACTTCTTTTTATATTTGGGGTAGAGAGATTTTGAGACAGAGAATAAAAGACGAGGATCACGAACGTTTGGTGGACGACCCTTGGGAACTACCACCGAGCCTTCTACTAGCGGTGGTGGAGGACGCAGACACACAATTGCATATATAAAATGTGATATTGTGATATTTTTTATATTGCTATAATATTTTAATAATTTGTGATATTTCGTGAAAATGTGTGATATATCGTGATATATTGTGATATTTATGTGTCGATTGTGATATTGTGATACTGTGATATTGTGTTATTTGGTCAACTTTGTGATATTGTGAAATTGTGAGAATATTGTGAAGATTTGTGATATATAGTGATATTTTAGTATCGATTGTGATATTGTGTTATTGGGTCGTCTTTGTGATATTGTGAAAAGTTTTGATATTGTGCATATATTGTGAAAATTGTGATACATCTTGATATACTGCGATATTTTGGTGTTGATTGTGATATTGTGATATTGAGTTATTGGGTGGACTTTGTGATATTGTGAAGATTTGTGATATTGTGAAAATTAGTTATATATCATATGATATTGCGATATGTTGTCGATTGTGTTATTGTAATATTAAGTTATTGGGTGAACTTTGTGATATTGTGAAAATTTGTAATATTATGAGAATTTTGTGATATATTGTGTGATGTTGTGATATTGGGTTATTGAAGGGACTTTGTGATATTGTGAGAATATTGTGAAGATTTGTGATATCGTGAAAGTTGTTCGTTATTTTTATGAGTTGTAAATGCAAAAAATGTGATATCTAATTTCCAGATATAAATGTTCTCAACTGAAGCCGTAGTTGGGAATTGCAGCTTCTGTGCAAATGAAGTTGTAGTTCCCAACTGTGGCTTCAGTTTGGAGATGTTTGTCCTCGCTGACTTGGTTTTTTGACGCAGGGAGCCAACTTGAAAGTATTCATAGTTGGGAATTGCGGCGTACACATAGAGAGACCGTTATTGGGAACTGCAGCCTACATATAGAGAGGCCGATGTTCTCAACAACATTCACTATAATTTTTTTTGAATTGGGCCGCTACCTTAAACTGCGACCTAGATGTAGTGTAGGTTGCAGTATCCGATAGCAACTGTGAACAAGAAAAATGATAAAATAGCGGCTGCAGTCCTCGATTGCGGCCTTTAGTTATACACATGTCATTGTTGTAACTAATTTGAACTAGGGTCGCTATCTCACACTGCGGCCTAGATGTAGCCTAGGTCGCAGTGTCCAATTGTGATTGTGAATGAAATCTTCAAGACCAGGAGTGACAGAGCAAAGACTTGAGCAAGAAAAATGATAAAAGAGCAACTGTAGTCCTCGGCTGCGGCCTAGATTGCACCTACGCCGCACATCCCAACTGCGACCTCACAGAAAAAATTGATATTTCATATTGTACAAACCAAAAAAAGCGGTAGCGAGCTCAAACATATACATCACACATATACAAGTGGTTGCCATTAGCTCACACATAATTGTAACATTTTCAACCCAAAAAACAACTCAAACATTATATCACATGCATCTTCAATCAAACATATAAACCGCAACCAAACATAAACTACTCTAACACATCAACTACTCTAGATAGGGCCCACATCAACTAAACATCAACCACAACTAAGCACGAGATGCACCATGTTCTTCAGCCTTTTACACAAAGCAAAAATTAAACAAGATATCACACAATATATACATCAAAAAAATGTCAGAGATATAATAAAATCAACCCGGTGTATAACTTCGTCTTCTTCCTCTTCAGATGTGGCATTGACGGAGATATTTGTGTTAACTAGGAGATGGAGACATGCTCGTCAATTTCTTGCTTATGTTCTTGTTAATGTTGCTCCTCTTCTTCTTCTGGCTCCTCGTCCGATTGTTGCTCCTCTGCCTGTGCCCGCGACGTAGTTGGTTTCCTAACAACCTTTTTGCATATGCTCGTTTGGTGCGCCGGAGCAGTCAACAGAGCATCTAGTCTGGCACCCTCACCAACTTGTTCAATTTGTGACGTGTACAGTTTAAGATTCTTCCGTGCAGAATCCTTGATTGTATCAGTCACATTACTCGAGAAGGCACGAGCGCATTTCCTTGCAATATCTCTGCTTCTTCAATCTGCATCAAATTATAATGTATCATATACTTTAGTATGATATAATAATTTTGATTCAAATGGTAAAACAATCTAAAGATAGATATATAAAATGAAGAGCCAAATATTATTTCTTACAATGGAGCGAGTCGTCGACGCCCTCGGTTGATATATGGGTTGCAAAGAGGAATACTGGGGAGTTGGTTTCGTCTCTCTCCTCAGAACTGTCCATTCGTGATCAGGCGACCGACTAACCCCTTGACACCGTGCAGAGCAGTGTCATACTATCGTCTGACGGAGATGCTCTGATGGAGTCTGAACTGTCGAAGCACTTGGTCCGCGAACTAGAACTTTACAACACCAAAGTTGACGAGTGGTGATCTCGTCAACCATAGTTGCAGGGTCGCCACACAGGACAGGTGCGGTCTATCCAGTCTCTTAGTCGTATAAGGCTCCCATTTGACGAACTCCTCTAGCAATTGATTGAGCTTGCTTCTGTAATATGTCAACACACTATGTGGGTTATCTTTCTATGTGTGTACCCCAAGCCAGTATAAACCAATGGGAGCTAACATAGCTTGATCCTCTATGACTTCCATCCACCTCCGTGATTGCTTGCTTATGCGGGGCCGACTGACATGTAAACGCTCCCAGCTCCACACATATAGTATTACTATCGGCTCCGTCATCTGAATCGCATTCAAGGCCCTACCGCACAAACTCCTATACAATGCAACTAATGTTGCACTACCCCAACTGGTTGGCTTTCCTAATGTCAATGATCAACAGTAGGTATATTAGCGGCACAGTATTACCAGACGAGTTCGGAAAGATAACACCTCCAAATAGTGTCATTATGTCAACCCAAGTGTAGCACTCAACGTGGAACTCCGATGAATCCTCGTTCAGGAAGTCATCGAACATTTCCTTCAACCAGGAGAGCCTAATGGACTGGCCAACAAAAGTTTTATCACATGGCTCAACGCCAAGATAATCTTTGACTAGCTGCTCCCTATCGAAGTCCATACTCCTAGTCACGGCCAGCCCATCAACATGAAGACCTGAGATGACTGTAGTATCATGAAGTGTGATGGTCATCTCTCTTATAGGTAAATGGAAAGAATGTGTCTCTAGTCGTGATCTCTCGAGAAGAGCTGTAAGCAGAGCACGTCGAGCTTGATAGGCCTCATCAACCCTATTTCGTAGAACCCAGTTGCGGCCAACAATCCATGTGTACGTGTGTGCATGGACAATGTATCATGCGTACGGAAAGTGTACTCCTTGGCTACACCGTTCACACAGATTGTGATTGGTTGATGTTGCATTGTCAGCAGTGTTGGGTCTACAAGACCTGGACCTCCACATGCAATGGAAGACGAAAACGATTGGCCAGCATTGGTAGACGAGGGAAATTGATTACCTTCAACCTACACCCACATGAAAGAGTTGTTATTTTAGCTACAACATTATTATGTACAAATTCAAAACAAAAAAATAAATCAATTATTCTTTCATGTGTCAGTGTGGTTCCACGACCTCGACCACCGCTAGTAGAAGTTTCGTGGGTACTACTCGAGGGTCGTCCACCGCGAGTTCGTAATGCGAGTTCGTAATGCTGGACTTCAATCACTGTATCGGCTTCTTCATTTGTATCGTTCTGCATAAATATTTTTTTTTTTGTTAAATGCATGAAAAATAACATATTCTTTAAACACCCAAAAATATACAACTTACCCGTTGCCCGTTAGTACTATTCGAGGGCTGGCGTTCGTGCCATTAGCGCATTGATGACATTGCAAAGTTGTATTAAAAATATTAGTCAATTAATGAATATACAAGTAAGATGGTATATGGCCTATAAAGATGGAATATACCTACCCATTTTTCATTTACAACTAACAAATGCTCGAGGAATTTTCTTATTCGGATTTTGATTTTCAGACTCCACTCCATCCATCTTTGTCATATATTCCACATATCACAGTAGAAATTTAATTTACTATGTTAAACTTTATAAATTTTTTATCAAGTTTCTCTTTTTTCTGCTATGACATTTTTATCGACTGACACTATAAAAAAGGAATGATTTGAATGATCGCTCCTTCCGCTATCTGACTATATCAATTGTATAAAACGACACCTTTCAAGTATCTAAACATAACTGATACCAATATTCAACGTATAAACACCAATTTTTATGCGAAATCAAACCAAGTGACCTAACATAGGTGTGGTTACTTTGCCATGGAGTACAAAGGAGATCAAACTCCAAATCCAATTCCATTGAGTTACTATTCCATAAACAATCACATTTCACCACATGAAAATAAATGCAAGTATGTCACAATTAAACTCATATACAAAAGAGGAAAGCTACATCATCCCCAAAATTCCCTAACATCCTACCTAATCTAGAAACCACAATCATCAACCCTCAACTGTTTGCTATAAGCATGCCAACACATCAACATATCAAGAAACATACAATTCTCAACATCCAACAAGTGCAAACCAAACAAGACATACCTTAAACTTTAGGTGTTGTGGGAGGTTCTATTGGAGGTGTTGTCCGAGACAATGTTAGGGGTGTTGTCCGATTGAATGTTGGTGACGAGAGTTAGAGAATTTGGAGGAATTTGGAAATTATGATTTTGGGATTTAGGTAGGCCGTGTAGGATCCTGTAGGCTGAGCAACAAACACTAGAGGGGGGGTGAATAGTGTTTATCAAAAATAAATTGCGGAATAAATAATTTCTCTCGACACAGTCGACTTAGTGGTGAACCAGTCGACTGATATAGCCAAAATAAAAGAAATTTAAACTCTCGATGCAGTCGACTTATAGATAAGGCAGGCGACTGATGAAACAAAGAGAACAACTAATACGAGACTGATCAGTCGACTGATACGAATCTGAGTCGACTGGCCAGACAAGTTTTGCAGAACTTAATTAAGCAAAAGTAAATGCAAACACAAGATAATCAATCACAGAGTACACAAGATATATCCTGGTTCGGTCCTCCCGACCTACATCCAGTCCCCAAGCAACCCACTTGAGATTTTCACTATTCTTGAAAAAATTACAAGAATACCCTACGGCGTTATGACAACAACCTTGTCTAACCCGTAGTCCTTTCTCTCAACCAGAGAAAGCAGACCCACTCTTCAACCAAGAGTGAAACGACACCGACTCTACAACCAAGAGTCAACAACCACTCTCCAACCGAGAGCAAAAGTACAAGAAGAATTTTTACAATCAACCTATAGCCTTGTTGGTGTATGTGTTGATGCACGAGGCTAAATCACAAGGTTGACTTCTATACTCAGTCCAGAGCGAATTCAATGCTATACTGGACTGAATGTAGAGAACCAAAGTGTATGAACTTTTAAAGCTTTGTTTCTCACAGAAAATATCTTAGAAAGTTTTTCACTAGAATGCTCGGAAGTATATGAAATCAAGTTGTGTTTTGTTGTTCTTTTCAGAGAGATATGAAACTCTATATAAAGAGTTTTGATCCTCTGAACGTTGGAAAGCAGTTATATAACTGTCAACCAACGGATCAGAATTTTTGAGTTTGAAAAAATTCGATTTTGAAAATCAGAAAACGGTCAAAAGCTCTCGAACAGTCGACTGGGTTGCCATATGAGTCGACTGATCAGAGTTTGAATAATTTTAAACAGTTTTGTACTTATCAGTCGACTGGCAAAAGCTTAAGTCGACTGGTACTTAAAAGTTAAAATTCTTCAAACTATTTTGACTTATTTTTGGGGGTTTTTAAAAGACACACATTATGAAAATTTTAAGTATGTGTGTGTGTGTGTGTGTGTGTTGACAAGGCTTTACATCTGACTAAGACTCAACAAGAAATAAAATACAATGTTTACAAGATAAAATAACACATTTGAGCTTGAAGTCTTGAGTCTTGAGTCTTGAATTGAATCTTTGATCCTTGTCTTCTTCATCTGTATCTGTTTGAGCTTGTTTGTTTGTTCAGCTAGAATTGTCTTTAGTCTCTGCAATGCAATGTCAGCTGTATAACATAGACACATGTTGCACTGTGTTGTGATCATCAAAATCAAGAATCAACATTCTCCCCCTTTTTGATGATGACAACACAATAGCTGATAACAGTTTATAAATAGACATACAAGCATAGATTTTGAAAGCTCCCCCTATCAAAAACACAATATGCATACAGAAAATGAAATCTTGAAATACAGAATGTATCAGTCGACTGGAAGGTAGAGTAGTCGACTGCACAGAACAAAAAACAGTTTAACAAATATATGCAGCAAGTTTCATAGCTGCAGCAGCAGTCGACTGTATCCTTGGGGAAGTCGACTGACCAGAAAGATATTTTGAATACTCAAAATATTATATGCTGAACAGTTGTATCACAGATAAAACATAACACACAGACAAAAACACATGCTTTCTCTCCCCCTTTGGAATCATCAAAAAGCATTAAATAACAAGATTTAGCATTTAACAGGAAAGCCTAATTCATTGAAACAAACTGCATTAAAGAAAAATTACAGAAATAATAATAAAAAGCAGTAATCGTCAATCATAAAAAAAAGAAAATACATAAAAAAGATAAAAAGGTCTTCAATCATCATCTTCGTCGGAGTCTTCATCTTCATCTTGAGAAGGAGGAGAAAACTGAGAAGTGAAGAGATGAGTGAGATGGGCTACTTCAGAACCAACATTGTCTATTTTGGAACCAAGGGAAGAAAGTTGTCTATCGACTGTGACTGAATGATTCATTAGGTAAGTCACACAGTCGTACATGGTTCGAGGGTCATCATAATTGGCTTGAGGGAGAGGTGGATCATCAGAAGTAGAAGGTTGAGGGGCTCTAGGTCTAGAAGATGAACCTAAGGGAGCTTGGGACATTGGAGGAGACCTAGGAGGTGACCGAGTAGGAGCATCAAGGAGTTTCATTCGTGCCAAACTAGCACGATCGAAACACTCATATCGAGAGACTACATTTGTCTCAGAATCTAGATCAACTCCAAAAGAAATAAAGACTCTAGTAAGGAAACCTCCAAAGGGTAGAAAATGAGTGTGGTCTTGAGAAAGTTTGGAAAATATAACTTGACCCCAATCAACAGCTATCCTACCAAAAATTGCATATATAGCCTTTTGTAACTCAGTAGAATATTGATCATAACTTCCCTTTTTAGGAAGGATGTTATAAGCTAATATTCTACCGACAAGCTTAGCAATTGGTCTTAGATTTCTGCTAGTCATTGGAAGTTGAGAATTTGGTAAGAGAATTCTAGATAATATTGAGGCATCATCTAGAATTACATCATCAAGATGAAGTCCACCATCATCTATACCCAACATTGCATTAATCCTAGTCGGTGTTATAGTCATTTTAATATTTTTCACAGACGACCGGATTAGGACATCCCCATTTGGTTTTTGAACAATTCTCATATTTGTATAAAACAAATAAATGAGTTGGGGATAGTAGTTTGGTTGGTTGGATAAAGATAGAAACTCATAAAGACTACAGTTTTGAAACAGTGGAGTGAGGTTAAAACGATTTAAATCACCAAAATTTACAAATCTTCCAGGGAAGATTTGAATGGTACAAAATAGATACCAACGATCAAGTAGATCGGGACTCAAGAGGTATTGGGTGTACTCTTGTGAAGAGGATGTACCCTCGTGAGTTCTCTTAGATCTTTTGGGTGCCATTAGAGTTTTGGAAGGAGACAAGAAATCGAGATTTTACCAAGATGGAAGAGAGAGCAGCCAGCAGTCGACTTGAGATCTGGTCGAATGAGCTTCTTCTTCTCTTGCCTTAAGGTTTGAAAATTTTGGGGGTGAAATTGAGATCGGTAAAAGTGAGAAAGAGGGGTTGGTAAAGGGTTTTTAACAGAGAATGGACGGCTCAGATGCAAGGAAGAGATCTCAACGGCTAAGATAAGAAGTCACGGGTGAGAATTTGAGCAGTTTTATCTCAAAAACTGTGATGAAGACTCGCTGAAGACAATTTATCTCGCGACAGTCGACTGGTGGGGGTTAACAGTCGACTGAGTCGAGAAGAAAATAAAAATGTTATATCAACTAATCAGTCGACTGGTGTATGAACCAGGCGACTGGTAAGATAAAAAAAATGTATATGTTTAAAAAGCAGTTCAGTCGACTTATACACAAAGATAGTCGACTTAACAGAAGCCATGTTCAACAAGTATCAATAAAATCACAAATTCCAAGTTCTCTCCTTAACTTAATGAAAGTATCTTCTTTAAGGGGCTTGGTAAATATATCTGCTACTTGTTTATCAGTAGAGATAAAGTCTAAAGATATATCTCCTTTTAAAACATGATCACGTAGAAAATGATGTCGAATATCAATATGTTTCGTACGTGAATGTTGAATCGGATTTTTAGATAGATTAATTGCACTGGTATTATCACACATAATTGAGGGTTTCTCAAATGAAATACCATAATCTAACAAGGTTTGTTTCATCCATAAAATTTGTGCACATGCCAAACTTGCAGCGATATATTCAGCTTCTGTGGTTGATAGGGATACGGAGTTTTGCTTTTTACTGCACCAAGATACTAGGGAATGTCCCAAAAAGTGACATGTACCACTAGTACTCTTGCGATCAGTTTTGCTTCCAGCAAAATCGGCATCGCTATAAGACAAAAGTTGAAAGTTATCGGTGCGTGGATAAAATAAACCATATTCAGATGTGCCTTTAATATATCTTAAAATTCGTTTCACTGCTTTTAAATGAGATTCTTTAGGACTAGATTGATATCTAGCACATAAACATACGCTGAACATAATATCTGGTCTACTTGCAGTAATATATAAGAGTGAACCAATCATACCTCGATAGAGTTTTTGATCAACACTCTTACCTAATAAATCTTTGTCAAGAGTAGTAGTAGTAGCCATAGGTGTGGATTTACTACTAGTACTATCCATGTGAAAACGTTTGAGTAATTCCTTTGCATATTTGCCTTGATTGATAAATATGCCATTTGAGGATTGTTTAATTTGCAATCCAAGGAAATAATTGAGTTCACCCATGTGACTCATCTCAAATTCATTTTTCATGGTATTAGCAAATTCTTGACATAGATTATTATTTGTAGAACCAAAAATTATATCATCAACATATATTTGTATGATTAAGATATCATTCTCAACTCTTTTGATAAACAAGGTAGTGTCTACTTTACCTATTTCAAATCCTGTTTCTAAAAGAAAAGTTTTTAAACGATCATACCAAGCACGAGGTGCTTGTTTAAGACCGTATAAAGCCTTTTTCAATTTATAAACATGATCTGGAAATTATTCATGTTCAAAACCTGGTGGTTGTTTAACATAAACATTTTCCTTAATAAACCCATTAAGAAAAGCACTTTTCACATCCATTTGATAAAGTATAAAATTCATAAAGCAAGCAAAAGATAATAAAATACGTATAGATTCTAGTCTCGCAACAGGAGCATATGTTTCATCAAAAACTATACCTTCTTCTTGATTATATCCTTGTGCAACTAATCTAGCCTTGTTCCTTACAACTTGTCCTGATTCATCTAACTTATTCTTGAATACCCATTTGGTACCAATGATAGTCTGATCAGGAGGTCTAGGAACTAAATCTCATACATCATTCCTTATAAATTGGTTTAGTTCATCTTGCATGACATTCATCCAATATTCATTCTCACAAGCTTCTTGTATATTTTTCGGTTCAAAATCCGATAAGAATGCTGTATGAGAGATCATATTAACATGTGAACGTGTCTGAATACCATGGGAGATGTCACCAATTATTAAGTCATGAGGATGATCTTTAACTTCAACAAATGACTTTGGTAAAGTTGAAGATATCTCAATCGGATCAGTCGACTTGACTTGTTCTTCAGTCGACTGCTTTACGTCAGTCGACTGGGAGACCTTATCAGTCGACTTATCAGATAGATTAGTTTGCTCTAAGGATTTAATCACATTATCTAAAGGTGATAACTCAGTTTCATCATCTTTATTTAATGTTGATGAAGGTAAGGATTCATCGAATGTAACATGCATTGATTCTTCAATAGTCATTGTAGACTTATTGAAAATTCTATATGCCTTACTCCTATTTGAGTATCCCAAAAAGATACCCTCATTAGATCTAGGATCAAATTTGTCTAAATTATCTTTTGTGTTTAGAATAAAACACTTGCAACCAAATGTCTTAAAGTAAGAGACTTTAGGAATTTTATTAAAAAATAACTCGTAACAAGTCTTCTTTAGTTTAGGTCTTAGAAGAATTCTATTCAAAACATAACAAGCTGTAGCAACAGCTTCAGCCCAAAAATGCTTTGGTAGATTGCTTTCAACAAGCATAGTACGTGCGCATTCTTGCAAAGTCCTATTTTTCCTTTCAACCACACCATTTTGTGGTGAAGCTCTAGGAAATGCAAATGAATGTGTTATACCATTCTTGTTGCAATATTCTGTAAATGTTTCATTTTCAAATTCTCCACCATGATCACTTCTAATAGTGACTATGGTTAGAGATCTTTGATTTTGAACACGTTTACAAAAATGTGCAAACTCTTCAAAAGCATCATTTTTATGTTTTAAAAAGAATGTCCAAGTGAATCTTGAAAAATCATCTACTAAAACAAACACATATCTACTTTTATTTAAAGAAGCAACTCTAGTAGGGCCAAATAAATCCATGTGAATTAATTCAAGTGGCCTACTAGTAGAGATTACGTCTTTTGTTTTAAAAGTGGATTTGATTTGTTTTCCTAGTTGACATGCATCACATAACTTATCCTTTTTAAAGGATAGTTTTGGCAGTCCTTTAACTAGGTTATATTTAGATAATTTTGAGAGATTTTTCATGTTCACATGTCCAAATCTTCTATGCCATAACCAAGATTCATTGTTAGAGGCTATTAAACAAAAATCATTTGAAAAATCAATTGTATTCAAACACAATTCATAAATATTATTTTTACGAAATCCTTGAAAAACAACATTTTGCATAGTAGAATCATAAATTAAGCATGCATCTTTTTCAAAAACTATTTTATAACCTTTATCACACAATTGACTAATACTTAAGAGATTATGCTTTAAACCATTAACCAATAGCACATTTTCTATAATAGGGTTAGATATTTTACCGACCATGCCAATACCGATGACTTTGCCTTTGTTGTTATCTCCAAAGGTGACGGTTCCTCCATCTAAATTTCGAATGGTGGTTAGTAGGTTGGCATGCCCTGTCATGTGTTTTGAACATCCGCTGTCTAATATCCAGCGTTCTTTCTTGGGTACCTATAAAAAATTTAAGGTAAATATGGTACCCTTTTTATTGGGTCCAAAGCACATTAGTTTGGGAGAAACCAAACCCATGAAGAGTTTGATCTTCCTCCATAAGCAGGAATATAATAGGCAGAATTACACACATTCAGCATATAAGAATTGATATATGCAATTCTATCATTCTGATTAAGACTGACTGGAACCCATACTAGTTTGTTCTGTCCAGTCGACTTACCAGTGTTGCTCAGTCGACTGTTGGTGTACATCAGTCGACTGGTAGATGCACTAGGTCGACTTATAGGAGGTTTTGATCTTATGGAATAAGATCCACTTTCTCTGGACAGACGACTGGTGGTGTGGTTCAGTCGACTTACCCGAATGTTAGTTTTGCTTTTATCACTGAAATTAACAACCTTTGGTTTTGCAAAGAAATCATATAACTTGTGTGTAACACTAGAAATAGATGCTGACTTATTCTTACTAGTGTTTAAAACATGAGATTCTTTTATAGAAGATTTCTTAAAACCAAGTCCAAATTTTTGACTAGATGTAACTTGATGATGAAGCATATCATTTAAATTCTCTTTGCCTTTGTTAAATTTAGACACATTCTTTGAAATCTCTTCATAATTCTTTTTGAGAGTTTCAAGATCAGTATCTAAACTTGCAATGCGAGAATTTAAGGATTTTACTTCCTTATCAAGGTTAAGATTTTCTTGATTAAGTGTTTGATTCACTTTCTCAAGATTCTTAACTCTAATCTTTTCTTTCTTTAACTCCTGGAATATTTCATTAAAAGCATCAAGAAGATCTTCGGAATCATAATCATTACTTACATGTTCTTGTGCAGCCATAAAACATACATTTGCCACTTCGTTATTTTCATCCGTTTCTTCTTCGGAAGATGAATCACTATCATCCCATGTGGCTTGATAGGCCTTTTTGTTCTTGGCAAATTTGTTCTTTGGATATTTGTCCTTCTTGAAGTTGGATGATTTTCCCTTGTTCTTTGCATTTTCTAAGGGACAATCCTTCTTCATGTGACCTATTTTATTGCACCTGAAACATGTAGGAGGGTCATTAGAATCTTTAATTTTAGAATGAAACTTACCCTTCTTTAAGAACTTCTTGAATTTCCGAGTGAACATTGCTATTTCTTCTTCATCTTCTTCCTCATCTTCTGAGTCAGTCATGGCTTTAAAAGCCAATGATTTCTTCTTTTCTTGGTGTGATTCAGTATCTTTCTTTCGATCTTCAAGTTGGACCTCATATGCCATGAGATTACCAACAAGATTCTCGAGAGTAAGTGTTGACAAATCATTCGCTTCCTCTATTGCTGTGGTTTTCTTCTCCCATTCTGGAGTGAGTGCTCGTAGAACTTTTCTGACCATCTCTGCTTGGGTATAAGTTTTTCCAAGCGCCACAAGAGAGTTTGTGATGTCTGTGAATCTTGTAATCATCTCAGACACAGTCTCATTGTCCTTCATTCTGAACATCTCAAACCTATGGACAAGAACAGAAATTTTAGACTCTTTTACTCTATTTGTTCCTTCATGTGTTACCTCGAGTGTATGCCAAATTTGATATGCGGTTGTAGCATTGGATACACGGTTGAATTCTTCCTTCGTTAGTGCACAAAATAAAGCATTCATTGCTTTGGCATTGTTCATAGTCTGACTCTTTTGATCATCATTCCATTGTGCATATGGAATGGTAGGGGCAGTATATTCCGTCTCTGTCATTTGCCATATCTCATAATTGATTGATTGGAGATAGATTCGCATTCGGCACTTCCAATAATTGTAGTTCGTTCCATCAAATAGTGGTGGCCGTTGTGTAGATTGGCCTTCATGGTACTGATTTGTATTTGAAGTAGTTGCCATAGCCTGTAACCTCACTCTGATACTAAGTGTAGGATCCTGTAGGCTGAGCAACAAACACTAGAGGGGGGGTGAATAGTTTTTATCAAAAATAAATTGCGGAATAAATAATTTCTCTCGACACAGTCGACTTAGTGGTGAACCAGTCGACTGATATAGCCAAAATAAAAGAAATTTAAACTCTCGATGCAGTCGACTTATAGATAAGGCAGGCGACTGATGAAACAAAGAGAACAACTAATACGAGACTGATCAGTCGACTGATACGAATCTGAGTCGACTGGCCAGACAAGTTTTGCAGAACTTAATTAAGCAAAAGTAAATGCAAACACAAGATAATCAATCACAGAGTACACAAGATATATCCTGGTTCGGTCCCCCCGACCTACATCCAGTCCCCAAGTAACCCACTTGAGATTTTCACTATTCTTGAAAAAATTACAAGAATACCCTACGGCGTTATGACAACAACCTTGTCTAACCCGTAGTCCTTTCTCTCAACCAGAGAAAGCAGACCCACTCTTCAACCAAAAGTGAAACGACACCGACTCTACAACCAAGAGTCAACAACCACTCTCCAACCGAGAGCAAAAGTACAAGAAGAATTTTTACAGTCAACCTATAGCCTTGTTGGTGTATGTGTTGATGCACGAGGCTAAATCACAAGGTTGACTTCTATACTCAGTCCAGAGCGAATTCAATGCTATACTGGACTGAATGTAGAGAACCAAAGTGTATGAACTTTTAAAGCTTTGTTTCTCACAGAAAATCTCTTAGAAAGTTTTTCACTAGAATGCTCGGAAGTATATGAAATCAAGTTGTGTTTTGTTGTTCTTTTCAGAGAGATATGAAACTCTATATAAAGAGTTTTGATCCTCTGAACGTTGGAAAGCAGTTACATAACTGTCAACCAATGGATCAGAACTTTTGAGTTTGAAAAAATTCGATTTTGAAAATCAGAAAACGGTCAAAAGCTCTCGAACAGTCGCCTGGGTTGCCATATGAGTCGACTGATCAGAGTTTGAATAATTTTAAACAGTTTTGTACTTATCAGTCGACTGGTAAAAGCTTAAGTCGACTGGTACTTAAAAGTTAAAATTCTTCAAACTGTTTTGACTTATTTTTGGGGGTTTTTAAAAGACACACATTATGAAAATTTTAAGTATGTGTGTGTGTGTGTGTGTGTGTTGACAAGGCTTTACATCTGACTAAGACTCAACAAGAAATAAAATACAATGTTTACAAGATAAAATAACACATTTGAGCTTGAAGTCTTGAGTCTTGAGTCTTGAATTGAATCTTTGATCCTTGTATTCTTCATCTGTATCTGTTTGAGCTTGTTTGTTTGTTCAGCTAGAATTGTCTTTAGTCTCTGCACTGTAATGTCAGCTGTATAACATAGACACATGTTGCACTGTGTTGTGATCATCAAAATCAAGAATCAACAGGCTGCACGATAAAGTGAAGTGGAGAGAGAGATGTTAAGAGATTTGACAGAGTTGGAGGAGAGAGAGTTGAGATCTAGGGCTTTGAGAGATTGGTTTCGAGGTTTCAGAGTTGGAGGAGAAAGAGTTGGAAGAGATGAAGTGAAGGGGAGATAGAGGAGGCCCATATCTTAACTTGGTTTTTTAACGAGCCCAAACATAAGCTGCAGTAGCCATCTGCGGCCTCAGTGTAAGAGCGGCTGCAGTTGAGGATTGCGGCCTGTGTTATATCTATGTCGTAGATGGCTATTGTGGCCTAAGTTTAACACATTTTAACTTGGCAATTATTTGTTTAAGTCTTGAAGTCTCTCTAACCCAAATGTGAAATGAATGAGGCCGCAGTTGGGTATAGTGGCCTCGAAAAAAAAGTTAGTGAGGAGGCCGCAATCGAGCACTGCAGCCTTAAAATCGAAGAGACCGTAGTATCCAACTATGGCCTATGCTGGCATGTCTATAAGTGACTCACCCATGGATTAGTCTGGGAAGTGGGTTAGTTTGGAAAAAAAATGAAATGTTGGAAGTCAAAACATGTTTGGGAATTGATAAAAATGTGAAACACTTGATGGTGGCATGGACAATGTGAAAAATATTTAAGGGGCCTAGTCAAATATGTTTGCTATTGTAATAGTTTATTGGTTGTTGTAGTGGAGTTTACTACGTAAGACATAAGAGGCATGAGCTACTGTAAATAGATATAGAGATGGGAGAGTTAGGTGTGAAAAATAGTGGAATAAAAGATGTGTCGAAGAGGATGAGAGAGTTAGAAGTGTGAAAAATAGTGGAATAAAAGATGTGTCGAAGAGAGAAGATAAATAACGGAAGTAGTGAGAGTTGTAGCGTTGTAACACTATTAGCTAAATAGTGAGTAGAGTGTTTGTAAGAAACAAATCGAGTATTTTCTTGTTGTTGTGATATTTTATACCAAAAGTTTAATACAAGCCCCCTAGGCTATGCCCAATTTGTTTGCCATTAAACCCACCAAATATCTACTATCTTCCAACAAGTTGTTATTTGAGCTCTATTCGATCTAGTTGGGTTCAATCATAGTGTCATAGCCGAAGCGTGTGTGGGTCCATATATCACAAATCCAGTGCAGTAAAAGTCCAGAAGACCGTGGCAAGAGTTATGCAAAGATGGAGAAATTGAATTTAGCAAACTACAGAAGGTGGAGCACTCAGACACGCTATTTTTTTCAAGCTCGTCATGTGTGGGACGGGATTGATGAAGGTTTGAATTTCTCGAAGATAATCAAAGAAAGAAAAGAAGTATATGCATTAGAAATCCTCTGAAGGACAGTAAACTATGAAGTCTGGAAGCTAGTTGAAGGTCTGAAATCTCCTACACAAAAGTTTGGCAGAAGCTTGAGCTTGAGGAGATTGCAATAAAACACAAAGGTATATTTATCTCACAGATCGAGTATTATTATTTTGGAATTGATGATCTTTTTGAAGAAGTTAATTCTGAAGAAGATATAGAGGAAGAAGATGAATCCAAAAGGGAAACAACTCCTAGATACAATAACGTCATTGAATAAAGTGAATGTGAGTGCAAGTTACATGTGAAGCCAATATCTATTGAAAAGTGTAGGTAACGACGGCTCAATAGGAATGGCCATGCTTCCTCTCCGACCATACCCGCCTCCATCCTCTTCTCTGGCCCTCCCCCTAACCTGTTTCCCCTCTTCTCCGACTGTCTTCTTCTCCTAAGCCTCCCACCTCCTTCTCAAGAAACTCACCTTTACTTTTGCAGCACTTCCGCCTCCTTCTATCGCAACCTTCTTCAACCTCCGGATCTTCAAGCTTCACTCCGCGATGCTATCGGAGTTGGAGCTCAGCAGGGTCGGGCCCAATGAGAGGGCACGACACATCGCCGTCACCCCAACCCCCCCCCCCCCCCGAGGGGGATTCCCCTAGGCTCAGACAGGCTACCTCTCCCCCGCGGGCACACTGGAGTGCACATCATCGATGGGGGGACAGAGCCGAATATCATCATCGCCATTGGGATGGCGCGTTGGGATGAGCCCATAGAGGGGGTCCTCCTACGAGCCACTACGGGTGTAAAAGAACCCCCCCGATGCAGCGACATCACAACGACAGACACTACCATGCTCAGAGGCAACATGCGCAACCTCCCTTACCAGAGAGGCACCACAGATACCCCAATGATCAGTATCATCACAGAGGACAGGGACAACAACACCATAGAAGCCATACCAGTATTGCGGCTACCAACAACCTCCCTCAGCATCCCCAACATCGCACCTCAACCTCTCCAACCACCCCCCCCCCCCCCCCCAAACCCCTGGCATCGTTTTCAAACCAACTAGCACAACCCTCACCACAGGTCGACCCCATTGACCCTATCAAATTCATATCATCTGGGCCCAAAGAGGGGAGCCAGAGGGGACTATAAAGAGGGTGGATCAAGATGAGGTGGAAGACTCTACCGAGAAGTGTCAAGAAGTAACGCGCAAGGGTAAGAACAAAGCCAGATCCCCACCCCCCTCTTCAACAAGATATCCAAAAAAAGCAAAGAAAAGGCAAGCGAAAACCGGTGCCATGCTTTAACTGTGGTGAGCTTGGCCATTACCGTAAGGATTGCACCAAAGAGGTCCGTTGCCTTAAGTGTATGAAGTGGGGTCATCTTTCATACGTCTGCACCAATGTAGTCGAGACCCATAACGATGAGGAAAGCACCGTGGCTAGAGGAAGATCGCCTGACCACCCCACACGAATCCGCCTCGCCAATAGCTTGGATATCATCAGGAAGGAGGAGCACTGGCTGCGGCAATGGTGTGCTGTGGCAAAAGTGAGATCAGGGAGGCCCTCCGAGACCCACCTAACGCAAGCGCTGAGCGCTAAGTGGCCCATGAAGGCACACAGAGATTGGGTCGCAAAGAAACTGTGTCACCTCCAATTCTTGGTCTCATTCCCGTCCACAGAGAAGGTTGGGGAGGTCACAGGAATGGGGGTTGTAGACTTCGGCCACTTCACAGTGGAGTTCATCCCTTAGACCCCAAGCTTCGGAGCGGAGCTCCCCCAGGGAGAGCTTTTTTGGGTATGGATTCACAACGTCCCATTGCATTTTTGGAAAAGAGAGGCGCTACAAGAGATTGTTGCCGACTTTGGATCGGTTGAAGAAGTCGACGAGAAGACGGTGAGGCGCTCCGAGATTGTATCGGCAAGGATACTGATCAGGAGCGTGGATATCTCACAGATGCCAAGATTTGCCAAAGTATACTCATTCGAGGATTCATACCTCATTCGCTTCGTTCTCGACAAACGAGCGGAGTCTGATACAGAGAAAATGGCCATCACGTCCCCCACCCCCGCAAAAGCTCTCAGAGACAACTGCTCATATGTGCAGGTGGTATCACCAGGTGGAGACTTGACCATCGATGGATCTCACGAGATCGAGAGAGCGCATAGGGAGCTCATCAAAGAGGCGAGAGGAAAGGAATGCCAGGGGGCGGCGGGATCAGTACCAGTGAAGGAGTCTCCGATCAGAGGTGGTCGAGAAAGAGCTTCGACCAACAGATCCAACGGCTCAGATTCACGAAATTCAAATCAACAATCATTTCCAGATTTGGGAAGGTTGGTAGTCGCAGAGGCGACCCACCAAAAGGCGAATCAAAAGATACCCAAAAATGGAAGCCTACGCCTCAAAGCTGGTGGGGTTGGTGAGGAGGCTAGACGACAGGAGCATAGAGGAGAGATAGACTGCGCTAGCACTGCAAAAGGTAAAAGCTCCGTGCTTGTCGACTTGCAAAATGACATGCAGAGTCGTTCAGCAAATGAGCAAGTGCAGGGTCTGCGAGCGGAGCAGGGAAAGGGGACAGTCTCCGAAAAAGGGCAAAAGTAACCTGGAAGTCGACTTGCAAGACGATTTGCGCAGTCGACGCCCAAAAAAGCAAGAGTGGGTAGTAGTGAGAAGTGGGTCGAGAGGGGACCATGCCAAAGTGGGATACACGACGAATAGGGAGAAAGGAGTTGGCAATGGATCTGCCCAAAACAAGAGCGACACAGGCGCTGAGACCTCTGCGCTCGAACAGAGAGAAGCTCAAAAGGGAAATAAAGAGGATGAGCTTGGTAATGGTAACGAAGACGGAAGAGAAGGGAGGGATAAGGCTGTTTTCAACGCCTCGTTCCCATCGCCATCTGTCTCGACCGCAGACCCAACCATAAAGAGCACGACACGTGGCCCACTACCGCAAGCGGCAGGCGCGACACATGGGGAGGGCAGTATGCTGCCTCGCGGAGGAGGGGGAGAATTAAATGATTCCCATTTAAATGATAAGAGTGTACGGGGGGGATGTATTTATAATGCTATTGGGCACAAAGAGGGGTCCAAAACGCATTATTCTGTTGTTGGGCCTTCTGAAACTACAGTTAGTCACAATGAGCAGCGGCATGGGGCGAGTAGCGAGCCCACAGAGGGGTATGCTGTGGAAACTTACCCAAATATGGAACAAGCAGATAGCGATGAGGATATGGAAGGGCGACTAAATTTAGACGAGGAGTTCTCATTCACAGATGAGGAGTCAGAGGAAACTGATTATGTGGCGGACACACAGAGAGACATCTCTCCTGAGATGGTCTTATCCACCTTGCCAGAATCAGCGCCTGCGGATAGCTCTGGTACGTTAGGCAGGACAGTTGGAATCAGGGTACAATGGTTATTTAAGAGGGCTCATGTGGAGTTCCTAGATGACTATCTGGTGGTAGCTGCGGCAGCCAAAGCTACAAAATTCGATGATGGAGGTACGAAAAGTTTTTTAGCATCTATTTTAAATTACATGTCAGATTCAGATATTTTTATCCTTACTCAAACATGTGGCCTAGAAGTTTGTGACACAGAGCGTAATGCTCTACTACTCAACAAAATTAGGGCTTGGAAATCGGAACGGGCTTCGACGAAACCCCGTCACACACCCATGATCAACCTTGATTTAATTCCCCAATGAATACACTATTTTGGAATGTTAGGGGGTTGGGGGATAGAGGGAAGAGAGATATGGTTAGGGATGTGATTAAGAGCTCCAAGACAGAAGTAGTGGGGTTACAGGAGACCAAACTCACGAACGGGCTTAAACTCAAAAGAGTAGGGGCAACCGAATCAAGGAATGGGTGCTATGCCCGTCTGCAGGAGCTTCGAGGAGGATTGCTATTGGGTTCAACCTGGATATCTTCACCTGCTATGAGGAGTACTGCGGAACGTTTTCCCTGACTATCCGGTTAAAGCGACGATCTGATAACTAGGTACAGACGATCATTGTCGTCTATGGGCCGAACGTGGCTACAGATCGTGAAGCCTTCTGGCAAGAGCTTATCGGTATTCGACAACGATGGTCGGAAGCTTGGATTGTCGGGGGGGCTTCAATATCACTAGATTTGCTTTTGAGCACAAGGGAAGAGGTTCCAGCGACAGGCACAGAGAAGAGTTCAATAGGGTGATCACGGAACTAGAACTAATCGACATCCCTATCAATGACAGACTATTTACATGGTCAAACATGCAAGCAACCCCGATCATGGCCAAATTGGACAGGATTCTAATATCGATGGATTGGGAGGCTAAATTCCCATTAGCAAGTGCTACATCTATTCCTAGACCGACATCAGATCACACCCCGATTCTACTTGATGCCGGGGTACAGGGACCTCTAAGACCAAGGAGGTTCAGATTTGAGAAGGCCTGGCTGGAAATCCAAAGATTTCACCATATGGTGATGGAAAACTGGGTGCTCCCAACCACTGGTACGGATGCAGCATCCCGATGGTGCGAAAAAGTCCGTAGATTAAGAAAGCGACTGCGTAGATGGAACCGGTCTAGATTTTCGACAATCTGGTGTGCAAAAGACTCCTTTTTAGATGGCATTGATGAGCTAGAAAGACTGGAAGAAACGATAGTCCTGTCACAAGATGAAAGAAACAGGCTGCTAGACCTCCGAGAAAATATCGCCAATCTTTATAAACTGGAGGAGATCAAATGGCAGCAAAGGTCGAGGATTTTGTGGCTCAAAGAGGGAGACGCGAACATGGCCTACTTTCATCGAGTGGCAAGCCTTAGACGTAGGTCCAACCTAATCCTGTCACTAGAAACGGATACGGGAACCTCGCAAGACGAAACTGAGATTTCCAAAACCTTTCAAGATTACTACAAGGGCCTCTTTGGGAAGAAGAATGATTTCAGGGTCCCGCTCAGGGAAGACTTCTGGCAGGGCTGTCAGAACGAATCAGCGCAAATGCTTTCTAACTTTGAAGCACCTTTCTCAAAAATGGAAGTGGAAGATGCCATCAAACAAATAGGAGCAGACAAGTCGCCTGGGCCAGACAGATTCCCAATGCTGTTCTTCAAGGTGTTCTGGGAAGAAATAAAAGGGGACATTATGGTGTTGATGGATGAATTCTTCCACAACAATCTCAGATTGGGCATGTTCAACTTTGCGAAAGTAGTTCTGATTCCTAAGAGAGCAGAATCTTCGAGGGTGGGGGATTTTAGACCAATCAACCTTATAAACTGCTCAGCTAAGATCATCACAAAGGTCCTGGCCATCCGCGTGGGAACCACAATGGACAGTTTAATTTCTAAAGCATAGACTGGTTTCATCAAGGGCAGATGCATCCTGGATTGTGTGGCTACGCAGAACAAGTCATCCACCACTGCCATACGGGCCAGTCTAAGAATTTCTTCCTAAAACTAGAATTTGAGAAAGCTTATGATTTCGTCGACTGGAAATGTTTGCTGGAAGCTCTCAGAGGGAGCGGCTTCGGGGTTAAACGGATTAAGTGGATCAAACAGAACTTATACACTAGTAAAACGGCAATCTCGATTAATGGGCAGCCAGGTCCACCGTTTCCTTGCAAGAAGGGGCTACAGCAGGGGGATCCGCTGTCTCCTCTGCTATTCACTATCATAGCAGATGTACTGAGGGGCATGCTTGACAACTGCCGGAGAAAGGGCTGGATAACGCCAGTGGCTAGCAGTCATTCTAACCAAGGGTGCACGATTCTTCAGTATGCTGATGTCACCCTACTCTTTGGTAATGGGGATAGGTCAGAGACAGTCTGCTTTAAATGGGCCTCTACTGTTTTGAAGTCTGGTCAGGTCTCAGGATTAATTTCCACACGAGTGCTTTGATTCCAATTGCACTTTTTGATGTAGAGGCACAGGACCATGCGACCATTCTAAACTGTTTGACAGACGAGTTCCCAATCAAATATTTAGGGCTCCCAACTCAAGCCAGGAAAACTTACTAAGACGGACTGGCTACCTATCATAGTCAGGGTGGAGGACAGGTTGTCGGGTTGGAAAGGAAAATCGCTCTCCCTCGATGGCAGAGTGGTTCTCATCAACTCAGTGTTATCTAATCTGCCCATTTATTACATGTCGTTTTTTGAGCTTCCTAAATGGGTAATCTAAAGGATTGACCGAATCCGAAAGAGATTCCTTTGGAAAGGAGCAGACTCGAATAGGGGAGGATACCACCTGATCAAATGGAGTATTGCTTGCATGAAGAAGAAGCATGGAGGGCTAGGCATCATCGACCTTAGAGATATAAACCTTGCCCTTTTAGGGAAATGGTGGTGGAAGGTATTTCACCACAGTGGAGAAGGATGGCAGGATTTCATTCAACCATACCTTCGGGAAAAAGGGACGAGGAGTTTAGGCTTCCGAGTAGGGTCTAGAATTTCCCGATTCTGGAAAGGAATTACCAAAGCTAGCGGACCGTTCAACTCAGCAGTTACTTCGGCTATTGGTAATGGACGATCCACTAGATTCTGGTGGGACAGATGGTGTGGTGCCCATACCCTTAAGGAAACGTTCCCAGAGCTGTATGAAAAAATGACTCGACCAAATATATTTGTGGTCGAGACTTGGAAGAGGGGCAATTGGAGCCCGTCATTCCGGAGAACTCTTACCCCAGAATTACATCAGCAACTGCTTGAATTGCAAGCACACATCACACGGAACGGTGCGATGTGTGCTCAAGGCCCAGATCAGTTGCGCTGGGGACTCGAGACCAAGGGAGCTTTCACAGTTAGATCTCTGTATCACTGTATTTACTATCGAGGATGCAGACCCAGCTGGGCACAGGTGTTATGGATGTACTAAAATCCCCCTTAAAGTCAGGGTCTTCCTCTGGCTAGTGGTCAATAATGCAATCCTCACCAGAGAGAACCTTGCCAAAAGACAGTCCCAGATAGCGTCCAACTGTGGATTCTGCAACATGCACGCGGAGAATTTGAACCACGTCTTTATTCACTGCCCAAGGAGTAAGGCGACTATGGTAGAGGTATTACGAGCTTTAGGAACAAGTGACTACCCCAGCGAATATGAGGAATTGTGGATTGGCCCCAAATTTGCATCGATTCGCCACGAAATGAAGGATGCGTGGTACATTGCCATTGCGGCAACCACTTGGGTGTTATGGCTAGAAAGAAATAATTTCTATTTCCGTGCTTCATGTAATACTATTTCTGGTAACCATACTCATCATGCATCTTATTTTTTTTTGGGCTACAGCTGCTGCCACAGGAGCGAGAGGGAGGATTGTTAGAGTCTTCTAGGTGGAGGACTTTGATGATGAGGAGGTAGAGTTTGGGCCGACACTGGACTGAGGGGTAGGCGCCCTCCTTACTCATCGGATTTTCTTTAGCCGCAGTCTCCGCTACTTTGTATTTTGTATCGACCTACTGTTCTTTTGGTTGTATGATGTATGGATGTTTAGACCCACCCCCCAGAGTTTTGTTGGGGGATTATGTTTTATTTTCTGCACTGTACTTTTGTATTTTTTCCGGTACACCGGGGTTGTTTTATTAATTTCTTATTAATGAAACAGGATGGCATTATTCCACCTTTAACCTCAAAAAAAATTAAAGTGAATGTGAAAAGGTAGAAAAAGAAGATGAGAAGAAAATTGGAGAAGAAAATGAAAAATTGAAAAGAAATGTTAAAGTAGAGCAAGGAAAAGAAGACATAAAAGAAGAATATATAAAGCTTGTAGTTGATGTGGCCGAGGGCACGAAATTTATTAGGAGCATGAACTAGCAACCAAACTTTTCTACGCAACCAAAGTTGGAGGATGCTACAAGGTGGAAGCCATCACTTTTCTCACAGGAGCAAGCAGAAGCAAAATTCAAGTTCAAGTTCAGGTTGGAAGTTCTATTCACTATTGTGGTCAAGTTCAGTATGATCGTGGCATCATTCTAGGCTTGAACCTCTACAAATATGACGACGGATCGTAGCACTGAAAGTGAAAGAGAGAGAATACATTGCAGGTTGAAAGTTCATATATCGCAGGTTTCAAGAGCAACACATCTTTATGAAGCCACTGAAAACCAAAGTCTTCAAGAAGCTGAAGCCCGAAATGGCCAAACATGTTTTGAGGGGTAGTGCTGAAAGTCAAAATATATTTGGAGCTTGATAAAAATGTGAAACACTTGAAGGTGGCATAGACAATGTGAGAAATATTTAAGGGACCTAGTCAAATATGTTTGCTATTATAATAGTTAAGGTTGTCTGTGGTAGGAGAGTTTACTACATAAGAATTATGAGCTACTATAAATAGATATAGAGATGAAAGAGATAGAAGTGTGGAAGAGAGCGGAATAAAAGAGGTGTGGAAGGGAGAAGAAATAAAGATAGTAGTGAGAGTTAGTATTGTAAACACTATTAGCTAAATAGTCAGAGTGGTTGAGTGTTTGTAAGAAACAAACCATGTAGTTTAGCCCTTTTTATTGTTGTGATATTTTATACCAAAAGTTTAATACAAGCCCCCTATCTCCAATTTGTTTGCCGTTAAACCCACCAAATCTCTACTCTCTTCTAACAGGAAAGATGTTAGAGAGAATGGTACTTTTGGTATTAAAAAATATATATATTAGGTTTGGGGGATTTTTTAAGCAATTAACGTAGGTTAATGAGGGCTATTTAGAATTACCGATTTTGTTGGAGATTATATAGATATACATAAGTTTTATGGGGTTATACTATGTTTTACTGGGGTACTCTCCAATACTTGAAGTTACTGATTCTTCTTTGTACCAGAGTAACGAAAATCTTGTTGCTCGATAAAATCCAGAATAGGAACAGTTCCCTTGAGTAATCTTAAAAATCATCTATCATATAATAACTGATATATCTAAATCAGGATTTGTGAGCCTACAAAATCACTCAAATGATATCCTCTTCGTGTAAACATCAAAGGTTTGAGAAATTTGTACAAGTCAAGTTACCGAGAGATCACCTCATTTCCATAAACAGGGCCGGCTCTAAGTTTTCGGAGGCCCGAGGCAAAATGCCCAAATAATTATTTTTGGGATCCCTAATAACAATATAACTTTTTTACATGCAAATATGTGCCTATATTTACAAGAGGGGTGTAAATTTGGGGCTCATAAATTGTAAAAAAATTGGGGGCCTGAGGCGACCGCCTCAAGGTGGGGGTCGGCCCTATCTATAATGAAACTAGTTATTAGTATCAAATTTGTTAATACTATGATGATAAAACAAAAGCAAGTTAACCTTGCATCTTATGCAACTAAAATTTCAAATAAATAGGTGATTAACTTGAAACTCTAATGCGAGACTTGAGGCTATGTAATTTGTAGTCAAACTGTAAGTTGTAGTCTAATCTCAACCACTCATTTTTAAGCGAGAGTTATATTAACCATCTATTTACTTAAATGTGGTCAGTTACCATAATATCCTCAAAGTTCAAATTTATTTGCGATATAATTATTTACAAAAGCCACTCATATAAAATAGAAATTGATGCCACTAAGGATAATTTGTAAAGAATATGATAAGGGTTTGATATGAGTAAAGAGATGTCTCAGGTTCGATGCCAGACTACATCCTAATCTTTATTTTAAAAAAATTAAAATATTAAGATATGCATCGCACGTGCTGATTTATAGTACAGAATAAATACATGCTATAAGAGACAACTTATTTTCTTCCCTTTAAAAAAAATAAAAATATTAAATATAAAATAAGAAATATCTGACCGTGCAAGCTTGTATAGGTTGCTCCGGCAAGGCATGATAAGGCTTGCTGCCTCTTAATACCAATCTAAGAGTAATTCTCAGTTACCGCGATTTTCCTTTTTTCTTATAATTCACATATTTGAAATAATATTTCTTCTCGACTTGTTCCCATGCCCTGACATTCATAGATAGACACTCCACAAATTCCTTAGATGAACAATGCATCATATGATCCCAGTTGTCTATAGACTTCACAATTTGTCCCGTCCTTTCAGATTTAACTTCGTCTATTGAGTCCAATACACCATCGTCAAAGACAACTCCTACTTTATCCAAAAACCCTGGGGCCAGCTTTCTTGGTTTCCAGCTATAAATTTCAGTAGAGACATTTTATCCTTAATGCGACCCTGAGAAAATTAAGGCTGGGGTATGTGGCAAAGCAAATTCATCACAGCTTCCATGTTTTTTTTTTAGGGAAAAGGTAGAATCTGACCACCCTGTTTCATTAATAAGAGCTTAACGAAACAAACCCATAGTACTGGGTCCAAGTACAAACTACAGACAGAAAATAAAATATACATGAAGCAAACATGACGCGTACAAACAACAACCCTCCAACAACTTTGGAGGGTGGACCGACAAACAAGCTCGGTTCAGCAAAATTGTAAGTACGTCAGTTTAGCTTCGTACAGTGTCTCCACGGCACATGCACAACCACTTGAAACAAGTCTGGCAGGATTTTATCGCCCGCTGATCCTTGCCTTCACCTCGCTGGGGGGACCCCATCTTTGTGCCCAAGCCCCGCAGATCGAAAACTGACCTCACGGCACATGCACCGCGATCGCACCCTCCCACCATCTCCACCACTCATCCTGCAAACGTGTCAGTAGCTCCCACAGCCGCTACCAAAGAAATGGCCGTGAAGAGGATACTTTCACCTCTCACATGATGGCGCTTTCTCAGGCGATTTCTCACCAAACAACTATCTCGCTCACCCCACCAAACACCACGGTCCAGGAGAGAGCCATGGAGATGATACCTTCACCTCTCTCATGCTAAAGTTCTCTCCGGCGATTTCTCACCACACAGACTTATCTCGACTCATACTCCCAATCCGAGGAAAGAGATGATGCTGTCACGAGCCAGTAGCCTAAGGTGGTGGAAGCTCAATAGCCTGATAGTAGGCGCTATGAAGACTGCACCGGCAACATCATAGGACACTCGAGACCAACCATATCCAAACCCCACACCCCCTCACCCCCAACACCAACAAACTACCGGCCTGGCCCCACGGGCCCCAAACCGAACCATCAACCTCACACACTTGAACCCCAGATCCATGGTGTTCGCGATAACAGGCGCGGGAGGATGGTCTGGCGCGACATAGTCGCTCCGCGACAGTTGAGACAAGCACCCTGAAAGTTGGGACAAGTGAATGCACATCACGGAGGGATCCCATTTTTAGGCTCAAGCTCCACAATCGTGCAAGACAACCTAACTCCCGGCATCTACACACGCACTACCAACCCTCGGCTTCTTCACATGCAAGAGAGAATCAAACCCCGGCTTCTTCGCATGCGCTACCAACCCTCGAAAACCAAAATATAGCCGCAGATCGTCGTGCTTGGATCCGAAAGTGTGGACATGGTGCAACTGCAAAGAACAAGTCGGACCGTCTTCTCACTCTCAAATCTCAATCTCTTCGGCAAAAAAGTGAAACCCGAAACCCTAGCTGCCAGATTCCCGAAAAAACAAATCAAATCAAACCTTAAAGCCTCCGAAGAGGGGAGGAGCTCGCATTCACCCTCTATCCCCATTTCAAGACTCCCATTTCAATATTCAAAACCAAGAGAGCAGCTTTCTCTCCAAAAGCCTACTCCAAAGAGCTGCGCTTCAACCATGACTTCTCTGCAACCAAGAAGCTCCAAGTCCCCTTCTCAAACCCAGTTCATTTAATGGGTTGGTCTTTATGAGTTGAGTGCAGGCAGGGGTGGATTTGGTGGCAAACTTCTTGGGTGTGACATTGGGTCCAAGGGAAGGAATGTGGTGTTGCAGAACAAGTACGGCGACGAGTTCATAATAGTGACGGAGTGGGGCGGCACGAAATACGAAGCTATCGCCACTCCCTTCAACAGCCCATTGGAGCTGCTCGAATCGTCGCTGCCACTCGGGGAGGGGGAAGGCATCGAGGGGAAGGCGATTAAGGCCGAAGATGGAGTTGGGAGAAGGGATGGGGCATCGAACGGAGATCGGGGAGGGGGCGTTGTGATCCCGTCGACCTGCTGGAGAGGGACGCTGCGACGAACGACAATCGGGGAGGGGGCGGTGCGATCCCGGTCGCCACCCCCTCCAAACTCTCTAAATCTAGGGTTTTTTGTTTTTGGGTTGTTTTTGGGGGAGTTTCTCTCTCTAGAAAATCTAGAGAGAGAAACTCTTTTAACGGATGTCTCTCTTCCCACAGCTTCAATGTTACTAGGATGAAAGCATGAATCCAGGTGCAAGGACCTTACTGCACGAGATATAGGGAGGTCCCATTTAACCCATTTTGCGAACCGGCAAACTATTGACGGGAAACATGTAGAAAGAAGATAATTCAGTGGCATTACTACATGCAACCCGGAGAAGTTGACCAATAAACTGCTCATGAACAGGACCAGTTTTGAACAGGCGTGCAAAGTATCTCAATGTTCACCAAAGACGGCATGTCTCCTTGAAAAAGCTTCATCGGGTAAGAGGTAATGAAGTTGAAGAGCTCTAGCTAGGAGCATGCAATACACAACTTAACGAACTTCTGAGCCTCATACATACACGATGAAAATTTATGATTGAAAGTGAATCAACCATATATTTGGCTTTATGACGACCAGCGGTCATAGCCCATGGTACTAAGACCAATTAATGTCGGAGCCAATGGCATCGAAGCCGGTTGATTGTTAAGGGTACCACCCACAATTTTTGCATTATGATAGCCAGCGGCCAAAGCCGATGGCTGTCAAGGCCAGGTTAACTATTGAATGAGGTGTCACCCACCAAGTGATACATTATAAGAGGAATCACTACTATAACGTATTTGCCAACTACAACGGTCTTGGGATCGTCCAGCGGTGGTTGGATACCACTCCACCGCCGATGCTTGCTCAAGAACTTGAGGCTGCGTGGTCACAGCCTCACCAGCCAGAACACCTCTTGGGACGTTTGGGATCATAGTCCCACCCCGAAGAGATGCCCGCATATGTGGGGGGCCTTAGGGTTTAGGGTTTATACCTTGAGGGTGAGCTGTCAATCATCGGGAAGAGCTTGAGATTGCTTGATCACTAGACTTAGCTTGTATATATTTTATAGCGAGAGTAGTCTTGGACGCCACATTTTGGCCTGGGACACGTGGTACTGCCACGTAAGCGACGTTCACCTTGATAGGAGCACCTTTGGGAGGTTGTTCCCTTACTAGTCACTACTGGGGGGATATGGGAAGTCATCTGGTCGATCCTAACTGCCTAATGAGACTATGAGTGGAGCGCTCGATTGTTGCATTCTGGCAACCTTTTGGAGTTGGCTGCATTAGTGAGAATAGAGGAGTGTACCTCGCGATCTGAACCGAAATCAGTTGGGGAGCATAATATTTCATTGCTACCGCCAAGTGTGGAGAATATTCTCTTGAGATGTCGTGTCATGCATGGGGTAGGGGGTCTTCGGTTACTACACATGTCCAGTTGGCGAAGACTGGTCAGAGGGGACTATTGTAAAGGTCGCTCATTGGTCAGATTTTTAGGGATCCATTTCTATGGTTCAACAAATGTCCCCAAATGAATGATGTGTGGATATTTAACACCACATGTCATTCAGTGGTACCCATTCAAAATTCAAAATTTTTTTAAGTCTTCTCTGAAGCATGGCTTTATGTTGGTCTAAAGGGCCAGATCTTTCCCTGGCTGAGCCTTCTGACGCTGAGATCCATAGTTATGTCTCCAATGAGGTAGAGCCCGATGGTCACTTCGTCCACCAGTGCTGGGAGTGGAAGAACACAATGCTTGGTGGTCGTGATGCGTTCAACGACCTTCTTGCAAGGAGCCCTTTTCTTGTGTGTTGCTTGAGGAAATCTGGTATTATAGCTGTTGTAGGTGACTGGGACCAGTTAACTCCATTGTTAAGCATCAAATTGCTCGTTGTATTGATGGTGTGGTTTCCCACACGGGTGAGGTCATGGCGTGGTTCCATGAACCTTTGACAGACTAGGCCATTGCATTTTTGCATACGAATCTTTTGGCTTTGGAGAAGGCTAGGGGTTAGGTTGTAAGATGGTCCAAGGCCTGTACCTCGTATGGCGTCATTTCCTATCAAGAAATTCCTAGCTACGTTGAACGGGCTCGTCACTGCCTATGCAGCATGGGGATGTCCTACGTTAGAGTCGTATCTTCAGAGTAGTCTTTGTTTCACTGTTTTCTTATGAGAGAAGTGTCGATCGTTTCCTTCAGCACTTTGTTAACCACTGGAATTCAGCGACCAATACTTGCATTCTAAAGGATAGCAAGTGGAATATGGACCTGTTAGATTTAGTTCAAGTATGAGGCCTCCCATTCGATGGTTTGTGGTATGATGAGTACTGCCATATTGACGAGGTGCTACACGGCTTTTAGGATGAGAACGAGCGTAGGTATTCACCGGACTCCCTGAAAGAAACGTTCGACCAGTATTGGTGTGCGAGTAATGGCGGAAAGCATAAGCATGTCACCTTCCCAGTATGGATCAACAAGTTCCTCCACTTTCGTAAGGGGTTGCGCAAGAATTGGGCCATTCCATTGGACCCGTTGGGGGCTGATCGCGGTAATTTTGACCCGCCCTGCTGCATGTTGGGCCATCTGTGACTGGTTGCTAAGGACAATATGGGTCGAGAACATGCTCTTGCACTTTCAGATGAAGAATGGGTACTTCGGGACAAGCATGCCTTTGCACAATCAAAGTTAGTGGGTGTGGTTGAAGGTATAAATGCACTTCTGTCTGAAATCGACTCTGTGGAAGCTCTGATTTCTAGCAAACTAATATAGGTGCTCTGTATGTCTACTATGTTGTATTTAGTGGATTACATCTAAGAGCCTTTGCAATAATCCTGTATTCAGTAGATGACACCGTATCGAGAGACTCGAATGGTCGTCTCCATTTAGAAATGATCTTGTATCTGGTAGATTACACCCGTTTGTTGATCTTGTATCTGGCACATGACAACAAACATTGAGAGACCCTACTAGTCGTCTCCATTAAAAAAAGATCTTGTATCTGATAGATTACACCTTTGCGCTGATCTTGTATCTGGTAGATGACATCAATTTGCTTATCTTGTATCTGATGGATGGCACCAAGTATTGAGAGACCCGAGTGTTCATCTCCATTTATAAATGATCTTGTATCTGGTAGATTACACATAGTATCGAGAGACCCGAGTGGTCGTCTCCATGTAATAATGATATTGTATCTGGTAGATGACACTAAGTATCGAGAGAACAGAGTGGTCACCTCAATTGAAAAAATAATCTTGTATCTGGTAGATGACACCAAGTATCGACAAATCGAAGGGGTAGTCTCCATTAATAAATTATCTTGTATAGATTACACCTATTGATGATCTTGTATCTGGTAGATGACACCGTAGGTAGATAGATCACAGTGGTCGTCTCCTTTTAATAATGATCTTGTATTTGGTAGATTATAGCCGTGGTTGATCTTGTATTTAGTAGATGACACTAAGTATAGAGAGATCCGAGAGGTCGTCTCCAATGAAAAATGATCATGTATCTGGTAGATTACTCATGTTTGCTGATCTTGTATCTGGTAGATGACACTAATTGTAGAGGGACCTTAGTGGTTTCTTCCTCTGCGATGACCTTGTATCTGGTAGATTACATCCGTAGTTAATCTTGTATCTGGTAGATTACACCAAGTATTGAGAGACCATAGTGGTCATCTCCATTGAGAAATGATCTTGTATTTGGTAGATTACACCTGTTTGCCGATCTTGTATCTGGTAGATGATACCAAGTATTAAGAGACTTGAGTGGTAGTCTTCGTTGAGAGATTCTGCCGTTTGGGACTTATATGATCCTATATCTAGTAGATTACACAAATGAGATAGAGAGACGAGAGTGGTCGTCTTCTTAAGAGATTCCACCGGCTGGGACTTATTTGATCTTGTATTTGGTAGATTACACTTATGGGAGAGAGAGACTAGAGTAGTCATCTTCTTGAGAGATCAGTATGGTTCGCCGAGGATCGCCAATCTTTAGGCATAAACTTTTTTGAGAAACCGACTGTTGATGGGCAGCATGGAGTGACCCATTTTTGAGTTGATGAGTTGATAGGCACCTTTCTAGTATACTTGAACATTCTCTCATGGGACGTCTATGCATGGCGAGGCATCATAGCTTGCAGTGTGGGGTATTCTCAAAAATTTTCATGTGTGAGTGAAATAGTCTCCGAAATTATCTGTGGATAGAAATTGACCTTCGAAATTATCGGGGCATGGGCTAGGTACGCGCAGAATGTTTGAATCTTGTAATAGTCATAGTAGTAGGTTGCATAACGAGGGATTGAACCTTGTCAAGTGGAGAACGATAAGGGCTTGCACCAGACCTATGTAGAATGGGATGCATAGAATCCGACAAGTATGCATTAGAAATCATCGTGTGCATTGTGTTTTCTTGAACATTGTTTTAATGCATTTCTCTTTTTTTTCTTTTTTTGACACACACTTACTTGGTATTCACTTGTTATTTATTGAATCTTTTATCGTTATTTCATTTCATGTTATGTGGCAAGTTTGTGATTGTGAGAATTTGGAAGGTTGCTATTGCTATAGTATTGCGTCAGTTGCCTTCAACTGACGTCCCTATTCTTCAGTTATTTTGTAGGATTTGCAAGTGAGTTTCCAAGTAAAGTGGAAGCTTGGATTTGAGATGATTAAAGTTTAAGTGTTGGGTTGTGTTGTAATAAACGTATTTAATTTTTTCGTTGTACAAATGTAAGATAGAACTGATGTAATAAAAAGTTTTAATTTTTCCAGTATATGATACTGTGTTTGGATTACATTGAAGTTGATTCTGGAAATTGTGCCTATCATTTCTAATTTTATTTATTTAAAATTCGGGGCGCTCCAGGTGGAAGGTGCTCTCTGGCCGGTATAAGGCTTGCTGCAAGGTGGTCGCCATGTAGTGGATACTACTCTTTGATAGGTGGGACATTTGGAGTTTGTTTAGGATACCGGTTGCTTGTACCTTCGCCAAGTTGGATGGATTTCTTCGTCTTTGAGGGGAGAACTGCTAGGAAAAGCACCCTACGGCTTCTGATTATTATTTGTAGCCGATCCTCATTAGGGTTAGCGAATTCTTTTGCAATGCGACTAAGGGCGTCTGCTTTCCCGTTCTCCACTTGGTTGATTCGCTCTAGCCAGATATTGAGGATCTCCTTCATGAGCTATAGAGCTTTCTCATGGTATAGGACAAGCTCGGGCTTTAGCATCTTGAACAATGTTCTAAAAGTCGCTAGGAGGTAGTCGGGCGGCCGATGGGTGCCTAGTGCCTAGGCCTTGTAAGCGGAGCTGAAGCGGCTAGGCGCTAGGCGGTTTTATTTATATATTATATATATTTTTTATTTATATATTTTATCATTTTGTTTGTTTTGTTGTTACCAATTTTTACTCTTGATATGTCTCCTTGCAATTGCAGAATGAGTTTTACAAAATCGAATCGGTATATTATTATTAGTCTTTTTCTTTTTTTGTATAATCTTATGCTCATCTATTAGACTGGTATTAATCTATGACGAAGATCAATAGTGGAGATTACCTATTTGGCTGTTCCAGTCCAAAGAGCAAACAGTGTGGGGAAGCGGGAGGCTTGAGTCGGGGGATGGGGAGGGTTGCGTCAGGAGAATGTTGAGAGAGAAGAGGAGGACGTCGTGTTGACGTCAGAGATGAAGCAAGGCGGGAGGCAGTGTGTGGTGGTGTTGACGACTTGACTTTGAAGCTGAAGAGAGGAGAGAGAGGTTGTGTTGACGTCGGTTGAAGTTGAAGCGAGCTGCGACTGCAAGGAGGGAAGGTGGAGGAGGAGGTTTTGACGACTGAGTGATAGAGTGAGTGAGAGCTGCGACTGCGAGGAGGGAGGTGGAGGAGGTTGTGTTGACGACTGCGAGCAATGACTGCGAGGAGGGAGGCGAAGGAGGAAGGAGGCGGAGGAGGTCGAAATTGAAGCGCGTTGCGAGATACGAGCTGCGAGCCTCCGATTGCGAGGAGGGAGGCGGAGGAAGTGATTTGGGGGTTTTAGAGAAGAGGAATTAGGGATTTAGAGAATAGAATTGATTTGGGACTTTTTTACAGGGGGAGTTAGAGGAGAAAGAGAAGTTTTAGAGGTTTGAGTGTATTAGAGCGGGTTGGGTTGGAATAAGTCGGGTCCCTTTTTTTAATAATTAAGTCCTAAGCGGGTCTAAGCGGGTCTAGCCCGCCTAGACCCGCTTACACCGATTACGCGCCACCTAGACCCACTTTTAACCGCCTAGAACCATTAACCGATTTTCTTAAATGCATAGCCCCTAGGCGAGGCATTGGAGGGCCGCCTAGCGCCTAGGCGGCCGCCTAGGTCACTTTTTAGAACACTGATCGTGAACTCTCCGACCACTTGGTTGATGATGAGTTGTGAGTCAGAGTGGACAACTCGGTTGTAGATTCTCATATTCACAAGTTCGAGACCTACGATGAGTGCTTCGTGCTCGGCCTCGTTGTTGGTTCTCACCTCTGTTAGGGAGAAGGAATATCTAAGGATCCCACCCTCTGGCGTAATGAACACTAGACTAATGCTCGTGCTACGAGTGGAGATTTTGTGGATGATTTTCTCCGAGGATGCGCCATCGAAGTACATGATCGATAAGACCTTTATTATAGAGAAGATATGTTCGTCAGAAAGTCCAAATTAGGAGGAGAGTCCACCGCGATTGGATGAGCTGCCATGAAGTTGGCCATGTCTGGGCCTTTAATAGCTTTCTAAGATACGTAAACAAGGCCATACTCATTGATGATCACCATCCATCGGGCTAACCAACTGGTTAGTTCTGCTTTGGTCATGATGTATTTTATTGGGTTGATACGACAGATTAGAGAGACTGTGTGAGCCTGTAGACAATGTCTTAACTTTTTCACTACGAATACCAGTGCAAGACAATATTTGTCGACTGGTGTATATCGTGGTCTTCTCCTACTAGCATGCGATTGAGGTAGTAAAGCGCATTTTCATTTCCATCTTCATTGACTTGTCTGAGGAGCGCACCGAGCGACCCTTCTAGAGCGGCTATGTACAAGATGAGTGGCTTATCTAATATTGATGCGGCTAGTACAGGTGGTTGTAGGAGGTACTGCTTGATTTCTTTGAAGACTTGTTTATGCTCGTCGTCCTAGACGAAGGGAGATGGCTTGCATCGACCTGATAGGTTGGATATTGTAACGCCCCGAATCTCAAACATAGGTAATTCGTAGCACAACAGGATCTTTTACTTCAACTTCGTACAAATTTACAAGGAATTTAAAACTTTTCATTGTACACATTGTTCTGTTACGACAGTACACAACGAACATTACAACAGAAATATACAACTCGAACATTCAACAACTTTAATTTAAAATAATCATCAACATCAATTCATCTTTGAATCTTTTGCTAATCTAAATCCTGCACTTGAAAAATATGGGCACGTCAGTTGCATACAAATGACGCAATGCTATAATGCAGCAAATCTCTTACTTTAGCAAACACAAACATGAATGCACAGCAAAGTGTAAATAGTGACTATCCTAAACATGTTAGTGTATGATATGACTTAAATGCCTAATGCAGATTTATACTACGATGCACTAATACACACTTGTTCGGATTCTATGCATCCCATACTACATAGGTCCAAGGGCAAGCCCTTACCGTACTCCTCAATATAGGGTTTAATTCCTCGCTATGAATTACTACTACGGTGACTAATGTAAGGTTTAGATTATCTGTGAGTATCTAGTACCACTCCTGTTAATTTTTGAGTATCGCTCTCTCACCGCGAGTCGTAACCCCGATAATTCTGGAGGTGAATACTCACACCGCGAGCTATGACCCCGATAATTCTTGAGAGTTGTTCTCCCACCATGAGTGATTTTCGTCCATCACACCTTACACCCCGATCATTCTGGAGACGAAACCCACACCGCGCTGTCATATGTACCTCATCACACAAATACCCCATGAGCATCGCCTCGCTCCCGATAATTATGAAGATAATCCCACATCGCGAGTGATTTTGGACGTCATGCCTCACACCCCAATAATTCTTGAGATTATCTCCCACACCGCTATCAAATAAGGCCCTCATACCCATGTTTGCCCATACTTCATCACATCTCTCCATAGTGTCTGTCCTTATGTTTCCTTATAATCATCACAACCTAGAGCTAGCTTACCCTACCGGACTTAAATCAACACAAGAGAAAATTAGCCCACACTGCCTACTTCTCAAGAGAAAGTTAATCCACACTGGTTACTTCTCAAATTTTTATTATTCACAATATGCCGGTTACTATCGCGTAGCCTCTAGATTCCAACAACCATCTCACTACAGAGATCAATTAGGTTATATCCTACATCAACATAAATATTTTATTCATTAACTATCATTTCTCTTTATCCACTTTCTTTATGAAGTATTCAACTTCTATAACAACATTCAGTAACAATTTCTCCAATCAAGTTCTTTTAGATAAAACCTCGGTTAACGAACCAAATCATTCACTTTGATAATTTTTCAATGTTCTTTTGATTAATACAACATTTTTCAATTTTGTCTATACTCTAAGTATATTAATACAAAAAAAACCCTTTTAGATTAGTTCGCTACTTCTTAATACAATTTTTAAAAAAAGATTAATCACTAGATATTCTTTATTTCCATCTCATAATTTTGCTTTGATTTCATTATAAACCAAGTCTTAAATTTTTTAGTCATGTACACTTTCTTTTTAATCTTGAAAAACTCCTCTAATACATGAATATGGCTTTTAGATCCCCAAAATTTATCTTAGAATATTATAAAATAATTATCAAGTGTTCTAATAATATTCAATAGTATTTCTATGGAATTTTCCAATTTTTAAATCTTGATACAGATCAAAAAAATAAAATAAAATAAAATAAAATAAAATAAAATAAAATCTCCAAAAGTAGTCACCCGAGTTCGAACCCAAAACCAATCTGAAACCCCAACAGTCGCACAACCAGTGAACCAATTCTCAATTGGTGATTCAAACCACTCTGAGTTGTTTTTGTACTCCAAAAATGTTATTTTATTTATTTTCCAAAAAATCACAAAAGTGGATAAGCCTCCCAACTTGAAACTGCGACCCAAACCCCCCACAGCACAGAGCCAGCCGCCACGCGCTAACCAAGATACCCAAACGTCCATTCTGATAATATAGGGGTTTAAATTCTTTAAACCCAAATCTCTGATTTAATCTCAATTTTAGTTTGTTCATTCTATGTCGATTTCTATTATTTTTCATCATAATCAATACTACAAAAATACATTTCTAAACTTCCAGAAATATTTTTTCACTGATTTTATCTATATTAAAGTAAACTTTTACACAAATATTGTAAACAGTAAATTTTTTGAGAACCTTCATAAACATACACTTTTATTTATCATCAAGACTACTTGAATATACTTTCTTTAGCCATTGTATGGAGAATGCTCATCTCCCTATTTAATTATAATCCTCCCCAATATTAACACAATTTCTTATGTCTAATTTAACAACTTTATGTATGTATATACACAACTCATTTAATCTAATCATGGCACACTATTTGTGCCTAACAACATTACAACATGCTTTAAATAGAGTTGACATTATAACAATTCTTTCACCTAGCATGCATTAATTTCCAACATTTCATTACTACTAAGAATTCTAGATAATAACACAACATGCATCACAAAAATAATAATTAAGGAACTCATGCTAATTGTCAATTTTAAGCATAAACTACTTACACATGCATTTTATAATAATTTACAAAGCAAAAGAGACATCCACCTCTTAGTAGTAGAAATCTCATAACAAAAAAACTCCAAGAAAATTCTCCCCAGGACTCCAACAAGAGAGCTTCAAAATTTAAGATGAAGTGGAGTTGAGTAAGCATATAAATGTACCCTATATATATACACACACACACACATACATGTATTTAAATGGAGTAATAGTATAAGTGTATATATATATATATATATATATATATATATATATATATATATATATATATATAGTCCCCTTCGGTTGCACACTACTTTTGGTGAGCACTCCGTGAGCACTCATGAAATAAAGACACTATGAAAAATCTGAACCGCTCATATTGTTCTATATGCTTAAGATAGCCTAACAATAAAAAATCAAGTAATTTGAAGTTCATTTGCCCATCCATCATGCTGTTAGAATTTTTAGCCATACAATTTTGTGATGATGTAAATCATGGACAAATGAATTTCAAATTAATTGATTTTTTATTGTTAGGCTATCTAAGGTATATAGAACAATATGAGCGGTTCAGATTTGTCATAGGTGCTCTATTTCGTGAGTGTTCACGGAGTGCTCACCAAAGTAGTGTGCAACCGAATATTTCTCTCTCTCTCTCTCTCTCTCTCTCTCTCTCTCTCTCTCCCTCTATATATATATATATATATATATATATATATATAGGGAAAGCTTCGGTTGAGAACTCGTCTAGTGCACACGGCATGTGCACTAGGCCTTCGAGCGTTCATATCGGCGATCCGAACCATTCACATTGATCTACACATCTAAATTAGTCTAAATATGTAAAATCAAATCATTTGAAATTCATTTACCCATCCACTGAAGTGTTAGAGCATCCACAGTGGTTTGCTAAATACTCAAAATTTAGAAGTCCATTTAGAAAACCGACATGCAGTGGTTTGCTAAAAACTCAAAAGTTAGAATAGAAATGTACAGTAAGTTGCTAAAGTTAGAAGCCTGGATAGAAGATTGCTAAATATAGAAGACGGATGATGATAATCCGTTTATGGCATTGGACGGATGATGATCATCCGTTCTTTATTTTCTTTGATTTAAAAAAAAAAAAAAATCCGAATTGAGCAAACGGATGAAGATGATCCGTTTGTAGAAGTTTCTGACTTTTTTTTATTATTTTTTTAGTTCTGTTTGATTTTTTTATAATATAAAATCCAAAAAAAAATCAAAAAAAAAGGCAAACCATCCAAACGGATGACCTTCATCCTTCCAATCATTTTTTTTTTTAAAAAAAAAAAACATGGAACGGATGACCTTCATCCTTCCAACCATTTTTTTTAAAAAAAAAAAAAACTAGCATGGAACGGATGACCTTCATCCTTCCAACCAAAAAAAAAAAATTAAAAAAATATTAGACGGATGAACAAGATCCGTTTCATACTATGCTTTTTTAAAATTTAGAAATAATGACTGCAGCGACATTCATTGATTGCTAAATTTTCATTTCTAAAGTTAGAATAGGTTTAGCAAACCACTGTGGATGCTATTACAAAATTGTATGGCTGAAAATTATTATTTTTTATAGTCACACGATGGATGGGCAAATGAATTTCAAATGATTTGATTTTACATATTTAGACTAATTTAGTTGTGTAGATCAATGTGAACGGTTCGGCTCGTCGATATGAACGTCCGAAGGCCTAGTGCATACGCCGTGTGCACTAGAAGAGTGCACAACCGAAGCTTTCCATATATATATATATATATATATATATATATATATAGATATATAGAGAGAGAGAGAGAGAGAGAGAGAGAGAGAGAGAGAGAGAGAGAAGTGATCCAATGAGAAACATCTTAAAATGAGAAAATGAGAAACATTAATTATAACCATTGGATATGATTAGATTAAGATGAATGGCTCTCATTCATTTGGATTAGTTAATTGAAAAACCGATTTATTTCTATTAATCTATCAAAAAAAACCCAAAAAAACCAAAATAAATAAACCCAAAAAAAATGCAAAATAAAATATTTGATCAAAATGATAATCTACGAATTTATTCTCAAAAAAACAGATTGTGGGATCATGGTCTCCATGTTGTGAGCACAAATAATGATGTTTCATTAGCAATAACAAGCAAAAGAAATGGCCAACATAGTTTATGGGTTCACCAATAAAATAATTGGCAAGATTGTGGTTCTAATTTCTAAATGATCAAGGAATTGGAATGTGGTGATAACTGACAGCAATAGTTTTCCATTGAGGAACCATAACATTTTAATGGGCTGCTTTTAAGCTAACCATTGGTATATCATTACAGGATCAAACTAAAGTTTATTAGACTTGCCAACCAAGTGATACCCCACATCACGAACTAATCTAGTCATTATCATACGTTCAATTACCACATTAATATAGCTACATGACGCACATTTCCAATCAATGAACAAGTAAAATCACAGTATATACATTTGGACTTAAAGCTGATCAAGATTAATCTCAAAACTCAACATGATACTCAATAAAGTAATGAAACATCGAATCAATACTTCCATCTCGATGAGGTTGATGAGCTTTCCCCTGCCTCTTATGCTCAACCATGGCAGCAGCGGACGGGCGGCGCGGAAACATGGCGGCAGGGGCCGGGCGGCGCGGAAACGTGGCGACAGCGGACGGATGGGCGTTAGGTGGGGGGTTTGAGAATTAGCGCACGTTAGGGTTAGGGAAATAGAGGGATTTGTTCTTCATCCATCTAAACCATAACATATTGTTTCTCATTTGGTTTTTTTTGGGTTTTTTTTGGTTTTTTTATTTATTTATAGATTAGTAGAAATAAACCTGTTTTTCAATTAACTAATCCAAATGAATGAGAGTCATTCATCTCAATCTAATCATATCCAATGGTCATAATTAATGTTTCTTATTTTCTCATTTTAAGATGTTTCTCATTGGATCACTCATATATATATATATATATATATATACTAGGTTTGCCCGTTGACACGTGCCTACGGCACGTCTTCGGAACAGTGCACCTTGTTTGATCATAGAAAATAGTTTTGGAGGTCCAGCAAATTAATTGAAGTAGCAAACATATTATATGAGAAACTTTTGGGGGGTCCAGCAAAAAACCTATTATATGATTTTTTTTGAATTATTTTTAATGTTTTTAAAGTTTTAATTTTTTTAGTTTTTTAGTTTTTTAGTTTTTAAAATTTTTAAAATTTTCATTTTCTTAATTTTTTAAATAGAAGAGAGAGAGAGAGAGAGAGAGAGAGAGAGAGAGAGAGAGAATAATTAAATAAATATATAAATTGTTTTGGGCGGGGGATTTAAATTTGAGTTTTGGGGGGAATCTTTTGGGAGGGAAAATATGTTTTGTGAGGTTAGATCTGGACCTTTGATTTTTAGGAGATTGAAGGAGAGCCACTTGATAGCTTTCTATGTGTTTTATTATATAGATATATGGTGGGTGAGTAGAGGAAAGAGAGTGAAGTGTTGGGGTTTTCGGAAATGGCAGGAATGGGAGGTCTAGGGAGAAAGAAACAGAAGGGTGAAGGGGTTTTAAAAGAATTGTCACAGCTCGTGACTGCCTCATCCCCGCAACCCTCTCCTCATCCTTCGAGCCCACCATTATCGCAGCTCCCTCGTCGCCACCATCATCGAGCACAACTTGAGCCCCCCGTCGACAGCCACATCAGCATTTCTTCACCATTACCGAGCTTCGACTGTCTTCCTCCCGAACCCATCGTCATTGCTCGCTTCCACCAAAACCCCGCATCTCCGCTCTCGACGCTCCGCAGCTCCATCGCACCACTGCAGCCACTCGGCGCATCGATCCCCTGTTCTCCATCGCCCTCCCCTGTTCACCGCTGAGCCTATTGCCATCCTCATCACCACCGTCAACCACCGCACCTCGCTGCCAACCTCCACCGCAACCACCTCGATGCTAACTCGAGCACCGACCACCGTCTTCGTGCCGCTCCTTCCAGTGCTGCCTCGCTTACCAGCCACTACTCCACCTCCCCACCGAACGACCACTGCTGCCTCTCGACACCCTACTCCTCCACCTCCTGATCATCCCCTCCCTCGCCGACTGCCTACTGCCAACCACTGCTCCTTTACAACATGCAGCCGATGACCAGCCAGCACCCATCCCCGTCCTCCTCGTTGTTGCGCTTCGCCGCAACTCCAGCAGCCCCTGCGCGACCTCCTACACCCGCCATCGTCAACACCACGCTCGACCGCCTTCATCTCCTTCGTCCTCTTCTCACCCTTTCACTGCAACCAACCGCAGATACACCACTACCGACCACTGCAACAACCCGATCGCAAGCCTCCTCGACTTAACAACTCACAGACCCAAGCCCTGTTACTTGCTGTTGCTTCTAGTCGCTATTGTTGCTATTTTCCCTTACTATGGTTGCTACTATCCCAATTTGTGTTCGCCGTGTCTTGCATGTGCTCTCTTCGTTCAGTGGTTTGCACATTTGTTGCCGCTATCGGAATAATCATCACATAAGGCAAGTACCTTGTACATTTTATTGTTCCGTACAAGCATATTGTCTGATCTCCCGCAATTAGTAATTAGATCATTGCATTTGAAATCCGTTATTCTTGTAGAATTCATGTTTCGTGATGTTCCCATATTTAGATTAGTTGTTATATTGAATCAAATCAATTCTTTTGCCTCCATGATTCGATGCCATCAAACGATCGTAGTTTTCCATTGTCCCATCAAACACGAATTTGAAACTATATGCTTGCAAGTGAGAACCGTTACAATATGAATTGGCAAGTTGCTGTCTTGCTATTGCTGTAACTTGTAGCTAGTTTTTGACCTAGCTACTGTTCAAATTAATTATAGCTTTGTAGAGGCGAGGAAGTTGGAAATAGTTGGAGTCAAGAGGAAAGCCTTTAGCACATCTTTTCGAGCAAAAGAAAGAATTCGGGACTTCTCATTAATGCACTTAATCTATGAATCTGCTGCATCTTTTTCGAGGTCTCAAAAAAAGGGCGTGGAAACACAGAGGAACTCTGGAATGGAAATGGAAAAGAAATGTAGCTCCAGTTCCTTCGAAAATGGTAAGATCTTTGGCAGAAGAAGAAGGGGTGATCCATATCATCTTTACTTGTTTATGAGAGTCGTAGTCCTGTGAATCTAGCTTCTGGAACATTCGACGGATTCAAATTCCGAGTTTTAGATAATGAGTTATCATGATTTTCATACTGCTAGGTCTACACATTCCATATTGTTACTTATAGCACATCGACATGTTTCACAAATTAAAACGTCATGTTTGTCGTGCCCCGAATTTTCAATATAATATCTTAGAAATACGTGGCACAATTCCAAAATCTACCTCAATGTAATCATAAATATAGCAACCAAATACAGGAAAAATTAAAACTTTTTATTACATCAATTGTTTACCAAGCACAGCGGAAAAGTAAAATAAGTTAATTACATCAATTGTTTACATCAATTGTAAACATAGCAACCAAATACAGGGAAAAGTAAAATAAGTTAATTACACAAAAGTTATTTAGTAAGCAAACAAATATAAAACAGTAAAAGTGATAGGATACAAGAGTGATCACAAAATTGAGATACACAAAATATACAAGAGAGCAAATAATTAAAAGAATCTAGCGGAAGATAATTAAATTTTATAACTAGGAATAAATAAATAAATGAAAATTAACTTTGGCGAAAATCATATAATCCAGAAATTATATACAGTGGGTAAGATAGGAAAACATATAGTAGATCATTAATAAGTAAAATAGAAAATATTCAAGTTGAAAGGGTAATACCTTACATAATAAAATATCAAACACACAAAGCGAACAAAAGAGGTCAAAATAGCTAGTGAGAAAATATTTGCTTTATGCAAAAATAACCAATACACTTGCGATAAAGAAATTTCATTCAAGTCTAAGCATACAAACAGCCTAAATCTCATTACAGGTCTTCATGACCCAACAATCAAGTCACACACATCAGATGTCTACCAAGGTGCTCACACTTCTAAGGTCCACCTAGGTTGTATTAAATGTCCGCTTGTGTACTCACTTCTAATGTCCACCTAGGTTCTCACACATCAAATGTTCTTTTATGTTTATTTTTCGTACTATGTTTAAAATTACTAATTGAAGCATGCTCTGATACCAAATCTGTAGCGCCCCAAATTTCCAATATAATATCTTAGAAATACGTGGCACAATTCCAGAATCTACTTCAATATAATCATAAACACGGCAACCAAATAAAGGAAAAATTAAAACTTTTTATTACATCAATTATTTACAAAGCACAGCAAAATACAAAACACCTTGAATTACAAATTTCTTTCCTTACAATAATTTCTTTTACAACAATACATAACCCATTACACCACCTTAACTCATGCATCCAAAATCCAAGCTACAAGTAATCACCTGTAAAATATGAGGCTAGAGATAAGCCTAACCCCCATAACTAAAGGGGTCAGCCATAATGGTGTGAGTGACATAAAAAAAACAAGCAACACAAATAAACATGAAACATGGAATCATAAACAACACTGCTAGAGACAAGAATAAATGAAATAAGAAATAAGAAGGAAACATGAAAAACATCAAGCGTAGCTAGACTAAGTGTCATGTGTAAAAAACAGGAAAACACATGCACGAAACCAAGTCAAGAAAACACAATTCTATATGCTGACTCTCTAATGCGTACTTGTCGAAGTCTAAGCATCCCACTCTACATAGGTCCGGTACAAGCCCTTAACGTCTCCACTTAATAGGGTTTAATCCCCCTCCATGCAACTAATCCTACTACGATGACTACTACGAGATAAAGATAAACTGTGAGTATTAGCCCATGCCCCGATAATTCCGGAGGTCAAACTCTATCCACAGATAATTTCGGATACTATTTCACCCACACCTGGGAATCTTCGAGAATACCCTACACCGAAAGCAATGAAACCTCATCACACGAATACCACATTTGCGTTGCCTCGACCCCGATAATTTCGGAGATCAATCCCACCCCACAGGTAATTCCAGAGACTATTTCACTCACACCTAGATAATTTCGGGGATTATCTCACACCGCAAGCCATACTGAGGTCCATAACCCATGTTCTCGTTCATCATATCACCACTAGTGCCTGTCCTAATCATTTAGGTTATTTAATTACTTTACGAATCTCCTAGAGTTGGTGTACCCTACCGGATTTAACTCAACAACTGATCAACTAAAATGCCTCAACAGGCCCAAACATAAATATCTCAATTGTCCGTATACTAGGGTCACACACACCCTCTAGAGACTCACACTCAAATATCCAAACCAATCTTCCAACATAAATTGCTCAGTTAAACCACTTGAAAACATATGTTCAGTAGAAGATAAAGTATAAAATAGTAAGTTATAGATTAAAAATATTTAGAGAATAAATCATTTAAAAGAACATTCAAAGATATAAAGATACATCAGTATCAGTCGACTATAGACAAGCATCAGTCGACTGTCCAGAGAGAAAATCCAATAGTTTTGAGAAAATAATTCTAAGTATAACAGTCGACTGTAAAAGGGTCATAGGGCGACTGTCCGGAACGAAAAATCCAATAATCTTTAAGAAATAATTCTAAGTAATGCAGTCGACTGTAAAAGGTCATAGGTCGACTGTCCAAAGAAAAATCCAAATCTTAGGGAGACATTAAAACAGATCAGACTCAGTCGACTGTAAAAATGGGTCAGTCGACTGTTCTGCGTGATAATTTAAAACTTCAAGAAAATAACAGCAGTCAGGTCGCGACGGTCGACTGTAAAGTCACACCGGTCGACTGTCGACCTGCAAACTGCAGATTTTAGTTGTGCATATTTCAACCGATACGTAGTTTTACTTTATGAGAACGATTTATACAAAAGCATATTTCTTATTTGATCAAATACAACTTGTAGGATATATAATAGTCCATAAAAACTAAATCAAAACTACTTGAATTTATAAAAAAATGATTTGTTAATTTCTTTCAATCAAACTTGAATTGATCATATAAACAAAATAGAGTTTCTTAAAAATTGATTGTTCATTGAAATAACTTCATATTCATATCCAAACCATATCAATACCAAAATCTCAAAAAGAGCCCCAATTTGGATATATTTCCTCAAACTCAAGTGAATTCCCAATTTCGATTCTCAAGACATAATCTTTTGATTCATAAATTCTTTCTCCAAATTTCTCAAACTAATTCACCATTATAACTCATAAACATAATCAATTTATAACGTTATCATATCGAGTTTCATTCAACCAATACTCAAAAGTGATAAAAATCTCATCTTTATTAAATTTATGCATAAAATTCACCGTATTCAATCAATCCAACATTAATCCAAAAGAAATAGCATGCCCATGATCTCTAATAGGTCACTCATCTATCTCGAATTACCCACATACAATTTTATTCGTAAACAACTAGGGTTTCACAAGATTCAATTTTAATTTATCAATCTATCCAATCCATCATGTACATATTCATACTCAAACCCTAACATGCTTTCTAGTAGATAAAATACCACATACAACATTCAATGAACAAACAAAACAGTTATATCAGTCACATACAACATACACAAAACAAAATGAAACAAAACAAGTCAATCACCTCAATGAAGAAATCAAATCGAATTAATGAAGAATAAGAAAAGCCCTTTTTTTTTGCAAAATCTAAGATCACCTCTTCAAAACTCCGAGAAATTAATTGTAAAAATATATTTTATTTTTGCAAAGGAGAGGGACGGCTGTAGTGGGCATAATATAGGCCGGAATCTGGAGTTTCTAGGGTTTTATAAGTTTATGGAAACATCCCTTAACAAATTATTACTTTACATATATATAAGTCTTTCTTTAATATAGTAGTTAAATAAGTTAAATAAATTAAAATAAAACCAAATTCTTTTACTACTGAGTTTTCCAGCAATCCAGCACAACCCAGAAATAAAAAAAATTCGGATTTGTACTCAGGTTGGCAATTTTGCACAAAAGTCATTCTTTTTGTAATATTTGCAAATACGTTATAAAATATTCGTAAAAGTCCAGAAAGTTCAGAAATAATATTTAATAATAAATATTAGATTTCCCAAATAAAATATCTCACTTTTACTTTTCAGAAAACATTTGCACAAGATCCAACATAAATTCCATATTTGCAAAAACACTATATTTGTTTCAATCTTTACCAAATCGACTCTAAATAAAGTTTAAATATATTTTATTTTCAATGATTACCATGGCAAGCCCAAAAATCAGTAAAAATGAATTTTCATTATTTATTTGAGATCCAAATGGCTTTTTACATAAAAGCCCCTATCTTTCAAAGTATTTATAAAAATAGTTTCTTTACTCAGAAAAATCCTAAAATTTAGGGTACACTCAATTATAAGTAGGAACATTTATTAAAAATATAAAATTGGTTATTTGCACCAAAAATATTTGCACGTGTAAAATCGAAAAATTTATAAAATTGTCAAATTAATTTAAAAAATCTGAAAATTAAAATATCATAAATAAATAAGAAAAATCAATCATTAACCATAACATTTTAAGAATTCAAAATTCATAACTTTGCACGTGTGTTGCACGTGCATAATTGCAGTTTTAAGAAAATAGTCAAAATAGTCAACTTTACAAATTTAATATTATTTAATAATGCAAAATAAATCATTTTATTTTGCAGTGTATTACATCACTCCCTCCTTAGAAAGGTTCTGTCCTCTGAACTTCTCTAAGCAGAAGAAACAAAAATATAAAACTTATAAGATAGTTTTGAAAATTACTCTATCATTATTTTTATAATTGGATTTAATTACTAAGCAAAAACTTTTTTTTTTTGACTGGTAAAAGGTAGGATTATCCTACCTCACAGAAAATATATTACTAAGCAAAAACTAAAATAACATATAATTATAGCTTAAAGAGAAAAGGGTGAAAACTGACATGGCAAAAGGATCGGAAATCCAATAGAATACACAATAAATTCCAAAACGTAAGAAAATAGCAAGACTATTCTTATAGAATAAGAAGTCAAAAGTAAAGAGATAAAACCAAAATATAAAAAGGTTGATAATCATACAAACAACGCAGGAACACATACTTAAAAATAAAAATATTTTTTTGTGTGGAAAATAATCAGTCAAGATACATAGAATTACGAACAAATTTTTGCTAAGTAAAGAAATATTAATAACAATGAATGTACAAGACCAAGAATAATGAGTATACTAGTGAATGTGGATATTATAATCAATACTCCAAAAACACATTAAAAGATAACGAGCAAAATAGACCAAAATATATATATGCAAGAAGGCTTGAAAGAAGTTCATAGAATATTGCAAAAGCATGCGTCAAGTCATTAATTAGGACGTGGGAAAAAAGGTAAGTGAGAAATCTAAATTGTAAAAGAATTGGAAAACGGTAGCAATAAATAGTAATCACAAAAAACCGAAAACTAAGACCATAGTTGATGTATTCAATCTTAACACAAACAAAAAAATTTTGTAAACACAAAATAGAGTAAAATCAACTATACTAGTTCAAATTACATGGAAACGTGAAGCGTAAATTGGTATAAACAAAATGTCATAAAGAAAATATTTCTTTACCATTAGTTTCGTTATATAAGTAAAATTCTTGAAATATCAATTAGCAAATAAGTAAAAGAAATAGTCAAAAGTAAGAATTGATCGATCAGAAAAACTTGTGAAACACATAATACTTGAATAAAAATGGACATAACGAAGTAAAAATCCCAAAAGGACAATATTAAGAAGGAATAAAATAAAGACGTACAAAATAATTTAGGTAGTATGCAGATTTAGAGAATCTAATGAAAATTAAGTGAAAATTAAAATATTGTTATGAATAGAGAAAATGCGAAGGAGAGCAAAAATCTTACCAAGATATCAGAAGGACCAAATTCCAAAATAATACAAGTGAGCAAGATAAAATACGTGTGTATCAAACAGATTTAAAGAAATATAGAGTAACAATGGTTAAAGAAAATTGAGTAAAACAAATCAGTAATAAGTTAAGTTTTATAATCTCATAAAATGGTATGAACCAGTACAAAAGAATAAGACATTGATAAGTAATATACACATAAAACACTAGTGGGGTTATTATAGTAGAAATTCTTTAATGTGGGTTTGCCTCATTGATGTCTCAATGTAGACTTGCCTTCTTGACGTCAAGTTGCATATTTGCCTCCACGACATCAGGTTGCAGGTTGTCGTCTGGATATTCGGTTGCACATTTTGCCTCCCCGATATCCAGTTGCAATTTGCCTCCATTGACGTCTAGTTGCATATTTGCCATCTCGACATCCAGTTACAACAAAACGATGAACGGGATGATGCAATATTCCACACGTACTTAGATATTGATTGCTCAATTTAAGTATGAAGTTACCTTTTGAAATTTATGATATAAAATAGTAGCAAAAGTAAGAAATGGAGTTGAAAATCACCCGACGAAATATTAAAATAGAAGCATAGATTATAAATATCAAACACAATAGTACAAAATAATAGTAGTGAAAGTGATTTATAAAAATAAGAAGAAACGGAATGAAATACATGCATAAGCACAAATGCAAATGTGAATGAGAAAATACATATGCAGTGTAGCAAATTTACACAATAAATATATCTTAAAATATACAGTAATATAGGAATTAAACAAATGTAAAACGATATGCATAGTAATAATGTTGAAATATTTGGTACATATATAGTAATTGTAGGAAGTACATGTAGAAATCAAGAATGTAATGATAATAAAATTTAAGTAAAATATAAGTTGTGGGTGCACATAGTACATTTGAAAAGTATGAAGCAACAAAATTCATAAGTAGCTTTTAAATAGTGACAAGAAATTATAACAAAAGCAGTCAACTATAAGTAATAATAAAGGTATTGAATATAAGGTGCAAAAACATAATTAATAATAAAAATTTAAATGTGCAGAAACATATCATATTTATATGAGTAAAATATTGCAATCAAGGTTTAAATGTTCCAAAATAAATAAGATAATACAAGATAACGGAAAATATAGTATCGAAAAATCCAAGTATATATAATAAATGAAAGTAAATATGCAACACCAAATTTCATAATATAGTAAACATAATAATGAAAGGAAATAGGAGTTGCAATAATAACTTATCTTGTAGTAATTCAAAATTTAGTGTGGTAGGTAAAAGTAATAGCGAAATATGCGAGTGACGAAAAAGCACATGAAAAGTAAGATAAATAAAACGTCAAGAAAGAAATGGGTAAGAGTCGCAAAATAAAAAAGAGTTTGTGAAATGCTAAAGAATGCACTATTGAATTACAGCAAAAGTTGCAAAATAATAATTTGGACAAAAGACGAAAAATAAGAACCAATAGTAAAGTCATAGAAACAGTTTTAAAAGAAAAACAAGACGATTAGTAAAAGTTTAAAGTTTGCACTAATGAATAGAAATAATATAAACTCGGTTGGAGATATAGAAACTAAAAATAAATTCAATTACTAACAATAAAAGAAACCGAATAAAAGTAAAATAAGTTAATTACACAAAAGTTATTTAGTAAGCAAACAAATATAAAACAGTAAAAGTGATAGGATACAAGAGTGATCACAAAATTGAGATACACAAAATATACAAGAGAGCAAATAATTAAAAGAATCGAGTGGAAGATAATTAAATTTTATAACTAGGAATAAATAAATAAATGAAAATTAACTTTGGCGAAAATCATATAATCCAGAAATTATATACAGTGGGTAAGATAGGAAAACATATAGTAGATCATTAATAAGTAAAATAGAAAATATTCAAGTTGAAAGGGTAATATCTTACATAATAAAATATCAAACACACAAAGCGAACAAAAGAGGTCAAAATAGCTAGTGAGAAAATATTTGCTTTATGCAAAAATAACCAATACACTTGCGATAAAGAAATTTCATTCAAGTCTAAGCATACAAACAGCCTAAATCTCATTACAGGTCTTCATGACCAAACAATCAAGTCACACACATCAGATGTCCACCAAGGTGCTCACACTTCTAATGTCCACCTAGGTTGTATTAAATGTCCACTTGTGTACTCACTTCTAATGTCCACCTAGGTTCTCACACATCAAATGTCCTTTTATGTTTATTTTCCGTACTATGTTTAAAATTACTAATTGAAGTATGCTCTGATACCAAATCTGTAGCGCCCCGAATTTTCAATATAATATCTTAGAAATACGTGGCATAATTTCAGAATCTACTTCAATATAATCATAAACACAGCAACCAAATACAGGAAAAATTAAAACTTTTTATTACATCAATTGTTTACAAAGCACAGCGAAATACAAAACACCTTGAATTACAAATTTCTTTCCTTACAATAATTTCTTTTACAACAATACATAACCCATTACACCACTTTAACTCATGCATCCAAAATCCAAGCTACAAGTAATCATCTGTAAAATATAAGGCTAGAGATAAGCCCTAACCCCCAAAGCTAAAGGGGTCAGCCTATAATGGTGTGAGTGACATAAAAAAAACAAGCAACATAAATAAACATGAAACATGGAATCATAAACAACACTACTAGAGACAAGAATAAATGAAATAAGAAATAACAAGGAAACATGAAAAACGTCAAGCGTAGCTAGACTAAGTGTCAAGTGTAAAAAGCAGGAAAACACATGCATGAAACCAAGTCAAGAAAACACAATTCTATATGCTGACTATCTAATGCGTACTTGTCGGAGTCTATGCATCCCACTCTCAAAAAATGAATGGGAAATGCCCGTACGGTTCTCATAGAAAATTGATGTAATTGGAAGGAACCGATTGGGTTTACAGCAAAACAACAAATGAATCGATCACTTCCCCAACTAGGAAAATACTATGATGTATGGGATGAATCCGAAGGGATAAACGACAGTGATCTTGTTTAGTAGTTCCAATCATATGCTATCATTGACTCAAAAGATATATAAATATGGATAAGATGCCACTTTACTACGAAAAAGCCCTGCCCGTGGCACCTTCGCTAGACGGAGGAGAGTACGCTACTTGTATTAGCACCGGACCGTCGAGTCAAGTTGATCATGTCATGTGCAACATCCATCAATGATGGTTCATTAATGTCCATTGATTTAGACGATGTCATGACTTGGATTTCCCTATTGGAATGAGTCTACATAGGTCCGGTGCAAGCCCTTAACGTCTCTACTTAATAGGGTTTAATCTCCCGCCATGCAACTAATCCTACTACGATGACTACTACGAGATAAAGATAAACTGTGAGTATTAGTCCATGCCCCGATAATTCCGGAGGTCAAACTCTATCCACAGATAATTTCGGAGACTATTTTACTCACACCTGGAAATCTTCGAGAATACCCCACACCGCAAGCAATGACACCTCATCATACGAATACCACATGTGCATCGCCTCGACTCCGATAATTTTGGAGATCAATCCCACACCAAAGGTAATTCCGGAGACTATTTCACTCATACCTAGATAATTCTGGGGATTATCTCACACCGCAAACCATACTGAGGTCCATAACCCATGTTCTCGTTCATTATATCACTACTAGTGCCTGTCCTTATCATTTAGGTTATTTAATTACTTTACAAATCTCTTAGAGTTGGTGTACCCTACCGGATTTAACTCAACAACTGATCAACTAAAATACCTCAACAGGCCTAAACATAAATATCTCAACTGCCGGTATACTAGGGTCACACACACCCTCTAGAGACTCACACTCAAATATCCAAACCAATCTTCCAACATAAATTGCTCAGTTAAACCACTTGAAAACATATGTTCAGTAGAAGATAAAGTATAAAAATATAAGTTATAGATTAAAAACATTTAGAGAATAAATTATTTAAAAGAACATTCAAAGATATAAAGATACATCAGTATCAGTCGACTATAGACAAGTATCGGTTGACTGTCCCGAGAGAAAATCCAATAGCTTTGAGAAAATAATTCTAAGTATAGCAGTCGACTGTAAAAGGGTCATAGGTCGACTGTCCAGAACGTAAAATCCAATAATCTTTAAGAATTAATTCTAAGTATAGCAGTCGATTGTAAAAGGTCATAGGTCGACTGTCCAGAGAAAAATCCAAATCTTAGGGAGAAAATAAAACAGAGCAGGCTCAGTCGACTGTTCCGCATGATAATTTAAAACTTCAAGAAAATTACAGCAGCCAGGTCGTGACGGTCGACTGTAAAGTCACACCATCGACTGTCGACCTACAGACTGCAGATTTTGGTTGTGCATATTTCAACTGATACGTAGTTTTACTTTATGAGAACGATTTCTACAAAAGCATATTTCTTATTTGATCAAATACAACATGAACGATATATAATAGTCCATAAAAACTAAATCAAAACTACTTGAATTTAAAAAAATAGCGATTTGTTAATTTCTTTCAATCAAACTTGAAATGTGCATATAAACAAAATAGAGTTTCTTAAAAATTAATTGTTCATTGAAATAGCTTCATATTCAGATCCAAACCATATCAATACCAAAATCTCAAAAAGATCCCTAATTTGGATATATTTCCTCAAACTCAACTAAATTTCCAATTTCGATTCTCAAGACATGATCTTTTGATTCATAAATTCTTACTCCAAATTTCTCAAACTAATTCACCATTATAACTCATAAACATAATCAATTTATAACGTTACCATATCAAGTTTCATTCAACCAATACTCAAAAGCGATAAAAATCTCATCTTTATTGAATTTATGCATAAAATCCACCGTATTCAATCAATCCAACATTAATCCAAAAGAAATAGCCTACCCATGATCTCTAATAGGTCACTCATCAATCTCGAATTACCCACATACAATTTTATTCATAAACAACTAGGGTTTCACAAGATCCAATTTTAATTTATCAATCTATCCAATCCATCATGTACATATTCATACTCAAACTCTAACATGCTTTCTAGTAGATGAAATATCACATACAACATTCAAAAAACAAATAAAACAGTTATATCACTCACATACAACATACACAAAATAAAATAAAATAAAACAAGTCACTCACCTCAATGAAGAAATCCAATCGAATTAATGAAGAATAAGAAAAGCCCTTCTTTTGCAAAATCTAAGATCACCTCTTCAAAACTCCAAGAAATTAATAGTAAAAATATATTTTATTTTTGCAGAGGAGAGGGATGGCTATAGTGGGCATAATATAGGCCAAAATCTGGAGTTTCTAGGGTTTTACAAGTTTATGAAAACATCCCTTAACAAATTATAACTTTACATATATAAGCCTTTCTTTAATATAGTAGTTAAATAAGTTAAGTAAATTAAAATAAAACCAAATTCTTTTACTACTGAGTTTTCCAGCAATCCAGCACAGCCCAAAAATAAAGAAAATTCGGATTTGTACTCAGAGTGGCAATTTGCACAAAAGTCCTTCTTTTTGTAATATTTGCAAATACATCATAAAATATTCGTAAAAATCCAGAAAATTTAGAAATAATATCTAATAATAAATATTAGATTTTTCAATTAAAATATCTCACTTTTACTTTCCAGAAAAATATTTGCACAAGATTCAACATAAATTTCATATTTGCAAAAACACCATATTTGTTTCAATCTTTACCAAATCGACTCTAAATAAATTTTAAATATATTTTATTTTCAATGTTGACCATGGAAAGTCCAAAAACCAGTAAAAATAAATTTTCATTATTTATTTGAGATCCAAATGGCTTTTTACATAAAAGCCCCTATCTTTCAAAGTATTTATAAAAATAGTTTCTTTACTCAAAAAAATCCCAAAATTTAGGATACACTCAATTATAAGTAGGATAATTTATTAAAAATACAAAATTGGTTATTTTCACCAAAAATATTTGCACGTGTAAAATAGACAAATTTGTAAAATAGTCAAATTAATTTAAATAAATCTGAAAATTAAAATATCATAAATAAATAAGGAAAATCAGTCATTAACCATAACATTTTAAGAATTCAAAATTCATTACTTTGCACGTGTGTTGCACGTGCATAATTGCAGTTTCAAGAAAATAGTCAAAATAGTCAACTTTACAAATTTAATATTATTTAATAATACAAAATAAATCATTTTATTTTGCGGGGTATTACAATGTTAATAGGTGAATTAGGACTTGATATTTATCAGCATACTACTAGACTTGATTAGAAGTCCTTTTATAATTTTTATACGATTTTAACATAATTTTACAGTCAATTTATATATATAAGAAGTTAACTCTGAGTTGCTGCTTGCGTAGTGAACCCAATAAGAACTATCTGTTAGACCTAGCTACTATATTTATAATATGTCGTGTGAATATTCATTGGAACTAGCATGAAGTCTATTTTCTTGAACCTCTGACGGTACCTAATTCTCTTTTCTATAGCAATAGGAAAGTGGATTTTTGTACAGAAACATATTGTTGACCAAAATTGTAACTTCATGTCCTTAATTATAAATATATTTATTTCTTGCATTTAATTAATTGAACTTGCATATCATGCATTGCACAGCCTTGATACTCTTTGATCCTGTCCTGATACCCGTTCTCATTGTTGCATTGTTCAAGGATAATTATTGCAAAAAGTATAACAAGTCGGGGTAATAAGGAAAAGAATCTAGTAGTGGACAATATAGGAAAGTGTACTCGGAAGGGGGCCCATGTTTCCCTTAATAATGACTCTGTATATGTTTACATGATATGATATGACATGGTTACGTTCTATGATATGATTTCTGGTTACATGATACGACGTGACATTATATGATTACATGATATGATATGATTCCTGTCCGTGTCATTAGAAGTCCCGAGTACATGACCCTATAGAATTCACCATTAGAGTCTAAACGTTAACTTGTTTGTATGCACCCGAACCTATGGTATGGGACGCAGAATTGCGTGCATTAGTTAGGATTTATAAAAGGCTGCTAGACTTGAGATTAACACCGAACATGTGCATGACTCATATTTATAAGTTACCCGTTACCTATTACAAGTTTATATGATTCATGTTTACAAGATTACAAGATTACAAGATTCATGTTTACATGTTACATGCTCAGTTTACCAGTTTCATGATTTTCTGTTTATAAGTCAAGTTTACATGATCATCGTTTCCATGTTGTGTTTTCCTATTACATGACTTGTCTCCTATATACATGATTTTATGTTCTTGCTATATTCCTGTCCTTGTTTATTTGCTTGTTACTACTTGCAGTCCGTGGCTTGCTCTAACGGACCATTTCTTTATCCTCCAACTCTAGATGTGGAGATTGCAGGTACTGAAGAGGGAATGACCGAAGGACTTGGTGAATAACTCTTCTAGAGAATGAAGTCAAATCTTTGCCTGCTTTAATAATCTTATTTCGTGCTTCCTTTTGTTACAGCTGTTGTTATTTTATATACATTGTATTCCGAAAAATTTGACTCGATGTTTATTTTCCAGATGTTGGTTAGTTTGTGAGATGTTTCATGGATTATTCATGTTTTTTTATTATTCTTTCATGCGTGGTTGTGGTTACATTTATATACTGTTGAGATTATATTTGTAGAGCTTATGGATGATGTGAGTTTGAAAACTTATGTCATTCGTTGGGCCTCAGTTACATGCCCGTGTTTTCGTATAATGGGAAGCGGAGCTGACAGTTTTACCTATGTCGGGAATTCTGGGAGAGCGATGACGCTTGTTAGCTCGGTAATGATCGCACTTTTGCTGTAGTTTGGCTACCTAAATGACAACCTTTAATTCTTGTTGTTGCTTGATTGGAATGTTGTTGTTGTAGGAGAGCCTGTCAAAAGTTGAAATCTTCATGGTTGGCTGAGCTGAAGATGCGGCTGTCCCCGCTAATGAAGCCAGGTCTTCTAGAACCGGTTGAGCTTGAGCCATGAGTGGCCGCTCGAAGTTAATGGCGCTGAGATCTTCATGAGTGAGATTCCCAAATTGGATGGAGCCCACCATGGCCTGCCTTGATGACTCCAAACGGAATGTTCATCGTCTTGGTTGTTGAATCAGTAGTCATATTGCTATGTATGAAAAGGCTTGTATGAGATGACCTATTCGATGTAGCTTTGCTGTTCGGTTATGCCACCGTGGTAGGAGAAGCAAGATGCTATAGGTCTCACCGGGCGCGCCAGCAGTCTGTTGGACCGAAAATGTTCACTAGAGGATTTTCATAGAGAACACTCCTTGGTAGACTATGCGATCCAAAATACTTCCGCTTGCACAGAATTTCGCTAGTGTAACACCTTGAATTTCATACACTGAAAAATTCGTGACACACCCAACATATGTTACTTCAATTGAGTACATAAACATAATATAATACACGAAAATGTAGAAATCTTACTACAAGTCTTAACACCTTAGGCACCCTTACCTGCAAAACCACAATCTGTGGGATCATCAGCTTGTAAGGCCCACGATAAAAATTTCAACTTCAACTAACTCCCAAAACACAGCATAATAGATGAAAAACATGAATCAATGTATGTGTTAAATGAAAATGGAAAATAGTTAATTATAGAATGTTATATGAGTGAGTGTGGAACTAATTTACTAAAGTGTCAAACATGCACTTACTATATTAACATACACAATTCAGATATGCTCTTTCAATGCATGCTTGTTTGGAACGATATGCCGCTCATACAACATAGTTTCCGAATGCAAGCTACTAGCGTTTCTTCTCATTATACGTTCAATCCCACGCTATGAAACACATAAACCTAATAATTTGTACTCCAACACATAATCACGTGTAAGTCGCACCCTAGGAGACCTTACCGGCCAACCCCTAGCCAAAACATTGTTAATTTACCGAGCGTATCCTCAGTCACAAACCCCAACAAGTCGATCTCCCATAACTACCACCCTTACCGCCTTAGCCCTAGCCCTAGCCCACACATCGTGGATTTACCTGACATATCCTAAATCTTGAACATTCTTAGAAACCGCAAGCTCTTTACTGGACATATCCGTCATTGTTTCCATTATATCTTCTTATAATGCACAATCTTAATTTAACTAATGCAAGATCTTAGTCTGAACGATGCAAAATTATAATCTAAACTGAACAATCCATATTTCGGACATATATTTAACACAAACTGGAATCTTGGTCACACCGACCTTTTTCCACTCCTCCCTCAGAGTTTTCTAACTCTACCGGACTCGGGCATTGGCTAAGTCACAATCATTCCCTTGGATTTAACCAAGTCATTCTCTCAGATTCATGGACCTTACCGGCATACCCTTAGCCCACACACATGGATTTACCTGATGTATCCACAGTCCCATATATAGAATCAATAATTTGAATATTCAACTCTGTCTTTAGACAACAACAAAGTAGTCTTGTAAAAACCATACAAATTCCAATACTTTCTAGAAAAATAGGTTTCATTGTTTCATATGAAGCATGAATGAGTCTACTACAACATTGTAGTTAAGAAAATCTCATTTTAACAACAATTGTTTTGTATAAATCCACATGCAAAAAAGTATCTTCAAGTTCTAGAAAACTACAGCTCTTGCTACTTATAAAAATCACCGAAAATCCCACACTTCATAGAAATTTGATTTCTTAGACTCGAAAGAACGATTAACAAATCTACTTCAAATCTTAGTTTTGAGTTTCCTCAAAATACTGCGTATAAGAGGATAAATGGTCCAAAACCAGAAGTGTAAAAATTTCCAGAACCAAGGCAAAACTGTTAACCAGTCCTAAGTTTGGATTTGTTTAAAATACTAATCGATATCCAAACTGCATGAAATGTTGTGAGCTTATTATAGACATATACTAGTTTCACATATAAAAGTTTCAGCTTCGAATTCCATATATTTGGAGAGAAATAATTTTTGGAAGTAAGCATGATATTCAGGACAGAATTATAGAATATGTCATGTTTCAGTTCTTAACCAGGAATGAGTTTGGATTTATTTAAAATACCAAATGAAATCCAAACATTATGAAATTTTGTTGAGATGTTATAGACATATACTGGATACACATATAATTATTTTAGCTTCAAATTCCATCAAGTTAAAGAGAAAGGATTTTCGGAAGTAAGTCCAAAATTCAAGACAGAAACTATGAAATGTTTCCAAGTTAACATTACCGTAATTTCACACAATTAATTGACAACAATTCACACATGATTAAATCAATCTAAACATGAATACTCATCCAATACAACATATATTGGTTTTCTAATATGCATACACCCTACAACATAATTGAAATCAGAGTAGTAAAGTTGTTAGCTTCTGAAACTGATTGCTTCTAAGCTCCACGAAGCGTTCTAACACCAAACTCGATAAACTTAACCTTGTGAAAACTTCCACTCCAAAGATCTTTACTTTAGGTGGAAGATAAAAGAGGAATGGTTGAGAATAAAGGGTGACATTCTTGGCTTTTCTATACAAACACTCACAAACCCTCATTGTCTTCTTTCATTCTTCATTTAATTATCTCTTCCTACATCATTTAGCCACCTCTTCCAACATCATTTAGCCACCTCTTCTAAACCTCTTCCTACATCATTTAACCACCTCCCTTAAACCACTCCTATGTGTCACTAACTAGCAAGATCAATGCATGATTAAAAAAAAGTTGATAATTTCAATAAGGCCATTTTTCATGATTCTTATTCACCCATTTCCTAGAAGTCCCTAGTCACCAACTCAATTGCTCTTAAGTCCTCACGTTCACAAAATAGTATATTAAATATGCATATGAGTCATTCCCAGATATTCAAATTCCACAAACTAACATCTAAAAATATTCAGGGTATTACATAGGATATTATATGCAATGATACAAAATACACGTGAATAACACATGCGAGAGCAAAATTGTCATTACTCAATTTTGCGGGGTATTATAACAAGGGTATATTTTTATGCGGGGTTCAACAGTTCCAGTGACCGCGGACTAAGCCACTGTTAATTACATCTCGGAGTTGCATTGACAACTAGGCAGTTAAAATCGGTTTTCAGAACTAATCGGTCTGGGAGCGATTAGTGACTAATCGGGTAATCGGAAAAAAATCGGGGATAAAATCGAAAAAATCGTGTACACACACACATACACACACACACACACACACACACACACACACACATATATATATGATTAAAATAATTTATTATCTCTAGTATATATGATTAAGAAGATCTTAAATTTAAATTATTGTGTATTTAGTTTCTATTTGACTTTGTTAATAAAATGTATATTTTGTCTTAATGCAGGTAATTGAAAAAAAACTGGAATGAGAAGATTTGCAGTGGTCACAAACCAATATTTTGATAATGGGAAGATTTGCAACGACAGAAATGTGATTTTCTGTAAAAATACAATATAGTTTTTGGAGGTATAAGTTATTATTTTTGTAAAACTACAATGTATTATATAATTGTATAACTTAATTATTACAAAATATGATCTGAGTTTAGTAAAATGTACCAGATGCGAAACTCATTTAATCAAAATGCACAATAGATGCTGGATGCTTGAAGTTTGTTGTTGTTCAAGCATCCAACAAGTGAAAATGTTCACTTGAAAATGACGCATATGCATGATATGATTAGCAGCTTCAATAAAAATGAGAATGACGTTGCAGGCAACCGTGCAAGTTACTGGAAGGTAATAAGGTTGGAGTTTCAAAGGAACTCCAGGCAACCATATAAAACCAAAATAAAAGAGTCATACAAACCAGTTTCATATGAGCTTACAAAGAGACAACACCTATCCAAAATAAGCAGAAGCAAATGGTTACAAAACAGATAGGAAAACAAGAATGAAAGAAATAGATAGGAAAACAAAGCTAAGAATCGATATCAATGTCGGCATCATCATCAAGCTCGTCTATTTCATCGTTATCATTTTCTTGATTGCCTCCAAATGCCATATTTTCCCATGGTTCTTCCAATTCATCCTCATCCTCAATTCGGACTCTAGTCCTTGTTGATGGCCCTTCATGACGTGGTCCCATAGCATTTTCAACTTGTGTCCATGTGAGATCATCGCCGACTCAAACAAAGTCTTCAAGCTATTGTGATGTGGGAGTTACCCAATCATTATTCTCATCCACTTCTCTCAAAATTATTGGATTAACATTAGCCCCATCATTCACCCGAACATTGAACCGTCTTGCTAACTTTTTGTTGTATTGAATGTAGACGATTTGATTTAACTTGTTTTGCAACAAACAATTTCTTTTCTTTGAGTGTATCTAGAATTAAAAAACAAAAAAGTTAAAATATAAACTTAGATGAATCAAATATAGGAAATGTAATTTAATATTTACGTTGTCGAAGGCACTCCAATTGCGCTCACAAGGAGATGCACTACAAGTTTGACTTAAGACTCGTATGGCAAGCTTTTGGATATTCTTCGCTGAACTCCCAAAGGTAATCCACCACTCGGCTATGCAATATTACATACAATTATGAGATTACAAGGACAAGAAAAAAAAATAACTGCATAAATAAATATGGAAGTAGAAGAGTAATAAAAATACCAGGTGCTAAAGTCTCCCATGTCCTTATTGCTTGAGGTTCTCCAAAACTTTGCAAGGCTTCTCTATATAAAACTAGCTCACCAATGAGCTTATCATTCTCATCCAAGTAGGGCACAAGCCTATTAAAAACTTTAAACAACCCTCTCTTGGCTTCCACATTCCTCTCAATGGACAAAGAATCATCACTACTTTGAGAAGTAGTAGATTCCCGGGTTTAGATTTAACCCCGCTTCATACAAAAAATTATATACTTAAGTATAAATTTGAGAAAGTTGTAAAATTAATCACTCAAATAAAGCAAAAGAAAATTGAAAATTATAAAATGTTTATTACCCGAATGCAAAGGCCTATCAAGTTGATCATCCAATCTGTTGTCAATCATATTCCACACAAGATTTCTAACATGCCTACATTCCCTTTTTGCTTCATTTGTCTTTGCCGTGTCCTCACCAATGTTCTTTTTTATTTACTCCTTTGTACGATCCACCTTCATGCAAGCAACCCATGCACGACTTCTCTCCGTTGTCCACCAATCTAATCACATCTACCAAAGGAGCCAAAATACTACAAGCAAATTTTGCATTATCCCAAAATTTTTTCCTATGCGCAATTCTTGCAACTCTTCTTCCTTCAATGGTCTTTGAAAAATCACTTGTTGTCCACGCATTAGAGACAAATATCATTCTTAGTGCATTCTCATTTCTAATCATGCTCTCTAATGTGTAAAATTGAGTGGCAAATCTTGTAACACATGATCTATGCAACTCCCTATTGTTTGTATATTTGCGCATGAGGCTTAAGATTCTTCCATGGTTATAGATATAAACAACAATGGACCTTGCATTTTTTAATGCGTTTTCTATCTTGTCCAAAGGAGAAGCTTTGGACTCACCAAGATCTTTCACCATCACATTCAAGCAATGAGCCGCACAAGGAGCCCAAAATATCTTCAGATACTTTCCTTCCAATATTGAACCCGCACTCTTAAAATTCAAGCCATTGTCGGTGTTAAACTACAAATTTTTAAAAGAAAAGAATAAGATATAAATTAGTGAAATCTTATCTACAATCAACAATATCACTAATTAATGGAAACTAGTATCAAAATCATGTTAAAATCAACTTACTTGGACAATATTATCTTCTCCCACCTCTTTAATGACCTCAATTATCTCCACTATAAGGTCCGCACGTTTGACATGTTCGGAAGCATCAGTGGACTTCAAAAAAAATAGTTCCTGTTGGACAATTTACCAAAAAGTTAATCAAGCTCCGGCCTTTCCCATCTGTCCAAAAATTCGACATTATGGAGCATCCATATCTCTTCCAATATGGTCTAAAAGACCACAAATCTTTGGGTATCATCATACACTTCTTTCAATAAAGTGACCCTCATGTGATGGTAAGACGATGCTTGTAAACCTAACAAAATATTGCATAATGAATAATTTACGATAATAAACAAACATATATTCAATCAAAATTGTTTTAAGATAAATAAATACCTCTTCTATATTTTCCAACTGCATATATCATCGTTTGGATGCTAGGTACACGCATGGCATTAAAGGGTAGACCAACTTCACATGCCTATTCCTCAATAGCAAACCAAGTTTCATGCTTCTCTTCCTCTTTGTATGGGTTAGAATGCTCAATTTGAGTTTGCTTCATCTTCTCGTGATTCGATTTCAAATGAGCATCCATTGGCCCTCTATGACTGCTAACAAGCTTTATCTTCTTGCCTTTGGTGGCATTGGAGATAGAAGGCCTAGAACTATTGCTTCCACCATCGAGAATTTGCAATTCTTCTTCGCCATCACTGTGAAGAAATCGTTCGTGCCCTTCAAGGACATTATTAAGCCTCTTCTTCTCGTTTCTTCGATTACAATTCTCGTCATTTTACTCTTTAATCTCCTTCATCTGGTCCATTGTGACGTTAGGATAACCCGTCACATTTTCCATCTTGTGAAGAAGATGTTCCTTGGCTTGGGTGATCCCTCCCAAAAACTTCTTTTAACATAATTTGCAAACAATCTTCATGCAATTCGGGGGGAATTTTAAACCTGTATATTTCCAAGCCGGATCTTTGGAGGGAGGTTTCCATGTAGAAATTGCAGCATCAGACGATTGGGTAGAAGCATCTCCTCCAATAGGTGGACCAATAGAACTCATTATTCTTCAAATAGTTTTACTGCTTGAATAAAAATAATGAGTTAGTACCTACATTTAGTAGTAAATTCAGTAAAATGTAACTGTATATCATCATAATTCAGCAACACATAACATAAGCAAGTAAGCAAGCATGAGTCATCATAAGCAACACATAGGCAACCATCATAAATTTTTCAATAGATGACAGTACTAATACGTGCACAATTAGATGACAGTATGAGCTCATAAATTTTTCAATAGATGACTTAGCTTATAGTAACTATAACTGTAAGTCATCAGAATTCAGAAAATGCACAAATTTTTCAACAGAAACTTACTGAATACTGACTTAACTTACTAACTTACAAAAACAAAAAAAAAACTAACTTACTAAATACTAATTTAATACTTACAGTAACTTACTTAATAAAAAAATGTAAACAAGAACTGAAGAACAAGAACTAAATAGTGAATACAAGTCCCTGCTCCCTACTCCCTACTCCTTACTGTGAATGTGATGAAAAAAATTAAAATAAAAAAAATGCGGAAGTTGAGTTACTGTGCTGAGTTGCCTGCCACTGATGTTGGAGGTGGGAGAGAGAGAACGGAGCTGTCGCTGCCGAACTATAAGGGAGAGAGGGAGAAAGGAGCTGTCGCTGCTTTGGAGGCACTGTCGATCAATTTAGAGGAGAGAGAAGAGAGGAGGCGCTGTTGACGATTTGGAGGAGAGAGAAGAGAGAGGCACTGTCGACGATTTGGAGGAGAGAGAGAGCTGTCGACGATTTGAAGGAAAGAGAAGAGAGAGAGGCGCTATCGAGGCTCGATCGAAGTGGAGGGAGAGGTGCAGCTGAAAGGGGGTTTTGGAAATTAGGTTGGAATTGGATTTGGGTTGAACTGGAGTGGAAGGAGAATGCAATCGATTGAAGAGGATGGGGGAGTTGCAGGTCTGAGTTGGAACGGGTCGGGTTTAGGATAAATTATACGCATCTTCAAAACGAAACGATTAATCGGAATATCGGACTATACGCATATCGGCCGATTAGTACAAATATCGGCCGATAATAGCGATATTACCGCTAGAAGCCCATTTCGCAAATATCGCTTCAAAAATAATCGGGGAACTTTCGATTACCGATTAATCGGTGATTAATCCCCGATAATCGTCGATTTTGACTGCCTAGATTGACAATACCTTCAACAATGACAGACCGATCACGGAGAAAAGCTATTACATCGTAATATATTGATTCAACAAAAAATGTGGTTTATAAACATATGACTTGACTGCCCTCATATGGGGTCTTACTGAGCTTATTTGGATTGACCTACATGTGAGGGTCCAAATAAGGTATGCACAGATTGCGAGTACTCCGATCTTAGAGGTCATTGTAACCTCCATTCCCGACAATAAGTATTTTTCGTGTATTTGCTATAATTTGATTTGTATACATTTATTTTGTGCTAAATTCGTTTCAGATTTGTATTAAAGTGTTTTCTAAATGAAATTTTATTCATTTTGAATAATGGTATATTTGAACTTTATTTTCTACCCCTAATTGATCGAATATTTATATTATTTCTAGTTGGATCAATAACTTTCTTGAACCAGATTCCTATTTTGTTATATTATTACTATTATTATTATTCGTATTATTATTATTATTAATATTTTTGTTACTATTATTATTGTAATTATTAGTATTATTGTTCTTATTGTCATTATTATTACTATTATTATTTTGTAAAGCCCGAACATACTTATTGTTTGTATTTTATTATTTGATTTAATGTATGTTTATATGTATATTTTAAAAAAACCTTATAGTCTAATTTCTTATTGAATTTAAACCCAACAACCAAAAACCCAATATCTCGTAATTCCTTATATATACTATTCTAAAACCTAAACCCTACCCCTAACCTAACCCTAGCCTACCCCAGCCGCCAAACCTAACCCTAGCACTATTCATCCCCTACCCCTGTTCATCTTCTTCCCGCTCTCCACCTCCTCTTCTTCCTCTGAAATTTTCGAAGCCCATCGTCGTCATCCAGCCACCTCAGCTCTCTCATTGCTGCTAGTCGCGACCACCGCGTCCCTGTACTGCTCCTCTCCCCATCGACGCCCTACACCCTCTCTTCAATCCCCATATTCTCCGGCCACCCCCAGTGACCCTCCTATTGCTAGCAACTCTGACCACCTTCCCGTTCACCCCTTGACCTCCAACGACCCCTGTCGAGCCGCCCCTACCACAACTCCGTCGCTCCCTCTTTCTCTGTCGCTGTGGAGAAGAAAAAGAGGATCAGATACATTGTTGTTTGCTGTTTGTGGGTAGGGGATCGGCTGTTTGGTGTTTCGGGAGAGGGGATCAGCTATTGGCTGGTTGCTGTTTTGGAGGTAGATGTAGGTTGTTTGCTGTTTTGTGAGTTTGAGGATCTGTGTTTGCTATTTTGGGTGGATTGCTGTGTGTATGTGGAGTCGATCTAGCTTTGGATCTTGGCCTTTGATCTAGATCGTGATCATGGTCTTTGATTTCGTTCTTTGACCTTTTGATCCCTACTGTTGTTTGCATGTGCTCTGGATGGTGCACGTTGTGTGCACATAGTTCTTCGCGGTTCGTGTTCGTTGCTCAGGGATTCTCATCCCATTATTCTTGATATTCGAAATTATCATCTAACAGACAAGTCACTGTCATCTTGAATTGTTAATTGTATCAAATTCAAGTTTTGTTGAAACTCTTACAAGTAGATCCCTTTGTTTATCGTACTATACATTGTTCATCTCTTTCGTTGGGTCTATTGAGGGTTTACACGAGCTAACCCCGATATTCTTGACACCGTGCCACTTTTGACTCCAGAGATAGAATTGATAATATGGTTGATCATATAATTACAAAACAAATAAATTATTGTAGAAATAATTGTTAGGTTGTATATTTGGTTGATTGATTGTTGTTAGTTGATGATAAACTGATGTATGACTGTATTCTAATTTTATTCATCTTGTTTTTGTACCCATCATGCTGATTATATAGCTTAATGACTAATAGAATTGATACCCATCATGTTTAATTTATTTATTTCAAGAAAACTACACAAAACCTGTATATTGCTTGCTGACCTGTATGTTGACTACTATTTTTGAACCAGTAAACGATCTTAAAATGAATTACTTTCGGAATAAGAATTCTAGCCTTATCTTTCTAGTTTTTAGAACATCTTGAATTCTTAATTCCGGGTTTTGTAGCAAATGTTATGCCCGTTTTACTACAGCTGTGCTTTTACTTTCAGATTTTCAGATTCTTGTATATTTGATGTTTAAACTGTTCAAAAACTGATCAAATATTACAATTTTTCTCTGATAAATTTCAGATTGTTACTTTACATGTTTAGGAGTCTAATAAATATTTTTAATGAATTTTATTTCGAGTTTTTGCTAATTCTAAAATTATAAGAACTAAATGTTGAATTTCTGCCTGAACATAAAATTTGTAAAGAATTATGTGTTTGACCTAGTTACTGTTGTCGGATTTTTGAACTTTAAATATGCGTTGGAACCGTGTGAAAGTCTAGTTTCTAGAACTTCTGACGGATTCAGTTTTCGAGTTCTGAAACAGCAGAAAACTGCATTTTTGTACAGACTATTCTTACTGTCCAGAATTTTATCTTCTAGTTTTAATAGATTAATTATTCCTATATCGTAGTATTGCATGAATCAAAGTATATATGTTGCATTGCATGACCCTAGTGTCCTATTGTCATCATTCTAATTGTCCTATTCAAGTTATCATCCTATTGTTCCCTTATTGTTGCTATCGTTCATCTAGATCTCTAGATTGCATATTGTATATTATATTATTGCATTGGTAAAAATTGTTAACAAGCCGGGGTTAAGGTTTGACCTAAGTAGTGGACAATATAGAAACTGTACTCGGAAGAGAGCTCGTAGTTTCCCTACAATTACTGAATGACTGAATGACTGAATAACTGCATATTATTCCATGGATATTGATACTAAATAATTGAATGACTGAATGACTGAATAACTGAATACTGAAGAGAACCGTTTATACCGTTTTCCGAGTACATGAACTATAAAATCCACCACTAAGTCTAAACGTAACTTGTTTGTATGTAGCAACCATGTGATAAATAAATGAGACGCATAAAGTACTACATTAGTTAGGATTAAAATGATTAATAGATTTAAGAATTTGCATCACATCAACATTGCATATTGTTCATCGTTTCCCTATTGATATCGAATATTGGCTAAGTGTTATTGGTATTGATCATTGAACATTGTTACAGAGTATTGAATCATTGTTATATCAATTGCATCGATTACCGAGATATTGATTATTGATTATCGTGCCATGTTATTGATTCCTATTGATCCATTGAATTCATTGTTATATCGTTATTCCATTGTTCCCTGCTTTCTCTACTTGCTTTCCATGACTTGCTCTAAGAATAGTTTTTCTCCTTTTTTCAGATGAAATGTTTACAGGTGTTGATGGAGAATTGCCTGATCGATTGCGAGAACAACATTAGTGAATGAACTGATAGCATCGCCGCTTAATAAATTATTGCTTTGTCATGAAGACTTAATTATTAGACTATTTTTATTTCAATGTATTGTGGGCTTATGTCCCGAATATTATTATTTTTGTTTCCAAATGTTAGATTATTATTGTATTGGGATATTTTATATTGCCTCATTCCAAGTATTATTGTTCATGAGATTTTTATTATTGTCTGCACAATTGTTCTGTATTGATTATATTGTTGAGTTGATCGGATAAACAGCTTATGGGTAACGTTAGTCATTCGCTGGGCCAATGTCATGTACTCGTATTTCGTATTTTTAGGAAGCAGAGCGTGACATTCGGATACAACAAAGGCTGCTCTATATTTATGTGTATAAGCGCTCAAGTGTGTGCAAAGTTTAAGGATGGGTTATTTTCTATATTTATTAAGTCGTTCACAGTTTTAACTCGTGAGGGCCAGGAACATTATATTGTTTGTTTAGGGGTTGGCGACCACTCCCGAAAATGGTCTACAAGTAGTGGTTCCTTATGGCGCAAAGTGCGACCGCAGAGGGTTAGAAGTGATGCTCAGTGATCTTATTGTAGACCTATATGGTGATAGGATTTAGGATATTTGACATTGGACTTGAGGAGTGGTTGCTGGGGATCAACACCCTCTATGGTGGGAGGTTTGGAAATGGTTCCCAGGATATATTGGGGAAGATGTGGTTGGTCTCGAAGGAGACCAGTCCCTGTTTATGAGTTGTAGGTCTTGGACCATTTGGCTTTGGACTGTGCTTGCGACTGATCTTGGAGACCGAGCCCTAAGCGATGGAAAAGGTACTTAGACCGGTTATGTCGACTATGAGGGGGTTACCCGGCATGGATATGCAGTTCTGGATACCTTTATATGTTCGACTGTTTGAATGATTATAAAGGAATCACCCATATTATGTGATGGTAAGGGAATCATCCATATTATTGTTAGTGTAGGTGCCCTAGAGGCAATACAATGATCAGTATTATTGACATTATGTTCTTTTGATTATATTAATAATTTATTATGCTTCGTATTTACTGCGTTATAAATATTAGCATGATAAATGTCCTTAGATTATTAATACGAACTATATGAACATGAGATTATATATAGTATAATAATCTTAAATGTCCCTAGTCGAGTATTATTATTATTAGGACAGTAATAATACATTGAGACTAGTATGTTGATTGATTGATGACCACCTCTCATGGGTCATTAGTGTAGAGATACTAAAATCAATACATAGGTAAATGTAAGAGTACATTGTACTGGACAGACCCACTGTGAGATTCTACATGGAATGAATTAATAAGTGTCATAAGTAATCTCACTGTGATAATGGTGTAATGGTCCTCTGACCTGAAATCATTATATTTCTACACGAAAATTAATGTACTTTGATTCTATCAAAAGTTATCTTTAATCGGGTAATGATAAAGATAGTATTGGGTTCATTATGAATCGTGTGAGAAATATGAATGATCTAGAAGGAATTTAACCCTCCTAATTTTAGGAGCGATATTATCGGCCTCTTGTTTGAGTGAGACTATGAAATGCATGGCCATGCTCAAATATTGATTTGTTTGAATAGTCTACTCATCGATCAAGAAAATAAAGATTAAATTATTAAGAGGATGACACGTCCCATGCCTCTAGTTTAATCTATAATATCAAGGTTAAAAGGATTATATTACATGGAGACATTAGTCACGAAAGGTTTAATTGAATCACCAATTATTATTATTACTTGGGTAGCAATGATGTATTACTAGATGCCGCTCATTGTTTATAATTTTATTATAAGATAATAAAATTATTGCCAACGTAATAATAACCTAAAGGGTCACACACTTAGAACGTTTAAAAGGAGTATTAATTTAAATTCGGAATTTAAATGATTCGAAATTAGTTATTTAATTAATTGAGTTGGACTTAATTAATTAAAGGATAATTCGAATTTAAATCAGATTGGTCTTATCAGAAGCCAAACTGATTACGGTTAATTCGAATTTAAATGATAAAACCAAATCAGATTGGTCTTATCAGAAGCCAAACTGATTACGGTTAAGCCCACCTCTTATCTCTCCCTATAAATACATAGAGATGTATTGGATTAGTATAATCTTTGACAAATCCGTTTTCCACAAAAACCCTAGCCGCTCAACTGTTGAGAGGCAAAAGAGAGAGAGAGAGAGGCAAGCATCATCGGCTAGTACCGGCTCCCTCGATCGTTGGACGATCGGACGTTCGTGTGGACTGCCTTAGAGACGCGGATCTAGCTACTAGGGCTGCGTGGTGATTGCAACCTCCATCTTTCAGCCTTCGTAAAGCTCCGAAAGGTAAAATTTTATTTATCCATTATTAGCCATGTCTTGTACACGGATCCATGGGTTAGGGTTTCGGATCTGTCTTTTTCGCTGCGTTTGTGCCCCGAAACCCTTCAATTATATCATGCGATTGTAAGGGAAATCACCCATATACATTATATGATTGTAAGGGATTCACTTATATATGTGATATGATTATAAGGAAAATACTCATATGTGTTATATGATTGTAAGGGAATCACCCACATGTTTGGCGTTATGACGACCGGTGGTCAAAACCAATGGTACTGGGACCGGTTGACTATTAGGTGTGTCACCCACTATTTTGACATCACGACTGCCACAGGCCGGAGCCAATGGCATCAAGGGCAGTTGATTGTTAGTGTATCACCCACAAATTTGGCATTACAACAGCCAACGGCCGAAGCCGGTGGCTACCAGAGCCAAGTTGACTACTTAATGGGGTATCACCCACTAAGTGATACATTGGGAATCAACACACTATGAACCGTTTGCCGACTAGAAACTGTAAAGGTTTGGGGATCGTCCAATTGGCAGTTGGATATCACTCCGCCGCCGATGCGTGCTCAAGTGAACTTGATCCTCTTGCTTTCATCCTTCACTTAGAACCTCTTCTTGCTTCACCCTATTTTCTTCACATCAAACCTAGTATGCAAAATAATACCCTAATAGAAGTACCAAAGAGAGAGGAGTAAGAATTGATGAAAGAATCAGCAGATGAAGTATATTTATAGGTTGATTTCCCATCTGTAATGGAAAACTTTTCAAAATTCCATTATTTTATAGGTGCATGGAGTGATTTTTACCGAGACTTTATTTTGAAGAGTAAAATATACCATTTGGAATTGCATGTAGTAATATTAGCTTATTTATATAGCCGCCAACTGGGAGAACAGAAGGCAACATAGTGCCACATGGCATCACTTTGTATTAAAACTTCTGAAAATTTGGATACACATTTTCCCATTTTCTATCTTTTGTATTCCCTACCTTCTTTTAAAAAATTAATACCCTTTCAGCTTTTTTTCCCTTTTTTTTTTCTTTTTTTTTTCTTTTTCTTTTCTTCTGTTTGACAAATGTTCTTATGACATGATAGAAGTGAAATTTGGTTTTCATGTGAACCCCTTGTATCAATTGCTCACTACTAAAAGATTTTACCTATGCAATATACTAGAGCACTTGAACAAATTCAGATAAAGCTTGAAGGAAAATATAGCCGACAATTACATTTGACATATAACTTGGAAATTATGAACAAAAATATCCTTAGTACAAAGTAAAATATTTTCAAAATAAGCTTTTTATTATTTATTTTTGGATCCCAATTTGGCCGGATAATTTGGATCAGTGTGCAGCCATACTTTGAAGACATCCATTTAAAACTATATGATGCTGTTTATTTTTGGGGTGTGGGGGCAAGAGGTGTGAGTTCTTATAATTTGTGTAACGAAAAATGTGGTACTGACGTTGATCCGATCCTAGGACGTAGAACCGGCTCGGGAGTAGCAAGAGAGAGGTGGAGGCCGGGTGCTCGGCTCGGTCCATTAGCTCGGCTCGGATGAAGTAGCTCGGCTCGGATCTTCGAGACTCGGCTCGTACTCTTGTACCTACACACTGCCTAGAAATACCCGGAGAAGTCCCTGGGACAGGCCCTCTAACGATCTAGTCAGTCAGAGCATCTGTAGTCGTTTGCCAAATATCGATAAAATGGATATTTGGCAAACGAACGTGCTGCACTCGTTTGCCAAATATCCATTTTATCGATAAATCGCTACAGTCGATTGCTATAAATGAGAATCGATATAACTTTTATCGATATTTGAGGGACGGCACTTTAAGTGCCGTCGCTTGGTTTTTTATAATTTTTTTCGATTAAAAAATCCCCCAAATCCCTCGGACGGCACTTCATGTGCCGTCCTTTGATTATTTTTTTTTTTTCAATTAAAAAAATCCCATCGCTCTCCAAATCCTCGGACGGCACTTGAAGTGCCGTCCGAAGGGTTTTGTATTTTTTAATTTTTTTTTGCAATTTGTGAAAATGTTTTTGCAATTTTTAATTTTTTTTGCAATTTCTGAATTGTTTTTGTAATTTTTTGTAATTTTTTGTAATTAATGAAATGTTTTTGTAATTTCGGAAAAAGTGGAAAATGTCAAAAACAAAGTCAGCTTGGTCTTGGACGGCACTTCATGTGCCGTCCGTCCCTTTGGTATTTTTTTTTCCTTCTCCGACGGCACTTCATGTGCCGTCCGTTCTTTAAAAAAAATTATTTTTTTATTTTCGTGCTCCGACGGCACTTCGAGTGCCGTCCGTCCAAAATTTTTTTTTTTTTTTTCTCTCCGACGGCACATGATGTGCCGTCGCTTATTATTTTAATGTAGATTGCTAAAAAATAGCTTTTGCACGAGTGCAGCAAAAGTAGGATTCCTATTTCCATTTATCCATATATGGATATTTTTACATTCAACGACTACAGATGCTCTCACCGAGAAAGCAACGGCATCTAGGGTTCAGGTTGGAAAAAGTTTATTACCTCTTGAAGTAAGGAAGGGGTCTGATATTTATAGACAGGGACTAACGGGTCTCTGGCCTTCATTGGCCGGGTCGGGCCAGTTAGCCAGTGGGGCTAAGCTGGCAGAAGCCCGTTAGACCCGATTGGCCTGATGATCACAGGAGAGCAAAATCTGAAGAGATCTGATGGCCCAGATGGGGCCACTTCATCCACCCCATATCAGGAGCCCCCAATCCTGGAGGGCTGCGTAAGCCAGCCGTGGAGGAGTAGTCTGTCACCGTAGGAAGAGTGGAGCGGTGTGTCTAGAGAGTATGATTTGTAGCTTCTTAGAGTGGTAAGTGGGATAGGACGAAGGAGATCCTCCGGAGAAAAAAGGCGTCGAGGGTCGAGGACCAATGGTCGGGAGCCGAACATCGAGCGCCGAGCCGTAGCCTGTGAGAGCCAGGAATTTGGGTCAGGGCTTATGACTAGCGCTTCGAGGTCGAGCATCGGTGGGCGAGCCTCCATGCTCGAATGCCGAGGCTCACGACCGAGCGTTGAGCCCCAAGCTTGTTGTTAAAGCTAGGGAATGGCTCGAGATCACTGCCGAGCATCGAGCCCCCCTCCCCCCCCCCCCCCCCCCGCGCGCACTAGCTGTGAAAGCTAGAGGGTGGCTTGAGGCCACCGTCAAGCGTCGAGCCCCCCAGCTTGCTGAAAAAGCTAAGAGGTGGCTCGAGGTCACTGCCGAGCGTCGAGCCCTCCAGCATGCTATAAAGGCTAGGGGGCTCGAGGTCACTACCGAGCATCTAGCCCCCGAGCTTGCTGTAAAAGCTAAGGGGTGCTCAAGGTCACCGCCGAGCGTCGAGCCTCCCAACTTGCTGTAAAAGCTAGGGGATGGCTCGAAGTCACCGCCGAGCGTCGAGCCCCCCATCTTTCTGTAAAAGCTAGGGGCTAGCTCGAGGTCACCACTGAACGTCGAGCCCCTAGCGTGCTATAAAAGCTAGGGGGTGGCTCAAAGTCACTGTCGAGCATCGAGCCCCCTAGCCTGCTGTAAAAAGCTAGGGGGTGGCTCGAGGTCACTGCCGAGCATCGAGCCCCCCAGCTTGCTGTAAAAGCTAGGGGGTGGCTCGAGGTCACCACCGAGCGTCGAGCCCCCCAGCTTGCTGTAAAAGTTAGGTGATGCCTCGAGGTCACTGTCGAGCGTCGAGCCCCCCCAGCTTGCTGTAAAAGCTAGGGGATGCCTCTAGGTCATCGCCGAGCGTCGAGCCCCCCAGCTTGCTGTAAAAGATAGGGGGTGGCTCGAGGTCAACGTCGAGCGTCGATCCCCCGCTTGCTTTAAAATCTAGGGGATGGCTCGAGGTCACCGCCGAGCATCAATCCACTCAACTTTCTGTAAAAGCCAGTGGATGGCTCGAGGTCACTGCTGAGCGTCGAACCCCTCAGCTTGCTATAAAAGATAGGGGTGGCTCGAGGTCACTGCCGAACATCGAGCTCCCAGCTTGCTGTAAAAGCTAGGGGGTAGCTCGAGGTCGCTGTCGAGCGTCCAGCCCCCCAGCTTGCTGTAAAATTTAGGGGGGGCTCGAGGTCACTGTCGAGCATCGATTCTTCCATCTTTGTGTAAAATCTAGGGGTGGTTCGAGGTCACTACCGAGCATCGAGCCCCCCAGCTTGCTGTAAAAGCTAGAGGGTGGCTCGAGGTCACCGCCGAGCTTCGAGCCCCCCAGCTTGCTGTAAAAGCTAGGGGATGGCTCGAGGTCACTGCCGAGCGTCGAGCCCCCCAGCTTACTGTAAATGCTAAGGGGTGGCTCGAGGTCAGTTTCGAGCGTCGAGCCCCCCAGCTTGCTGTAAAAGCTGGGGAAAGCCTCGAGGTCACTGCCGAGCATCGAGCCCCCTATGCTTGCTGTGAAAGCTAGGGGGTGGCTCGCGGTCATTGCCAAGCATCGAGCCCCCAGCTTGCTGTAAAAGCTAGGGGGTGGCTCGAGGTCACTACCGAGCGTCGAGCCCCCATCTTGGTGTAAAAGCTAGGGGGTGGCTCGAGGTCACTGCCGAGCGTCGAGCCCCCCAACTTGCTTTAAAAGCTAGGGTGTGGCTCGAGGTCACTGCCGAGTGTTGAGCCCCCCAGCTTGTTATAAAAGCTAGGGGGTGGCTCAAGGTCACCGCTGAGCGTCGAGCCCCCCGATCTTGCTGTAAAAGCTAGGGGGTGGCTCGAGGTCACCGCCGAGCATCAAGCTCCCCAGCTTGCTGTAAAAGCTAGGGAGTGGCTCAAGGTCACCGCCGAGCGTCGAGTCCCCCCAGCTTGCTGTAAAAGGTAGGGGATGGCTCGAGGTCACCGCCGAGCGTCAAGTCCCCCCAGCTTACTGTAAAAGCTAGGAGATGGCTTGAGGTCACCGCCGAGCATCGAGCCCCCCAACTTGTTGTAAAAAAAGCTAGGGGGTGGCTCAAGGTCACCGTCGTCGTCGAGCCCCCCAACTTGCTGTAAAAGCTAGGGGGTGGCTCGAGATCACTATCGAGCATCGAGCCCCCAGCTTGCTGTAAAAGCTAGGGGTGGCTTGAGGTCACTACCGAGCATCGAGCCCCCCAGCTTGCTGTAAAAGCTAGGGGATGGCTCGAGGTCACCGCCGAGCGTCGAGCCCCCCAGCTTGCTGTAAAAGCTAGGGGATGGCTCGAGGTCACCGCCGAGCATCAAGCCCCCCAGCTTGTTGTAAAAGCTAGCAGTGGCTCGAGGTTACTACCGACCATCGAGTCCCCAAGCTTGCTGTAAAAGCTAGGAGATTGTAAGTGATGCTAACGTCATAGGGGTGGAATTCGAGGTGTTGAAATCCTATCAGCCATTAGATCTTGATGATCAAGATTGAATCGATCAGGATTCCAACGTAGAATTCGAGGCGATGAAATCTCATCAGCCATTAGATCTTGATGATTAAGATTGAACGGTCAGTATTTCAATGCGGAATTTGAGGCATCGTTATCACTCTATAAATCCTCCACTTCCCTCCCCATTTTTTCACTTTGCTTTCTCTTTCCAAAAATAGGAGCTTCTCTCTCTAACCCGCCGGCGACGACTTTTTCGTTGATCTCTCCATTTACGGTACTCAAGTTAGTATTTTCTTTTATAATGTCGCACTCTCAGTCCGGTTCCGAAGCGAGTTCTTCCATTCGGGATGAGGGGGATGGTCAGTCGGACTCCACGTCCTGGGATCTGGATGACCAGGTTTTGGAGGTGGATCGTCAATCGGACTCCACGTCCTGGGATATGGATGATCAAGTTTTGGACGTGGTTCAGCTCCAAAGTCGCAAGCCGCCCACGGTAGAGTTCGCTTCTACTGGGGAAGTTGAGATATTAGGTGAGGAGGTTGAGAAAGGAGTGATGGAGCAGGGAGGCCGTGAGGGGGGAGCCGAGGGAGAGGTGGATGAGGGAGGTAGCGAGAAGGGAGAGGCTCTCCCCCCTCTCCTACCTTTGGCGACACCATCTCCGCCGAAGGCTCCTCGTATCCGGAAGAAGAAAAGGAAGTGGGGCCTGCCGAATAGTCCGAGGACACTAGACGAGTTCGAGCCTGAGCACGAGCTCGACGTCCCCTACTACAAGAATCCACGGTCGATCAGGATGTATCCTGATGATGTCGAAAACTTGGGTCAATTTGGGTCTTCGCAGGGCCAGACCCAGATACGGATGGACAAGGTTTAGTGTGTCCTGAAGGCCAACTATGTAACTATCTACCTGTGATAAGGGCGAACTACTTCATTGGGCCGGAGTACGAGTTGATGATTCCGAGCCCTAGTCTTCGCCCCACCACCGAGTTGCCCTCCAGGTTCTGTATGTTCCTCGACGATGCATTCGTCTCGAGATTGAGGCTTCCGCTGCACTCGTTCATCAAGAGGGTGCTGAGGTGGGGGGAGTTGTGTCCGATGCAGTACGGCCCCAATTCGTGGAAGTAGTTAGTCTGCTTCATTCTGAAGTGCGAGGAGAAGAAGGTGCCTCTAAAGCTAAAATATTTTCAGGCTGTCTTAGGGGTGAGCTTGCTCGGAGATCAGGAGGGCATCTTCTACATCTCGCCTCGCCCCCACAAGAAAGTGGTGCACGGGCATCCAAATTCCATATAGGGGTGGAAGGCCAGGTATTTCGTGGTCGGAAGTGAGTTACCTTGGGAAATTCAAATGGGCGGAGGGACTTGGCTAAGGCAGAGTGGGCTGACATTGATAGAATTATTGAGGGGCAAAGCATCGATTGGCCAAACGTGACAGAGTCGCACTTAGTCCGAGCTGGACTGAGCCCAACCGACCCCTGTATGTTGTTGTTTTATTTTCATTTAATTTTCTGCTTTCGTGTTAACATTGCCCCTTTTTCTCTCTGCAGCGATGGATCAGTCGAGGATTGACGCGAGGAAGATCTTGCTGGCTCTGGCTTAGAAAAGGAGGGACGAGAAGGCAGCACCGAAGGCGGGGTCTGCCCAGGGGGTCTCCGAGGCCCCCTCGGAGTACCGCATAAGAAGTCAAAAAAGGACCCCTCGGCTAAAGACACACCAGAGTCGGGGCCGTGCTCCAGCAGTCGTATGGTTGCTGAGGTCTTGAAGGTGGAGACCCCCTCCTTGCACCCCGATGCCCAGCATATGGTGGGCAAGAGGGGGCTAAGGACGTTCGCCCCGGATTGGGCGGTCAAGGAGGGCAACTCGCTGGCCGAGGGCCTGATATCAATCGAGGTGGCAGATAACCTCGCCACGGCCCACGATCGAACCATTCTGGTGACCGAGATGGTGGAGACGGCCTACATGAAGTGGGCTCAAGCCCAAGTAGTGGTAAGTGTTGGTTTGTTGTTTGTTTATCTTTTTGTACTTGGCGCTCTTTCCTGACTCTTGTCTCTCTTTGAGAAGGAGGTCAATCCCGAGAAGTGGAATGCCAATCGGTACCTTCTTGAAGCGAAGGACTTGAAGGTCGAGCTGATGATAACTCAGGAGGTGGCACAGGCCCTTCAAGCCGACCTCGCCTCTCAACAGGACCAGCACCTTCGTGCATTGGCGGATGTTCGGGGGAAGGAGGCTGCAGAGTATACGGAGCTGGCGATGGCGTCTTCGGAGGAGGTGATGAACGCCCAAGACGAGGCGTACAATCGAGTAAAGGAGCACTTTCTACTCCTTTACCCCCATGCCAAAATTGACCACCTCCACTATGGATGGGAGCCCCCCGCGCTTCTGCTGACCCCTAGGGGTGAGGGAGACGAGGCACCGAGGGACCTGAACTTGGAGAGAGAGGCGGGAGGGGCAACAACCGATGAAGAGGTGCAGATCCCCCCTCAGAAGTAGTTTCTTATATTTTCTTTTTCTTTTTGTATTTGCCGAGCGTGGACTGGCCACCACTTTTTGTAACTAATTTTTGAATTAATATAATCGTGTTTTTGGCCGATCTGCTATGACTTGCACATTTTTGGGAAGCTTGAAGTGAATTATTGCTCCCTCTCCTTTTTGTCAGATGGATGAGACCCTAGTGGCCCACCTCAGTTCTACCGAGGTCCGGCGACTTCGGAATAGGCTAGAGTCCAAGGAAAGTGTCTTGATTCGCTATCGCAAGTAGACCCACAACCGAGAAGCTGCGGTAAGCTATTTCATGAATAAGTCCAAGGAGCTCCGTTTAGAGGCGGCACACCTGAAGAAGGCTATAGTCGACCGAGACTGGGGGAGTGCTGAGACGAACTGGTCAATGTCTGATGCCCCCGCCAGGCGATCGACCTCTGAGTCCGATCTCTGTGAGGTCATGGTAGAAAAGGAGATGGAGATTCAGAGGTTGAAAGTCATGCTCGGCACAGGCAGATCTCGGTTCGGCCCTTTTGGGGGAGGAAGCCCCTCTATCTTGGGTTCCTCACCGACCCTCTTTCTGGAGAAGGTGAGGCCCACTGATGCGCAAAGCTCTATTGTCGGGATGTCTACACTAGCGATGCCGGTGGTGCCGGATGAGCACATTGGAGGATAGACCCGCTCGGTGGGGCTCGAGATGGTCCGTGTTACCCAAAAAAGTCCCACGAGAAACACTTAGGCTTGGATAAAAAGAACCGTTGTAATAATTTCTATTGTACTATGGCCATTCAAGGCGTTGTGATGAATGAAATTTGATTTTCCCGTCCCTCCGATTTGTAGGAAAACATAGGATGCCGCCTGTGGTGCAAGGCGAATGTCAAGCGCCCATGCTTTGTAGAAATGTTAGGGTGTGGCTCGAGGTCATTGTCGAGTGTCGAGCTCCCATACTTTGTAGAAAAGTTAGGGTGTGGCTCGAGGTCATTGCCGAGGGCCTAGTCCATAAAGCTTGAGAAAGCTAGGGCATTGCTCGAAGTCAATGCCGAGTATCGAGCCCCCATGCTTTGTAGGAAAGTTAGGGTGTGGCTTGAGGTCAATGTTGAGCGCCTAGCCCAAAAAGCTTGAGAAAGCTAGGGCATTGCTCGAGGTCAATGCCGAGTGTCGAGCCCCCATGCTTTATAAAAAAGTTAGGGTGTGGCTCGAGGTTATTGCCGAGCGCCTAGCTTATAAAGCTTGAGAAAGCTAGGGCATTACTCGAGGTCAGTGACGAGTGTCGAGCTCCCATGCTTTGTAGAAAAGTTAGGGTGTGCCGCAAGCACCGAAATTTGCACAAAAATGAAAAAAGAAGGGAAGAAAAAATAAAAAAATTACACTTTTTATTTACACAAAAAGGATGGGCACGTGGTGCCGATTACATGAGTTTCGGTTACAAAAGGAGTTTAGTCCCCTCCTTTGAGAAATTTGGTGAGGTGTTCCGCGGTCCAGGGCCTCTTTACTATCCTGTCCCCCAGGTCTTCGAGCCAGTATGTGCCAGGGCGTACCACTTCAGAGATCTTATATGGGCCCTCCAAATTAGGGGCCAACCTGATGCTGTTTTTTTTGGGTGTGGGGACAATAGGTGTGAGTTCTTGTAATTTGTGTAGCGAAAGATGTGGTTCTGGCATTGATCCAATCCTAGGCCGTAGGACCGGCTCGGGAGTAGCAGGAGAGAGGTGGAGGCCAAGTGCTCGGCTCGGATCCAGTAGCTCGGCTTGAATGAAGTAGCTCGGATAGGATCTTTGAGGCTCGGCTCGGACTCTTATACCTACACACTACCTAGAATCACCGGGAGAAATCACGGTGACATGCCCTCCGATGATCTAGTCTCGTATTCTGCCTCGTTGTTCGAGGCTGGGAAGTTTAGGCGAAGGGAATATTAGAGAATGAAGTTGTCGGGACCTTTGAGGATGACGCCCGTGCCGCTTCCCACTTCTCAAGACGAGCCATCGACATAAACTTCCCAGATTGGATCTGGCTCTTAAACGTCGAATGGCTCGGAGATAGTGTACTCTGTGATGAATTCTGCAAGGAACTGTCCCTTGATGGCTGTCCTGGGCTGGTGGCGATGTCGTACTGGCTCAGTTCGAACGACCACTTGACTAAGTGGCCGGAACTTTCGGGCTTATGGAGGATGGTATTAAGGGGCTGGTCCATAAGGACCTGAATAGAGCGGGCCTGGAAGTAAGGGCGGAGCTTTCACGGGGCCATTATCAGGGCATATGCCACCTTTTCCATCCTTGCATATCTTGTCTCGGCCGAGAGCAAGACTTTGCTCACATAGTAGAGAGGCTTCTGAACACCTTCTTCCCGGACGAGCACAGCACTGAGTGCGTTTTTCGAGGCTGTGAGGTACAGAAAGAGGGTTTCGCCTAGTTCGGGTTTGCTCAGGACTGGGGGGTTGGCAAGGTAGGACTTCGACTGGTCAAACGCCTGTTGCTGGGGGTCACCCCATTCGAAGTCTTTCGCTCTCCGCAATGCTTTGAAGAAGGGGAGGGACTTCTCTCCAGACTTGGAGAGGAAGCGGCCGATGGCCACTAGTCTTCCCATGAACCGTTGAACCTCATTAACGTTTCTGGGAAGGGTCATGTCGATTATTGTAATACCCCGTAATTTCTAATATGAGTATAATATATATATATATATATATATAAAGTGGGAGAAAGAAAAAGGTAAGGGGGGCATGGGAAATGAGAAAAACACACAACGTGATGTGTGTGTATGGCTTGGGGTGATGTCGTGATGACGTCACCAGGATGAAGGGGCCCACCCAGACTTGGATGAGAAAGAGCACAACATTGAAGCTGCTGTCTCTTTGAGTTGGTGACGTGGCAAAGGATGGGGCCACTAGGGCTTCTACTAATGTGCACGAGGATTAGTGAAGGAGATGAATTTGTATAGTTCCATAGCGGGAGTTACTAGATATAATTAAAATATAATTATAATTGTCTATGATCAAGAATCACCTAATTGGTTAACCACCATTTGAGAGACAACCTGTGGTGGGAAGTTGTACAACATAGTATATAATTTGTCTTCTAAAAATAGTAAAAATTGTCTGAGTGTTGGGGCAGGCCGTTACAAATGGTATCAGAGTCCACTTTCGACACCGAGTGTGGAAGAGGGCCTCAGTTTGATCCGCGGTGTTGAGAGTCACTGATCTCTGGGATCGGGTATGATCTGCGGTGTTGAGAGTCACCGATCTCCGGGATCGAGGACGATGCCACATCGGCTCGAAAGATCATATAATTTATCTTCTAAAAATAATAAAAATTGTCTGAGTATTGGGGCGGGACGTTACAAATGGTATCAGAGCCGACTTTCGACACCGGGTGTGGAAGAGGGCCTCAGTATGATCCGCGGTGTTGAGAGTCACTGATCTCCAGGATCGGGTATGATCTGCTGTGTTGAGAGTCACTGATCTTCGGGATCGAGGACGACGCCACATTGGCTAGAAAGAAGGATCTGCGCTAGATGGCATGCCCCGTACTCAGCATCCTTGCTTGACGTGGCATAGGAGGGACCCACTAGGGCTTCTACTAATGTGCACGGAGATTAGTGAAGGGGATGAATTTGTATAGTCTCATACCGGGAGTATACTAGATATAATTAAAATATAAATATAGTTGCCTATGATCAATAGTCACCTAATTGGTTAACCACCTTTTGAGAGACAGCCTTTGGTGGGCAAGTGTACTACATAGTATATAATTTGTCTTCCAAAAATAATAAAAATTGTCTGAGTATTGGGGTTGGGCATTACAATTATGGCCTGGATCTTCTCGGGATTTTCTCTATGCCGCACTGGCTAACGACGAACCCGAGAAATTTTCCCGAGGAGACGCCGAAGGCACACTTGGCAGGATTGGGCCTCATGTCGTGGGACCGAAGGACGCCAAAGGCTTCCTCAAGGTCGGCGACATGGTCCTACCCTTGTCGGCTCTTGAGGAGCATGTCGTCGACGTATACCTCCATGTTACAACCAATCTGATCAGAGCGTCAATGCTCGGGAGGGGAAAAGGATCTTTGGGGCACACCCTGTTAAGATCCATGAAGTCTATGCAGATCCTCCAGCTCCCGCTGGCCTTCCTGACCATCACGACGTTAGCCAGCCACTCGGGGTAGCTGACCTCTTGAATGAACCGGGTGGACAATAGCTTATCCACCTCCACTTTTACTGCTTGTTGCCTCTCCAGGGTGAACTTGTGCCGCTTTTGATGGATCGGCTTAGAGACCATGGTAACGCTTAGTCTGTGCATGATTAGGTCTTCGGAAATCTCGAGCATGTCGAACGGGGTCCAAGCGAAGAGGTCGATATTTCAGCGGACGCAATCAATAAGACCTGGCTTCAGGTCGGGGGAAAGGGTGCGGCTCACACGGAACCACTTAGACTTGTCTTCTACCTCGAATGAGACCTCCTCCAATTTGTCCGTAGGTTTCGACTTGGGCTGGCCGCTTTCAGGCGGAAGCTCATCTGCGTCAAGGGGGAACACCCCGCCTCTGACCGCGTTCATGTAGCACGAACATGCAGACTCCTGATTCCCTTTGACAATGCCGACCCCGAGGTCGGTGGGGAATTTCAACTTCAAGTGGTAGGTCGAGGGAACGGCCTGGAACGAGCAAAGGCCGGGTTGACCGAGGATGGCATTTAGGCCGCCTTGACATTGACTACCATGAAGTCTATTGATTCGGTCCGTATGACAGGAGTCGTTCCGGCTGTTACATCCAGCGTCACGATCCCTTCAATTTGCACTGGGATGCCCGAGAACCCATGTAGGGTGTACCCGGACGGCTTTAGCTTATCTCGGGGAAGCTTGAAGTTCTCAAATGCTTCCAAGAAGAGGATGTTGACTGAGCTTCCGTTGTCCACGAGAATTTGATGGACTTTGAAGTTTGTCATGACAAGGCTGATGATGAGGGTGTCGCAGTGTGGGAGCCGGATTCCCTCCAGGTCTTCTCCGGAGAAGGAGACCGACCGTTGCTGAATCTGGGGGAGGATGGTCTCGAAAAGAGTTAACCTCTCGGACGAAGGCCTTACGGAAAGTATTGAATTCCCCTCCCATGGGTCCACCATGGACGCAGTGTAGGATGACCTACCCCTCGGTTTCCTCGGGCTCGGGGTCCCGCACAGGTAGCCGGTTGACCGTTTGAGGGGGAGGCAAAGGCCTCGGATTCTTCGGATCCCTCCGATCTTTTGGGTTATCCCAGGTAAACTCCCTCAGGTACCCTCACTGGATGAGGTCCTCGATCTCGTATTTGAGGACCCGACAGTTGTCCGTTTCGTGCCCATTGTCTTGGTGGAAGCGGCAGTAGAACCTCTGGTCCCGCTTCTTGTTGTTGCTTGGTCGGGGAGGGAGTCAGACGATACCTTTATCCTCAATCTCCATCAGGATTGCCGACACATTCTGGGTCAACAGGGTATACCTCTCAAATCGAGGGACCGGAGGAATTCTCTTGAGACTGACTTCCTCTTTTGTGACTTTCTTGACAGGCTCAATGTCGTCTGCATTCCGCTTTCCCTTGGCAGGGGCTTCTTTGGTGTCCTCAGGGTTTAGGGCCTCATCCGCTCGAATGTACTTCTCGACCCTGTTGAGCAGGTCGGGAAAGTCGACGGGTGGTTTTTTGGCCAAGGAAGCCTTAAGCTGACCGTGCCGAACGTTGTGTCGGAAAGCTGCTGAGACGACGCCCGCATCGAGGGAGGAGACAGACCTCACCTCGGCAGTGAACCTCTGAACGAACTTGCGGAGTGACTCCCCTTGCTTTTGTCTGAGGTCCAGAAGGGACGCGCTCGTCTTCTTGACCTTTCTGCTGGTCACAAAGTGGGCTAGAAAGTTTGCTTCCAACTGGTCGAACGAGAAGACTAAGCCGGGGGTGAGTTTCAAGAACCATTCCCGAGTCGGACAACGAATGGTGGCAAAAAAGGGCAGCATAGGAGGGAATCTGAAGCGCTGTGAATCATCATGAGGGTTTTGAACCCCCCATGTGATCAGCAGGATTACCCTCGTCGTTGTATGTCTCTAATTGGGGAGGCCTAAAATTTCTAGGGATTTTGGCTTCCAAGATTTGAGTGGAAAATGGGGATCGGGTCGACCTATAACCATGGCCTGGAATTGGCCCGCCCTCGCCGAGATGGGTGAGGCGGCTCTCCATCTCTCAGAGGCGTCGAAGGACAACGTCTTCTTGTTCAAGCAAGTGTGTCAATCTGTGGGATTCGCTGCCCCGGGCTTCTGGCTGAGGGATGGAGTCGTTGCGAGCCTTAGTCCTAGGATCGCCTCGAATCGCCTGGAGGACCTCGTCTCTAAAATTCTGAAACTCGGCCCTCGTGATTGGGGCTTGCCCCACCGGGTCACGCGATGGTTGAGGTCCTCGGGGTGAGCGGTTGTGTCCCAGCTCCCATTCTGGGATCGGCTACCTGCCATGGTTCGGGATCGAGTTGGAAGCGGCCCCTCCCCTGGTTCGACTGGCTTGCCGATTTTGGATGAAGCGCCGCAAGTCAGTTGCGACTGAGTGAGAAGCGCCGGGTTCGAATCCAACTGCGCCATTGACCTGCGGTTGATTAGAGCCCTGGGCGTTCCTGCGGCTGTGATGGGGAGGAGGATCAGGATGTCGTCCGTAGGTGATGGCCCTCCTTGCTTTCGGAGCCATGAAAAAGCTCGGACTTGAGATGACATCCCCGGCTGCCAACCTGATGTTGTTTGTTTTTGGGGTGTGAGGGCAACAGGTGTGAGTTCTTGTAATTTGTCTAGCGGGAGATGTGGTACTAGCGTTGATCCGATCCTAGGCCGTAGGACCGGCTTGGGAGTAGCAAGAGAGAAGTGGAGGCCGGGTGCTCGGCTCGGATCTTCGAGGCTCCGCTCGGATTCTTGTACCTACACACTGCCAAGAAACACCGGGAGAAGGCCCGACGACAGGCCCACCAATGATCTATTCAGTCACCGAGAAAGCAACGATATCTAGGGTTCAGGTGAGGAAAAGTTTATTACCTCTTAAAGGAAGGAAGGGGTCTTGTATTTATAGGCAGGGGCTAACGGGTCTCTGGCCTTGATGGGCCGGGTTGGACCTGTTAGCCAGTGGGCCTAAGCTGGCAGAAGCCTGTTAGACCCGTTTGGTCTGATAATCACAGGAGAGCAAAATCTGAGGAGATCTGATGGCCCAGATGGGGCTACATCATCCACCCCATATCACTATATTTACTACATTTAAAAAATAATAACGACTTCAGTTATTCAGAAATTGATTATGAGTAATCTATTCTACACAAGAATTGCTTTTCATCGAACTACTTCCTTCGCCTCGTAATATAAATATAAGTCATTCTATTAGTTTTTTTGTCTCATGCATAGGTTGTTTTAGATTTTCTAGTAGTAGCATTTTTAAAGCTACAATAATATTATTTTTTGTGAGCCTTCAATATTGTTCATATGTAGTTATTTAATATTTCACTAATGGTGGCAATTGGTCCAAACCCGAATCAGATCTGTCTAGTCCGACCCAATAATTAACAGATTTGAGCTAATAATTTTCATTTCGGGCTGGGCTCGGACTAAATTGTTTAGGCCTGAGGAAAATTCGGGCTGGACTCAAGCGCAAGTGTTTAGGGTCGATAGGGCCCAAATCAAATTTTTATATGTGCATGTGCATATTTTTTTATACATCATATATATTTATGTATAATTTTTTTAGAGAGAATATTTTTGTAAATAAGTTGAAATGCGTGTTAAAGTTATAGATAGAAAAATAATATCTTGTATATATAAAATTGAATGAAAATAGAAAAATTAGATGTCAATACTTTAAAGTTTATAGTATTCCTATTATTGTTAAATTTTTTATCGTATATTATTCTTGATATAGTTTTAATTTGTGGGAGAGTTATATATTAGAACATGCACAAGTAGTTTGGGACTATGCCTGAACCTATTTTCAGGCCTAATTCGGGCCCTGGACTCGGGCCTAAGTTTTTATGTCCGAAGAAAAATTGGGTCAGGTTCGGACCTATGTTTTTAACTTTTGGCTCGGATCCGGACCTATATGGGTCCGGCCCAAATTCGAACCGTTATCAGCCCTACTAAAATATTACTAACTCATTTAAGAGAATGACAGGTTTGATATTTTATAATAGCTAGTTCAAGAACTTCAATAATCAAGAATGTCTATTATTTTTACGGCTTTGTTAATATGATTGTAAACACTTTCTTTAAGAAAATTATGAGCGTAAACACCTAGAATGATGACTTTTGTTACTAGACGGGAGGGATGATAACATAGAAATTGCATGCCTTTATGAATCTGCTTGTCTGATTTGTGTTTACACATTAACTCTAGCAATTACCAGTTTCGCGGATGAAAGTGACTCATAGCAGGCTTAATATTAGTCGTTTAAGGGCCCGTTGGTTTCATCGCAAAATGACTTTTGGAGTTTAAAATAAAGTTACTTTAAAGCTGTGTTTGGTACGATTGTTTTGAAAATTCGTTTTAAACATAATTTTTCAAAAAAAAAAATTATAAAGTTGTTTTTTTTGATTTCCAAAAACAGAGTATTGTTTGTTAAACTTTTTTTATAAAATAATTTTTTTAAAATTAAAATATAAAAGGCGTTTGGTAAACTGTATACAGTATGTATGTATATATATATTCCATATTTATGTATATATATACACATAAATACTTTATATTGTATACTATCTATATAATAAAACACAAAGAAGGCTATCAAGTGACTCTCCTTCAATCCCTCAAAGAATCAAAGGTCAGATCTAACCTCACAAAACATATTTTCCGCCCTAAAAGTTTCTCCCCAAAACTCAAATTCAAATTCCCTACCCAAAACAACTCCTATATTTATTTAATTATTTTTTTTTTCTCTCTCTCTCCCTCCTTCTATTAAAAAAATAAAGAAAATAAAAATTATAAAAATTATAAAAAATTAAAAAATTTAAAAACTAAAAAAATTAATGATTTAAAAACTCTAAAAATAATTCAAAAAAAAAATCATATAATATGTTTTTTGCTGGACCCCAAAAGTTTCTCATATAATATGTTTGCTACTTCAATTAATTTGCTGGATCTCCAAAACTATTTTATATGATCAAATAAAGTGCATCGTTCTGAAAACGTGTCGTAGGCACGTGTCAACGGGCAAACCTAGTTATATATAATATATGTACGGGTTTGGTTGTATGTATATACGGTATATATACTCTGATACATAAATGTTGTATACATATACATACATACATATTGATACAAACATTCTGATATATAATAATATATAATAATTATAATAATATATATGTAATAATAAAATATTATAATTATATATATAACAATTTATTATAATAATAATAATAATAATAATAATAATTATTATTATTATTATTATTATTATAATTATAATAATATATATGTAATAATAATGTATTATAATTATATGATAACAATATATTATATAATAATATATATAATAATATATAATAATAATAATAACAATAATATATTATGTAATAATAAATATAATAATTATACATATAATAATATAAAATATATTATATAATAATAATAATAATAATAATAATAATAATAATAATAATAATAATAATAATAATAATAATATATACATACTATTATATATACATACATATACATATATACTGTATACGTACATAATGTATACATATATATATATACATATATAAATACAGTATGTTGGTTGGGAAATGAAAAAACTTATCTCAGAAAACATGTTTTTTCTGTTTTCAAAAAACTCATTTTAAACATAGGTTTTGAGTGTGAAATTTTTAAATGAGTTTTTGAAAAATTTGTATCCAAATAAAATTACCTTATGTTTTGATTTTAAAAACTGAAAACTGTTTTTAAAATTCGATCCAAACGCACCCTAGACTCTAAAAGTCATTTTGGGTTGAAAATAAGCCCAACCAAATGGGCCCTAATTCCGCCCTGCAATGTATCATCTATCATTGATTTAAATTACAAGAATATATATCTTAAGCTAATAAGTCTATCCCATCTCTCCTTTCTCTATTCTGAAATAGAGAAAAAAGAGCAAAAGTAGGAATTGACACGTGCAACCCACACCAATTGCCAAAACATAATTAATTAAAAAAACAAAAAAAAACATTTCCTCTTCCACATCTCTCCAAAACCCACAAACCCTAACTCTCCATACCCCAAAACCCATCCACAACTCCTCACCCGTCCATCCTTACTGCCGCCCGTCACCCACCCCTGCCCCTGCCCTGATCCCGCCCTTCTCTACCCTCCATCGTCGCCGTTCGTCGTCGATCCCGCCCCGACCCCTGCCTGTCTCCACATATATTTCGCCGGTACGGTCCTCTTCATCTTCGTCGTCTTCTTCTCTCTCATTCAATCCCAAAAATCCCTCCGTTCCCCCCCCCCAAAAGTAAAACCCTCCAAGGGTTTGATCATTTCATTTAATTTTAGAACTTTTTTAGTGAGAGAATCTTTATTATTATAACAAGTTAGTAGTAGTCAACTAAAAAGGCCGTAATAATTGAGAGATTTTCTAAAATTAGTTAACTAATAACAGATATGTTGTTTTAAAGAAAATACGAAATATAGCCACTATATATTTTGTTAATAAAAAAGTAACAAAATTGTTACTAAAGAGGGAGAGAAAGATGTAGCCGAATCTAAGTGTTTTGGCTCTTTATTCATAACATATATATATGGAGGAAGTTAGGGTTAAGGTTTGGTAGTGTAATTGGACCGACACTAGAATAGGTGGGCTTGGGCCATCACCTTAATAGGTGGGCATCCACCTAATAGGTGATCACCGTTTCACAACACTCTCCCTTGGAGGCACACTTCAAAACATTGCCTCATTAAAAAATTTCCTAAAGAAAACCCCACATTTGGGAAAAATCCGTAGTGAAAGAAAATAGTATAACTATTCTTTAGGAATATGATTCTTCATGAATCTAAGTGCGTGTGACTTACATTGCCTCATAAAAAACCTTTCGAAGAAAAAAAAAACATCATCGAAGCAAAAGAGTACAATGCGCCAAAAACATTCTTCAGGATGTCTCACCTGCAGGATGCTTGCACTGACAGGATGCTCCCCCTAAAAAACACTAAAATTTATTACATTTAGTTCTAACATCAACTTAAATGAAAATTCACCCTCCCAAAATAATACATTTGGTCATTACATCTCAACCCAAAAATTTACCAGCATATATATTTATACGCCTATCTGTTGAACTCTTTTCATGCCAGTCTGGTTTACTAACTTTTGAAATTTGGACTTTGGGAAAGATTTTGTGAAGAGATCTGCAAGGTTCTGTGAGGACTTGATCTGCTTTACATTAATTACCTTTTCTTCTTGAAGCTGGTGGGTGAAGAAATTTTTTATGAGATGTGCTTCGTCATATTTCCTTTGGTGAAACCTTCTTGAATTTGTTTTATAAAGGCTGTATTATCCTCATAAATAGTTGTAGGCTTGTTTGTGACTTCTAGGAGCCCGCAACTCCTCCTGATATGCTGAACTTGAGACATTAACTATACACATTCTTTACTTGCTTCATGAAGTGTTAGTATCTCATAATGATTGGTCGATGTTGCTGCAATTATTTGTTTGACTGATCTCCATGATATAGTTGCACCAGTGTTAACAAAAAAATATCATGTTTGTGATCTCCCCTTATGTGGACCAGATAAATAACCTACATCTATATATCCAACAATGCCAGTACATTCGCATGAATAATATAAACCAAGATCTAATGTAACCCATGTTTCTGTTAATACGTATTTTTCATGTATTTTTCTGTATTTCAAATTCTTAGAATCTTGTAACTAATTATTCTTAAATGATTATCGATTTTCAACCTAAAATATATTTCATTCTAGTGATTTTGATATGAAACTCAAATATTGAATCTTTTAATTTTGATCAATTATTTTGAACCAATTTATTTATTCGATTACTTTTCTATAATTATATATATATATATATATATATATATATATATATATATATATATATATATATATATATATATATATATATATATCCTTTCATTTAATTAGTACTTCAAGCCTAAGCCCAATTAATATTAACATTTCTTTTATTCAAACTATTTAATTGAAGTCTAAGCCCAATTGTCTAATTATTTAGTATGAGCCCAATTCTATAATTTAAATTATTAGATTGTTCTGAGCCCAACCCAAGTCTATCTCTTTTTAAATCCCAAACCCAAACCCATTAACCAAATTTTCCCTTAATCTATGTTGACCAGATCAATTCTACTCCACATTCAAATCCCCAAAAACTTGAAAATTGAATCCCAAGTTTTTAGCCCCAAAATCCTTCCTCATTAATATGGTTGTTATAACAATTTTATTACCTTTTAAATCTCCTCCATACAATCAGCCGTTGATTCCCGTAACCCCCTCCTCCCTATAATCTCTCCCCTCTTTATTATTATATTATTATTATACATTATTTGAATATTGAATATAACCACTCTCTTTTCCCGTTATTCTCTCTCCCCCTTTGGTTTTCCCCCCCAGCAAACTCAAACAAAAACAACCAAAAACACCAACTTCATCTTCCTCCTCACGACCCCCTTTTCCCGCTCATCCCCTTCGTCTTCCTCCTTCACCCTCTGACCTCCACTCCACACCGTATCCTCGTCGCCTGCAAGTGCCTCCCGTTCTCCCCTCTGTAGTGCCATCAAGGCCCTATCGCCATCTCCGCCCGCCCCCTTCGTCCTCCTCTCCGCTCAAGACCCCCGAAGCACCCCTTCCTCATCGACTGCACCCCGTCAAGCTCGCCCCACCATCGTCTTTCTCCTCGTCATCCAGTTGCTCATCACCTTCATCCCAATCATCTCTTTCGCTCGAACCTCGCTCGAACCCATCGCCACACCTTCGTCATCCGTCTCCGCTCGTCGCCATCTTCTTCATCCTCCCCGTCCACCCTGCAACCACCACAGATCCCTCGCCCTTCATCGCATCGTCGAACACTCGAATTCCCTACCGTTCCGTCCTCCCTATTTTCGGAAGCGAAAACAGAGTGCTCGGGCTCTCGCCGCTGCATCGCTCCCCGACTGCCAGCACTCCAGTCGCGCCACCCCTCTGTTCCTCTTGACGCTGCAACCACCCAGTTGCCACGAGCATCACCTCACCGTTTCCCTTTTCCGCGCTCTCTCTCTCTGTCAATTCAAGAAGAAGGAACGGGAGTGGGTGTTTTGCTGTTCGGTGTTTAGAATGGGAGATCGTTGGTGTTTGCTGCTTTGGGATAACGAGATTGGTTGGATTTGGCGTGTGCTGTTCTGTGTGGAAAGGATCACTCCTTGCTGTTGGTTGTTTGTGTGATAAGGGATCCGATCCGGGGTGTTCTTGTTCTGGAATTTGAGTGGAGTTACTGTTGCTGTTCCGCACGTAGGGCACACGTGCTTGCTTTTCCCCATGGTTGTGCTTCATTATCCGGGATTCTGATCCCGTTATTCTCGTTCACGTCGGAATTGTCAAATCAGGCAAGTATCTCTTGTACAAATTTATTTGTTCAAGTACAAGCTTTCTTTGTAAAAATACCGCAAGTATATTCTTTGACTCTAATTCGCATTCACCGATTGAATTGAAATTTGTTGCTACACTTAATCCGTCGATCTCGTATTCGCATATGATCGCGAATACTTTATTGTCATATGCATTACACGAAGACGATAATACAAATATATGTACTTTTAGGGTTATACATGTTGGTGTAAATGATTATTTTACCCATGATAATAGTTTGAATGTTGTTGTAATATCTTTTATTCTTGGTTAAGTTTTATACATGTCATCAATCACTTTGTAGTTGCATTACTGTTTTATATAACCCGAAAATACTGTTGACCTAGACTTGTAATAGAAATTAGACCCAAATATGACATTAAAACTGCAAGCTTAGTATCTCATGACTCAGAACATATTTCATGCATAATTCCTTGATGTTTCCTGTCCATATCTTGACATCGTTCTCATTGCATTATGATCATGTTAAATTGAAATAAAATTTACAAGCCAGGGTAAAAGAAGAAAGATTTAAGTAGTGGGCAATATAGAAGAGCGTACTTGGACGGGAGCTTGTGGTTTCCCGATGCAAGTTGCAAGTTTGCGAATTACAAGTTTACATATAAATCATGCTACAAGTTTACACTTTACATGTTTCACGTTACAAGTTTGCACGTATCTCGAACAAGATACAATTGATATGTTTTTTCTGAGTACGTTACCTATAAAACACACCACTAAGTCTAAACGTAACTGATTGTATGTAGAAACCATGTAGTAAAAGTATGGATGCATGAAGTGCTACCTAGATAGAATCAAACATTAGACTTAAGATTAACACGTGCACTTGCATAATCAAACTACATGTACATATTCCTGTTGACTTGTTTACTCGCTTACTTGTTGACATGCCACTTGTTTCATAATGCCTTGTTCATAATCATGTTTACATATTGCATTTCCCCTATTTTATAATTCTCGATTCCTTTCTCTTTTCCTGTTTTCTTTTGTTTTGTTTTGTACTTGTCCTCTTAGCTTGTACCACTTGCGGTCCATGACTTGTATTAACAGGCGTCTTCTTGTTTCTTTTTTTTTCTTTTATAATAATGTACTTGCAGGCCTAGATGGAGAGTTACCAGAAGGTGTTGCTGAGAAAGTGTTTTAGTTTTGTTAATTATCATGTCATCTTAGTTCATGTTTTATTTATATTACTCTTTTTTGTATTTCGGGCTTATTTGACCCGTAACTACTTGTATTTTCCTGTTGTTGGTTATATTATGGACTATGTCATGAACTTTCATTAGCATATTGTGATTTTACATGTCTGCGTAGTTTATTTTGTTATCTTATTGTTGAGTACCTATACAGCTTATGAATGGTGTTTTCGTATCATTCGCTGGGCCTTAGTCATGGACTCGTATTCCTGTATCTTTGGAAAGCGGGGTATGACAGAGTTTTTAGTGGTATCAGAGCTCAGGTTTGGCTAATGCGTTAGTTTGACTAATACATTAGACAGGCTTGACTTAACCAGGTTAACTCAACAACATGTACACCACGTTGATCACATGGATAATGAATAACCAACATATAATCTGGATGTACTTCTTCTCCCCGTGCTGGAGATGACCAGCCTGATGAGCCCACCCTTGCATATATTATGGAAATGCTTAGGAGGGGTGCCTCTTCTTCCGGCCAGCCGAAAGAGCATACTATTGCTCAAGTGATGCAAATGTAGCGTGAGCAGAATGAGCTTCTGATGCAACAGATGATGCAGATGCAGCAGGAGCATGCAGAACTGATGAGGGTAGCTTTGGGAGCTGCCAACGGGGGGGCCGTCGTACCTGTGCCCGAGGTGCTACCATCAAGACATGGCAATGTAGCAGACTTCATGAGGCTACGTCCAGACAAGTTCTTGGGCACGGAAGGTCCGCTTGAATCCGAGCAATGGCTTATCCGGACTGAACAGCTATTAATTGCAGCACAGATAGCAGATGTTGATCGTATGGATGTCGTGAGCATCTAGCTGGTTGACCTTGCCCACATCTGGTGGTGAGCTGAGATGGAACGGCTAGGGCGCCCCATCGCCTAGGCCACCTTTAGAGAGGGCTTTCTCACGAAGTTCTTTCCCGATGTAATAAGGAATGAAATGGAGCGGTAATTTGTTGCGCTCACTCAGGTTCGTCAGATAGTGTTTATTATGCACTTCTTCATTGTTATTTATATATATATATCCACGTTTAGCTAAAACACTGCCTTGAATCAGGGGAATCGGATCGTAGACGAGTATGCTGCGGAATTCACCCGACTGAGCCGCTTTGCCTCTACCAGTGGTGGCGAATGATAGGGATAAGGGCCGCTATTTTATGTTGGGCTTGGACATTGAGATTCAAGATCGCCTAGCTGCATTACAACTCCGGTCCTATACTGACATCCTGGAGGCAGCCAGAAGCCAGGAACAGACTAGTACGAGGAAGCATGCTATGCAGCGTTCTATCTCGCACCCCGTTGCTGTTAGACCTATTGGTGGACCAATTCGGAAGCCAGCCCCCGCTACTGCAAGTTCAATGCCTTACCCACTTGCTACTCCGAAGAGGGATTTGATCTATGACTATTGCCAAAAAGCCGGTCACATACGTAAAGACTGTCGGTTGGCGAATCGTCAATGCTTCGCTTGTGGATCTCGTGGCCATGTACTCCGGGATTGTCCACGGGCAAGAAATGGTCCAGCCACCGGAGGGCCGATCCAGCAGAAAGCACCAGTTCGAGGACCACCACTCCCCCTACAGCAACAAGACTATGGTCAGAGGTCCGTAGCTCCTGGGAGAGGGCAGGCCTACAACTTGATTGTAGAGGAAGCAGTGACAGCTGAAGATATTATCGTAGGTATATTGCAGTTTGTTATTTTGTCATCTTCCTGTCTTTTTTTTTTTCCTTGCATCACTTACTTCTGCATACTTTCTTGTACATGCACATTTTCGATTATATTCTTAGACTCAACCTTAGTATTATCTTAGCTCACTCATTTCCTGCTCATGTCTTATTTGATCCCGATGTCCACCACTCGTTTCTTTTCATTGTTTCTTGCTTCTCAATCTTTTGGGTGTTACACTTACTCTGTCGTATGTACCTCCTAAGTAAATTTCAAGGATGAAATTTTGTTATAAGGTGGGTAGGATTGTAACTCCTGTTCCCGTTAATACGTATTTTTCATGTGTTTTTCCGTATTTCAAATTCTTCGTATCTTGTAATTAATTATTCTAAAATGATTATCGATTTTCAACCTAAAATATATTTCATTCTAGTGATTTTGATATGAAACTCAAATATTGAATCTTTTAATTTTGATCAATTATTTTGAACCAATTTATTTATTCGATTACTTATATATATATATATATATATCCTTTCATTTAATTAATACTTGAAGCCTAAGCCCAATTAATATTAACATTTTTTTTTATTCAAACTATTTAATTGAAATCTAAGCCCAATTGTCTAATTATTTAGTATGAGCCCAATTCTATAATTTAAATTATTAGATTGTTCTAAGCCCAACCCAAGCCCATCTCTTTTTAGATCCCAAACCCAAACCCATTAACCCAATTTCTCTTTAATCTATGTTGACCAGATCAATTCTACTCCATATTCAAATCCCCAAAAATTTGAAAATTGAATCCCAAGTTTTCAGCCCCAAAATCCCTCCTCATTAATGTGGCTGTTACAACAATTTTATTACCTTTTAAATCTCCTCCACACAATCAGCCATTGATTCCCGTAACCCCCTCCTCCCTATAATCTCTCCCCTATTTATTATTATATTATTATTATACATTATTTGAATATTGAATATAACCACTCTCTCTCCCTGTTATTCTCTCTCCCCTTCTGGTTTTTCCCCCACAGAAAACTCAAAACAAAAACAACCAAAAACACCAACTTCATCTTCCTCCTCACGCCCCCTTTTCTCGCTCATCCCTTTCGTCTTCCTCCTTCACCCTCGACCTCCACTCCACACTGTATCCTCGTCGCCTGCAAGTGCCTCCCGCTCTCCCCTCCGCAGCACCATCAAGGCCCTGTCGCCATCTCCGCCTGCCCCCTTTCATCCTCCTCTCTGCTCAAGACCCCCGATGCACCCCTTCCTCGTCGACTACACCCCGTCAAGCTCGCCCCACCATCGTCTTTCTCCTCATCATCCAGTCGCTCATCGCCTTCATCCATGTCGTCTCTCTCACTCGAACCTCGCTCGAACCCATTGCCGCACCTTCGTCATCCGCCTTTGCTCGTCTCCATCGTCTTCATCCTCCCCGTCCACCCTGCAACCACCACAGATCCCTCGCCCTTTGTCGTCATCGTCGAGCGCTCGAATTCCCCATCATTTCGTCCTCCCTATTTTCGAAAGCAAAAATAGAGCGCTCGAGCTCTCACTGCTACGTCGCTCCCCGACCGCCAGCACTCTAGTCGCGCCACCCCTCTATTCCTCTCGACCCCACGACCACCCAGTCGCCGCGAGCGTTGCCTCGCCATTTCCCTTTTTCGTACTCTCTCTCTCTCTGTCGATTGAAGAAGAAGGAATGGGAGTGGGTGTTTTGCTGTTCGGTGTTTAGAAGGGGAGATCGATGGTGTTTGGTGTTTTGGGAGAACGGGATTGGTTGGATTTGGCGTGTGCTGTTCTGTGTGGAAAGGATCACTCCTTGCTGTTGGCTGTTTGTGTGATAGGGGATCCGATCCTGAGTGTTTCTATTCTGGAATCTGAGTGGAGTTACTGTTGCTGTTCCGCACGTAGGGTGCACGTGCTTGCTTTTCCCTGTGGTTGTGCTTTGTTATCCGGGAGTCTGATCCTTTTATTCTCTCGTTCACATCGAAATCGTCAAATCAGGCAAGTATCTCTTGTACAAATTCGTTTGTTCTAGTACACGCTTTCATTGCAAAAATACCGCAAGTATATTCTTTGACTCTAATTCGTATTTACCGGTTGAATTGAAATATGTTGCTACACTTAATCCGTCGATCCCGTATTCGCATATGATCGCGAATACTTTAATGTCATATGCATTACACTAACACGATGATACAAACATATGTACTTTTAGGATTATACATGTTGGTGTGAATGATTATTTTAACCATGATAATAGTTTGAATGTTGTTGTCATATCTTTTTATTCTTGGTTAAGTTTTATACATGTCATCAATCACTTTGTAGTTGCATTATTATTTTATATAACCCGAAAATACTGTTGAACCAGACTTGTAATAGTAATTAGACCTAGATATGACATTAAAACTGCAGGCTTCGTATCTTATGACTTAGAACATATTTCATGCATAATTCCTTGATATTTTTTCTCTATATCTTGACATCGTTTTCATTACATTATGATCATGTTAAATTGAAATAAAATTTACAAGCCGGGGTATAAGGAGAAAGATTTAAGTAGTGGGCAATATAGAAGAGCGTACTCGGACGGGAGCTCGTGGTTTTCCGATGCAAGTTGCAAGTTTACATGTTGCAAGTTTGTGAATTACAAGTTTACATGTTTCACGCTACAAGTTTACTCTTTGCATGTTTCACGTTACAAGTTTGCACGTATCTCGAACAAGATACAATTGACATGTTTTTTCCGAATATGTTACCTATAGAACCCACCACTAAGTCTAAACGTAACTGATTATACATAGTAACCATGTAGTAAAAGTATAGATGCATAAAGTGCTACCTAGATAGAATCAAATATTAGACTTAAGATTAACACGTGCACTTGCATAATCCAACTATATGTACATATTCCTGCTGACTTGTTTACTCGCTTACTTGATGCCACTTGTTCTATAATGCCTTGTTCATAATCATGTTTACATATTGCATTTTCCCTATTTCACGATTCTCGATTCCTTGCTCTTTTCCTGTTTTCTTTTGTTTTGTTTTATACTTATCCCCATAACTTGTACCACTTGCGACCCGTGACTTGTATTAACGGGCGTCTTCTTGTTTTTTTTTCTTTTGTAATAATGTACTCGCAGGCCTAGATGGAGAGTTACCAGAAGGTATTGCTGAACAAGTATTTTAGTTTTGTTAATTATCATGTCATCTTAGTTCATGTTTTATTTATGTTATTCTTTTTTGTATTTCGGGCTTGTTTGACCCGTAACTACTTGTATTTCCCAGTAGTTGGTTATGTTATGGACTATGTCATGAACTTTCACTATCATATTGTGATTTTACATACCTGCGTGATTTATTTTGTTATCTAGTTGTTGAGTACCTGTACAGCTTATGAATGGTGTTTTCGCATCATTCGCTGGGCCTTAGTCATGGACTTGTATTCCCATATTTTTGGAAAGCGGGGCGTGACATCTAATGTACTGTGCTAAATAAAAGAGTGTCTATTGCACTCAAATATGGTACTTTAGGACCTAAAATATCTTTATTTTGTTCTTGTAATGCCCCGATTTTCATTTAATGAAAAATTATTTTATTTTGCACGTAGTGTGCACGTGCAATATTTTTGGTTGAATTAAATGTTATGATTATTTTCATTATGATGAGTATAAATATTTAAATATGTGCTTTTAATTATTTTATACAAAGCCTTCTTTCAATTAGACAAAAAAAAGCCTTTCTTCTTAAATCCCAAAATTTAATTCATTTATTTTCTTTTATAATTATTATTTTGGCCCATAAACTAAAGCCCATGAGCTATTTTATTTTTAAATACAACTTGTAATGTAGGATACAATTTAAAGATTATTTTTATGTAAAACATAATGTACAAATTTTTAAATGGAGACCAAGTTGCATACACGTGCACTACACGTACACGTGCATATGCACACTTGCTTGGCCGGTTGTGCTTTAGGAGGGAAATCAAAATTTGAGTGGAGTCATGATGGAGGTGGTTACTTGATTATGGGTAGTTAGTGTAACTCTTCCTTAAATCTAAGCCATTTGTTCCTAACTCCTACTTCAATCTTAGCCATCCATTCTCCTATTTTTTTAGTATAAATACCCCCCCCCCCCCCCTTTCGCTAGTATTCTTGTGCTAAATTTTTCTTCCAAACCTATAGTTCTAAATACAATATCTAGTAGTTAGTAAGTGAGTAAAAGATTGAGTTTGTGTGTGGGAGTTGTGCTTGCAACAAGAGGGGAGGCCGGCATCATCAATGGAAGGAGCTCTCGGTTGGTGTGCTTGGAGGCTCGAGTGCGCGCTTCTAGGTGGAGGATCGTTCGTTTGTAAGGACATTCGTTTAGGAGGTTGCTAAGTTGTACTTTTCTTCAATAAGATGGGTAAATTTTCTATATTTCTAATTAGAAATGCATGCTAGATTGAATGGAAGGAATGAAGCATGAAAAGATTAATAAGAGTACACATTTAATTGGAAAAATGAGCTAAATTGATTGAATTGTTGATATGAAATTGCATGTGGCTCTATTATTAAAAATCAAGTTGTGTGCGATATAATCATGGCTATGAATTGTGTAAAGAAACCTTCGTTATTAGCATTAAAAATTTATGTGCAAAAATTAGTGGATTGACAACGTTGCTTTATGTGCTAAAATAGAATTTTTGTTACGACGGTGTAATGAATGAATTAGGATGCAATTGTTATGTTTGTGAAATGATTAAGAGCAGAAAATTGGTGTAGAGATTAGTGAAATTAAAATGTCGAAAGAGAATGTATTAGTAGTAGTATATCAAATTAACCAAATTGTATGGTAGATATGTGTTAATTATTGGAAAAAATATGTTTAATCATTTCAGAAAAAAAAAATTTATATACTGGGGTATAATTCATGATGGAAATGATTAATCTAGAATTTTTACAGTTTGTTAGTAAGAGCATTTTGAATTGAGATTTTGATGAACATCGAAATATTTTAAATAACAGAGAGCATTGATTTAAATAAATTTCGAGTGGTACTAGTGACAACCCGAGCCCATAGCTCGAGTGGTCGGATCACTCTTAATCGCTACAGTATACATGGGGGATTCTCCGAGGTCGAGGGATCGAATCCCGTTGACACCATTCCTTTTGTTTCGGACATTTTTTTAAAATAAATCAGTTCTGCCGAGAGCATTTAATGCTCTCGCCCTCTCTTCTAAACGTGTGCAGCACTCGGCCTAGTGGCCTGTGCTTTTGGTTGGGTTCCCTGTGGTCGCTAGTTCGACTCTGGGCCTCGGCTGTGTGTTTATATTGTGGGAAAAATAATTTTTTGGGTGTTTTATTGATCAAAAAAAAATATGGAAAAAATATGATTATTATCTTAAAAATATGTGGAGTTTATGAAAAATAATTTGAGGATTATTTGCATGAAGTGGAGTATGTTTAGAGAATAAAAGTATAATTTAGAACTATAAGTTCTACACTTGCATTTTATAAAGTTGTACTTTGCAAATAGACTTAAAATAAAATAATAGAAAAGAAGTGGAATAAAGGTAGAGATTATATTGTGAAGTGATGTGAATTATTCTCAATGGAGAATAGTGCGACAAATTATGAAGTGTAAATGTCCATATTTGATTGAATAATTAGTGATGTGGGTTTTTATTATACTATGAGTTACATGATGAATAGTTGAATTTAATGTATAATTATGGACTATTGAACAATTTAGAAATCATGATTGGAAAAGAAAAATACTTTTGAGTATGATAACTCAACATGTGAACTTATGAGTTGGAAACGCTCAACTTTAAAAATTGTGAGTTGGAATTGAAACAAAAGAGTAGCTAAGTCTCCCCCGGCAATTGAAAAGAAATGAAATGAAATTTGAAATGAAAGACCAAGGTTGGTCATGTTTGAATGAATGAATAAGTCCGGTTTAGTAGAGAGGCTAACTCTAGTTCTTTGATTTTGTTCATGATTCTATTTCATTAGAACTAAGGATTAGTTACATAGTGAAGATGTGACGAAAGTGAGAGAAAAACAATGAGTATGAGGGCCATTGGATTAGCGGCGAGAGCGTATCCCAGGATGTCCCATGATGAGTCATGATAGGGCGTGGATACCGCTCCAGAGTACCGTCCCGGTGGCGACGCTCGTGGGATGTTCGAAGACTACGGGTGGTGTCATGTCTATGGTAAGAGCTGAATTACCACAGGATGCCTGCATGATGAGTCATGTGTCAGTGCATTGGGATTCCCTCCAGGGCGCCTAGACATGAGTTTGTAGGTCAGAAAACATCTAGGATACTTACCGTAGTTACAGTAGTAGAGTAAGTCATGACGAGGGATTGAACCCTACAAGATGAAGAACGATTAAGGGCTTGCCCTCGAACCTATGTAGTATGGGATGCATAGAATCCGAACAAGTGTGCATTAGTGTCATATAATATAAATAACTGCATTAAGGACTAAGTGCACAATCACAACACGACATCATTAGGGTATTCCCTTTAGTTTGATATGTGACAAGTTTGTATTTGTTAAATATGAAAAATGAGTTATACTATTTCCGGCATAGAGAGGATGGCTGTGTATAATGTTCGTCGGTTGAATAAACTGACGTACCCACAGTTTTATATGCAGGTAAGTGACATGATAAAGATTAAAGAGGCATAAATGCTTAAAGATTATTCAATGTTGTTGTACATTTATTTAATTGTTGTAAATTTACTTCCGCTGTGCAATGTAAAAAGTAAAGTTTTATGTAAACTCTGATGTAAAGTGAAAAGTTCAAATTTTCTTGTAAAATTGTACTAAATGAAGTGGAAAGATCCTGTAGAACTCTCGAATTCAGTTGTATTTGGAATTCGGGGCGTTACAGTGTGGTATCAGAGCTAGGTTTCACACTTGTACAAATTTATAAGGAACGACACCCTAGAAGTGGACATTAGAGTGTGTGTTTGAGTCTAGAGATTTAAATGTAAGTGACTTACATTTGTGTCGCTCTATGACTTATGCTTCTTCCTCTCTATTTTTAAGATGGCTGATCACTTCGACCCTGCTGGAGACGACGACTGGCATATCATTGAGGAAGAGTACCTTCCTGGACAAGCAGATTCCGGGGAAGAGTACTATCCAGGGCAAGCAGATTCTGACGGAGAAGAATTGCCTGAATCCCAAGAGATCACCCCACCTCCGGATTCATCTGATGACTCTTCTGATGAAGAAGAAGAACCAGTTCCAAGTAGTCTTGTGGCTTCTCTTCAGAGGCAGGTAGAAACACTGCGAGAGAGAGTCGGATTATTGGAGGCTCAATTGGCTAAGCGTAAGGACGACTTTTCAGTTCTCAGTCATCGTGTATGGGAACTCGAGAAGAGGAAGAATCTGACAGATGTGCTGAAGGATGAAGTTGATGAACTACGGGGAGAACTTCGAGAAGTGAAGAGGAACCGTAGGAGTTAGACTATTGTAGCTTCTACTATTTTCATTTTGATGTCAAGAAATGTTTTCAATTCGAATGTATAAAGTTTGAAATTCAATGAAATGGAAATATTGACTTGAAAGATCATGTTTCATACCTCGAATTTGATGGACCTTTTACATCAGAATATGGAATGAAAGCTGTTGTGTTGTTTGATACTGGATCCTCTCATACTTTTGTGTCTCCTAAATTTGCTAAAGTATTGAGAGTTGAACCGAAGATATTTCCAGGCAAGATCTTGGCAGTAGCTACTCCATCAGGGAAAACTCTAACCACTGATCGGTATTATGCTGATTGCGAGATCGTGATTGGAGATCGAATCTTTGGGATTGATCTGATCGAGCTGACTATCTTGGGAGTTGATGTTATCATTGGCATTGATTGGATGTCGGTGTACAGTGCAAGCATCGAGTGCAAGACCAAGATGGTAACAGTGAAGGCTCCAGGTGGACCTAAAGTCACTTTCCAAGGGAAGAAGAAGTGTTCTAGGCTGGTAGCAGCTATCCGCAAGGAAGAAATTCCTATAGAAGTGCAAGGGATTCCTGTGGTTCGGGACTATCCAACTGTTTCTTGGATGATTTTCCTGGGTTACTCCCATATCGTGATGTAGAGTTCAGCATCACTGTTCAACCAGGAAGTGCACCAATTTCTAAGGCACCATATAGGATGGCTCCAGTGGAACAGGATGAGGTGAAACGGCAGATTGAGGAACTGTTGGAGAAAGGCTTTATTCAACCTAGTGCGTCACCTTGGGGAGCACCAGTGCTTTTGGTAAAGAAAAAGGATGGATCGATGAGAATGTGTATCGATTACCGAGAGCTGAATAAGGTCACTGTTCAAAATAAGTATCCTATTTCCCAAATTGATGATTTGTTCGATCGTCTATAAGGAGCAGCTGTTTTCTCCAAAATAGATCTTCGATCAGGGTATCACCAAGTTCGAGTGAAAGCTGAAGATGTGCACAAAACTGCATTTAGAACTCGACATGGACATTACGAATTCTTAGTTATGCCATTTGGAGTGACGAATGCACCCGCAATCTTCATGGATTTGATGAACAGAGTTCTGAGGCCATTCATTGATTTTTTCGTCATGGTATTTATCGACGATATCCTCGTGTACTCCAAGTCAGAAGAGGAGCACACCGAGCATCTGGCAGCAGTTTTGAAGAAGCTGGAAAAGCAGGAGTTGTATGCCAAGCTATCCAAGTGTGATTTCTGGAAATCTAAAGTGGCATTCCTAGGTCACATCCTTTCTAAGGAAGGAGTGGCAACTGACCCTCAGAAGATAGAGGCAGTGAGAGATTGGGCTATGCCTACTACTGTGAAGGAAGTCAGAAGTTTTCTTGGAATGACTGGATACTACAGGAGATTCATTCAAGGTTATGCTTTGATAGCCGTGCCGCTTACTGGTCTGACCAAGAAGAATGTGAACTTCAAGTGGACTGAGCAATGTGAGGCGAGCTTTCAGGAGTTGAAAGAGAAGCTGACTACTGCACCTATTTTGGCTTTGCCTAGAGCAGGTGTTGAGTATGATGTTTATAGCGATGCTTCACATCGTGGGCTTGGTTGTGTCTTAATGCAAGAAGGAAGAGTAATCGCTTATGGATCTAGGCAACTACGACCGCATGAGAAGAATTACCCGACTCATGATTTGGAGTTGGCTGCGATTATCTTTGTCCTGAAGCAATGGAGGCACTACGTGTACGGTGAGAAATTGAACATGTACACGGACCACAAGAGTTTGAAGTACATATATCAGCAGAAGGATCTGAATTTGAGGCAGCGGAGATGGTTGGAAGTGCTTGAGGACATGCGACCTGAGATCAAATATCATCCTGGGAAAGCTAACGTTATTGCGGATGCACTTAGTTGCAAGAACAGTTTATCCAGTTTGATTACAACTCAGAAGCATCTGATTGAGGAATTGGACCGAGCTGGTATTGAGGTTGTCTTGCAAGAATTGGGAGCATCTTTAGCTCAGTTGAGGCTTCAGCCTACACTGAATGCAAGGATCATTACAAGTCAAGAGGTTGATGCCGATATTTTGGAGATGAAGGAGCAGGTTAGTGCTGGCAGGTTGCCCGAATTTCAAATCAGGGATGGAGTACTGTGGTTCGAAGATAGGCTATGTGTTCCAAATCAAGCGGACCTGAAAGAGAGTATTCTTCAGGAGGCGCATGCTACTCTTTTGTCGGTACATCCTGGGAGTACTAAGATGTACAAAGACATCAAACAGCATTTCTGGTGGTCAGGTTTGAAGCGGGATGTGGCTGAATTTGTGGCAAAGTGTGAGGTTTGTCAGCAGGTCAAAGCCGAAAACCAGAGACCCGGAGGTCTATTACAGCCGTTACCTATTCCGGAATGGAAATGGGATAACATCAGTATGGATTTCATTACGGGATTGCCTAAGAGTCCTAAAGGCAATGATGCGATTTGGGTTATAGTCGATCGACTAACCAAGTCCGCTCACTTTTTGGCGATGAAACTCAATGCTTCGATGGACAGGTTAGCTGAGTTGTATGTTGGCGAGATCGTCCGGCTTCATGGTGTTCCATCAACTATCGTGTCTGATCGAGATGCGCGGTTTACTTCGCATTTCTGGGGGAGTCTTCAGACAGCTTTGGGTACCAAGACAGATTTCAGCACTGCTTTTCATCTGCAAACCGATAGGCAGACCGAGAGAGTCAACCATATTCTTGAGGATATACTTCGGTGTTGTATACTAGACTTTGGAGGCAGTTAGGAAAGGCATTTACCTTTGGTAGAGTTTGCCTACAACAACAGTTTTCAGACTAGCATTGGGATGGCGCCGTACGAAGCTCTGTATGGTAGGAAGTGCAGAACACCTGTTTGTTGGTTTGAAGTTGGGGAGTGTCAGTTATTTGGTCCTGAGCTTGTGCAGCAAACCTCTGAGAAGATTGATCTGATCAGGAAAAGGTTGGTAGAAGCTCAGAGCAGGCAGAAAAGCTATGCAGACAACCGGAGAAGGGACCTTGAATTTGAGGTCGGTGACTTTGTCTTTCTGAAAGTATCGCCCAGTAAAGGTGTGGTTCGATTTGGCAAAGGCGGAAAATTAGCCCCGAGGTTTATAGGCCCGTATAAGATATTGAAAAGGATCGGAAAAACTGCTTACCTGCTTGAATTACCGGAAGAGTTATCTCAGGTGCACAATGTCTTTCATGTGTCTATGCTGAGAGGTTATATTCCAGATCCGAGTCATCATTTGCCTGAAGTGCCGGAAGATTTGCAGTTGGATCTGAATTACATCGAGTCTCCTGTCGAGATTGTTGATCATCGAGATAAAGTCTTGAGAAATAAGACGATACCGATGGTCAAGGTAGTCTGGAGAAATCATTTGGTCGAAGAGGCTACTTGGGAGTCTGATGAGAGGATGTTAAAGGACTATCCCGAGCTTTTTGCTTGATTGTATCTTTGTATCTTTTTGTTTTTGTGGTGAGTGTTTGTTTTCTCGCCCTTGACTGTAGTTCCGGGGACGGAACCATTCTAAGGAGGGAGTGTTGTAATGCCCCGATTTTCATTTAATGAAAAATTATTTTATTTTGCACGTAGTGTGCACGTGCAATATTTTTTGTTGAATTAAATGTTATGATTATTTTCATTATGATGAGTATAAATATTTAAATATGTGCTTTTAATTATTTTATACAAAGTCTTCTTTCAATTAGACCAAAAAAAGCCTTTTCTTCTTAAAGCCCAAAATTTAATTCATTTATTTTCTTTTATAATTATTATTTTGGCCCATAAACTAAAGCCCATGAGCTATTTTATTTTTAAATACAACTTGTAATGTAGGATACAATTTAAAGATTATTTTTATGTAAAACATAATGTACAAATTTTTAAATGGAGACCAAGTTGCATACACGTGCACTACACGTACACGTGCATATGCACACTTGCTTGGCCGGTTGTGCTTTAGGAGGGAAATCAAAATTTGAGTGGAGTCATGGTGGAGGTGGTTACTTGATTATGGGTAGTTAGTGTAACTCTTCCTTAAATCTAAGTCATTTGTTCCTAACTCCTACTTCAATCTTAGCCATCCATTCTCCTATTTTTTTAGTATAAATCCCCCCCCCCCCCTTTCGCTAGTATTCTTGTGCTAAATTTTTCCTCCAAACCTATAGTTCTAAATACAATATCTAGTAGTTAGTAAGTGAGTAAAAGATTGAGTTTGTGTGTGGGAGTTGTGCTTGCAACAAGAGGGGAGGCCGGCATCATCAAGGGAAGGAGCTCTCGGTTGGTGTGCTTGGAGGTTCGAGTGCGCGCTTCTAGGAGGAGGATCGTTCGTTTGCAAGGACATTCGTTTAGGAGGTTGCTAAGTTGTACTTTTCTTCAATAAGGTGGGTAAATTTTCTATATTTCTAATTAGAAATGTATGCTAGATTGAATGGAAGGAAGGAAGCATGAAAAGATTAATAAGAGTACACATTTAATTGGAAAAATGAGCTAAATTGGTTGAATTGTTGATATGCAATTGTATGTGGCTCTATTATTAAAATTTAAGTTGTGTGCGATATAATCATGGCTATGAATTGTGTAAAGAAACCTTCGTTATTAGCATTAAAAATTTACGTGCAAAAATTAGTGGATTGACAACGTTGCTTTATGTGCTAAAATAGAATTTTTGTTACGACGATGTAACGAATGAATTAGGATGCAATTGTTATGTTTGTGAAATGATTAAGAGCAGAAAATTGGTGTAGAGATTAGTGAAATTAAAATGTCGAAAGAGAATGTATTAGTAGTAGTATATCAAATTAACCAAATTGTATGGTAGATATGTGTTAATTATTGGGAAAAATATGTTTAATCATTTCAGAAAATTATTTTTTTTTATATAGTGGGGTATAATTCATGTTGGAAATGATTAATCTGGAATTTTTACAGTTTGTTAGTAAGAGCATTTTGAATTGAGATTTTGATGAACATCGAAATATTTTAAATAACAGAGAGCATTGATTTAAATAAATTTCGAGTGGTACTAGTGACAACCCGAGCCCATAGCTCGAGTGGTCGGATCACTCTTAATCGGTACAGTATACATGGGGGATTCTCCGAGGTTGAGGGATCGAATCCCGTTGACACCATTCCTTTTGTTTCGGACATTTTTTTAAAATAAATCAGTTCGGCCGAGAGCATTTAATGCTCTCGCCCTCTCTTCTAAAGGTGTGCAGTACTCGGCCTAGTGGCCTGTGCCTTCGGTAGGGTTCCCTGTGGTCGCTAGTTCGACTCTGGGCCTCGGCTGTGTGTTTATATTGTGGGAAAAACAATTTTTTGGGTGTTTTAATAATCAAAAAAAAATATGGAAAAAATATGATTATTATCTTAAAAATATGTAGAGTTTATGAAAAATAATTTGAGGATTATTTGCATGAAGTGGAGTATGTTTGGAGAATAAAAGTATAATTTAGAACTATAAGTTCTACACTTGCATTTTATAAAATTGTACTTTGCAAATAGACTTAAAATAAAATAATAGAAAAGAAGTGGAATAAAGGTAGAGATTATATTGTGAAGTGATGTGAATTATTCTCAATGGAGAATAGCGCGACAAATTATGAATTGTAAATGTCCATCTTTGATTGAATAATTAGTGATGTGGGTTTTTATTATACTATGAGTTACATGATGAATAGTTGAATTTAATGTATAATTATGGACTATTGAACAATTAAGAAATCATGATTGGAAAAGAAAAATACTTTTGAGTATGATAACTCAACATGTGAACTTATGAGTTGGAAACGCTCAACTTTAGAAATTGTGAGTTGGAATTGAAACAAAAGAGTAGCTAAGTCTCCCCCGGCAATTGAAAAGAAATGAAATGAAATTTGAAATGAAAGACCAAGGTTGGTCATGTTTGAATGAATGAATAAGTCCGGTTTAGTAGAGAGGCTAACTCTAGTGCTTTGATTTTGTTCATGATTCTATTTTATTAGAACGAAGGATTAGTTACATAGTGAAGATGTGACGAAAATAAGAGAAAAACATTGAGTATGAGGGCCATTGGATTAGCGGCGAGAGCGCATCCCATGATGTTCCATGATGAGTCATGATAGGGCGTGGATACTGCTCCAGAGTACCGTCCCGGTGGCGACGCTCGTGGGATGTTCGAAGACTACGGGTGGTGTCATGTCTATGGTAAGAGCTGAATTACCACAGGATGCCTGCATGATGAGTCATGTGTCAGTGCATTGGGATTCCCTTCAGGGCGCCTAGACATGAGTTCGTAGGTCAGAAAACATCTAGGATACTTACCGTAGTTACAGTAGTAGAGTAAGTCATGACGAGGGATTGAACCCTACAAGATGAAGAACGATTAAGGGCTTGCCCTCGAACCTATGTAGTATGGGATGCATAGAATCCGAACAAGTGTGCATTAGTGTCATATAATATAAATAACTGCATTAAGGACTAAGTGCACAATCACAACACGACATCATTAGGGTATTCCCTTTAGTTTGATATGTGACAAGTTTGTGTTTGTTAAATATGAAAAATGAGTTATACTATTTCCGGCATAGAGATGATGGCTGTGTATAATGTTCGTCGGTTGAATAAACTGACGTACCCACAGTTTTATATGCAGGTAAGTGACATGATAAAGATTAAAGAGGAACAGATGCTTAAAGATTATTCAATGTTGTTGTACATTTATTTAATTGTTGTAAATTTACTTCCGCTGTGCAATGTAAAGAGTAAAGTTTTATGTAAACTCTGATGTAAAGTGAAAAGTTCAAATTTCCTTGTAAAATTGTACTAAATGAAGTGGAAAGATCCTGTAGAACTCTTGAATTCAGTTGTATTTGGGATTCGGGGCGTTACAGTTCTTTCGGCCGATTTGAATTCCGGACAACTTCTAGTGCCATGACCACTATAGGTGTACTGAGTAGATGACAGCCACTCGTATTGAATCTCTTCGGGAGATTTTTAGCATATTTAGCTTGATGTAGTAAAATTTCATTTTTACTGTGCTCAATCTGCAGGCTGGTACAAAATTTTGTTTCACCCAAGTCTTTTATCTCAAATTCATTCTTAACATAGCTAGTAGCTTTTTCAATCTCTTCAGGAGATCCGATCAAATTTATATCCTTCCCTAGACAGATATTCACTGAGCCTATTGTATCACATTCTTCCAGATTGTTTTAGTCCATATAGGGCTCATTTTAATCTAATACAGTGCATATTGTTGGACTTATTTTAAATCCTTCAGGAATTTTCATATATATCTTACTGTGCAGGTTACCATATAAGTATGCTATCATCACATCCATGAGTCTCATATCGAGTTTTTCATAAACATCTAGACGTATTAGATATTTAAATGTGATGATGTCCTTGACCGGGGAATTTGTTTCTTCATAATCTTTCCTGGTCTTTGTGAGAATATTTAAGCAACTAACTGTGCTTTATCCCGTTAGATCTCATTCTTTTCATTTGTTTTTCTTACAAACACCAATTTAAATCCTACATGGTTTATTCATTTTTGGGTTTGTACCATAGAACCAAACATTCCACGTTTTGCTAGGAATTTTAGTTCTGCTTGAATCGCATCCTTCCATTTTGGCCAATGTTGTCTCTTTCAACATTCAATGATTGTTCGTGGTTCAGTGTTATCCTCATTTTCATCACCTTTTTTAATATCTTCTTGTTGTACATATTAGAAAATGTCATTCATGACAAATTCTTTTCGATTCAAGTTTTTCCTTAGCACGTGTAAAACACATTTTTCTCATTATTGTTGGGTATCAGTAGCACTTTCTCAGTCTCTTCTAGGATCTGAGGTATATCCTCGACCAGAGCAATATGATTTATTTTTTAGATTTTAAATCTTTGGTTCAAGACATCTTCTAGATCGTCATGAACACTCTATACAGGAGATGCTACTTCATGAGTTGCCTCTTCAGGAGCATCTTGAACTCTCTCTCTACAAGAGATGCTATTTCAGGAGCTGCTTCTTCAGGAGCATGATGAACTCTCTCTGCACTCTACAGGAGATGCTACTTAAGGAGTTGTTTCTTCAGGAGCATTATGGTGTGTTATGTTTATTCAATCTCTTCTTCGAGGAGCTGAATCTTTAGAGCTTTTAGGTCTTCCACATTTTTTTTGTTGATGTGGAACTATTTCATTTACTGCTTTATTCGGTTCATTGAGTATTTTGATAATTCACGATGTTCTTCTAGAACGATGCATTTATATTCCTTTTTATCTCCCCCTAACGACGGGGATATTGTCTCATTGAAATAGGATGCTCAGTCTCTATTCCTGAGGGTGTACAAAAATGATTGAAGGTCCGTGAGGTAATTTCAGCTACATTGTCTAGTCTTATTGATTTGATAGCTTATTCAGAAAGATAGATGATTTGGGTCAATAGACAAGAAAAATGTGTTCTAATTGAAGCATTAAGTAATACCATAAAATATCTAACAATGCAATATTTAATTAGTAGAGGCAAATAAAAATTATTCATCAATAAATTCTAAAGAAATATTGTTCTCAAATTGTAAGTGCTAAAAACATAGTTCCAAAAATACCAACATAAGCCATAAAGTCTCAATGTCAAGTAGTGCATTGTTAAATAAATAAAACAAAGATACTGATAATCCCTATAAAAATCTACAGATGTCAAGTTTGTGTTTTCTTGTTCCTCAAGATACTCGCCAAGGAGGTCATCACTGTTTATGTCAATGGTAGCATTTGCTTCAGTCTTCTGGATTTTTTGATATTTGGCCACCGCTTCCTTTAATATACAACAAGTGTGGGACCAATGACTTTCATGTCCACACTTGAAGCATGTATCATTGGGGGCTGTTGTTGTCTTTGATTTTCACTATGATTGGTTATAATCTTTTTCTTCATTGTAGTCCCAGGATGGCCTAGACGGTCATGTCAAAGTTTAAAAATGAGGGGATTTTTGTGTCTGTCTAAAAATAGGTTCTTGATTTGGAGTGAGCTGTTGGATCATAGTGTTATGTGACTCGACTACCCCAATGTGAGTGAAGTAGATCCCTAATGATAAGCTGGAGAATTTCTTTAGAATGGACTTCTGGTTCCCTATACTAAAGGTTACACAATGATATTCTTTATTTTTTTTCGCTCAAGGTTTCAATATGATACCTATTTTCCCTTAATTCCTTAAAACTCAATAGATTTCTTATGGAATTTCGAGAGTATAAGGCATTCTGAATAAGTAGATGAGTTTCATTGCGTAAAATTAAATGTGCTCTACTGGAACCCTTAATAATGTGAGACCAGCTATCGTTGATACTACGTTCGAACTAGAATTAATGTTGGAAAAAAAAAATCATATTCTTAAGTATGGTGTGAGTAGCAGCACTGTTAACCAAACATGAGTTGTCTCTATCTAGTTTTCTCAAGCACTCCATCTCCTAAAGATGCAATATTTGATCAATTTATTCATGAATTCTAGACAATTATAGAAAGAAGGAAAAATTCCTCCTATATATTCATACACTTTAGCATAAATGTATCCTTAAATATGTTTCACAAATAATCAAGGTTTCCTGCAATTTGTTAATATTTTGGACTTTATGGCAAAAGATAATATTATGTGAGAACATGAATAAATGGAACAATGCAAAATTATGAATAACAGGGTCTTAATAGCATAATGAAAATGATGGATGTCACATAAGTTCACTTTAGTAAAAATATTTGCAAAAATATTAATTGTATGGATCGTATTGCATAATATGAATATAAAAAACTCAAGATGAAATTAAAGGATTAAATCTTGAAGTGGGGTCCGGCTGTGGGTGGACACAAAACCCAAGAGCGGAAAGCAGATCCCCAGGAATATAATCTATATAATAAAATACAAAGAAAGCTATCAAGTGGTTCTCCTTCAATCCCCTCAAAAATTAAAGGCCCAGATCTAACCTTACAAAATATATTTTCCCCCCAAAAGTTCCCCCCAAAACTCAAATTCAAATCTCCCACCCAAAATAACTCCTTTATTTTTATTTTTTCTCTCTCTCTCTCTCTCTCTCTCCCTCCCTTTTCTATTCAAAAAATTAAGAAAATAAAAATTTTCAAATTTTTAAAAATTTAAAAATTTTTAAAAATTTAAAAAAATTTAAAAAAACTGAAAAACTAAAAATTAAAAAACTTCAAAAATAATTCAAAAAAAATTATATAATATGTTTTTTGCTCTATGTTTGCTACTTCAATTAATTTGCTAGACCTCCAAAATTATTTCATATGATCAAATAAGGTGTATCGTTCCGAAGACGTGCCGTAGGCACGTGCCAACGGGCAAATCTAGTTATAATACAACACTTCATTTGTTCTCCTCATATAGCATTTTTAATTTTCTAAACATTTTTAATATCTAACAATGATGACTTTCCGATAATAAATTTCAGCTGTCACGCCACAAATATTTATAAATAACATTTCCAAGCTTCCAGCCCGTTTGGCAAATATAGTTTTCAAAGAAATTGACTTTAAAAGTTTAGAATAGTGATAAGATACCAATGTTTAGACTTGTTAGGTACTTGATACTTGTCATCAATATAAATAGAAAAGAAAGTCAACTGTGCTAAATATTTCGTTGTAGGACATTAGAGAAGAACTCCACAGGTTGAAAGAACATGTTAGTGTTGCCCAGAAGGTTAAACATTTGTTTCTGCTGAGATGTGAGAGCATGAACTTTTAGTTGTAGAAAGAAAAAAAAAATTGATAAAAAAGTGACTGCATCACCGCTTCATTAATAAATTATTAACGAAACAAGTATTACAAATATATAATATCTATCTGTTCCTAGAACAGAACCACAGAAAACAATTATACAGTTAAGCGTACAATATTAACTAGTTCCTCTTCTAACTAAATTTATAGACGCTGCCACCTATAATCTGTTCTCACTCCTATCAGATGTGACGCATGCAAATTTCTATTGAATAATCAGATACCCACTCATCGAGCACCAACCATAGTTACGACTTGCATTGATGGGTTAACCACATGAAAAATTAATCTATGCATTTTTCAAATTGAAGATTATCTACTAGGTAAACTGTCAATGGAGTAAGAAATGATATCCAAGGTCAACACAGAGGGAGATGACCATACATACAAAGTTGAATTACATGAATCTTATCCACAATAAACACAGGCTCACTTTCTCCAGTCCAAACCAAGTTCCTTCGGCTACCTTCCCAGAAACTCTAAGGACCTTTGATCTTCAACTTTATAAGCAAACATGGGAGACCACAGTGGCTTATGTTCGGAGCTATTTAACCATGACTCAGGCCAAAACTATGTAATCAAGTAAAGTTAACCGCATCTTTAGGTTGGTTTCTTCCTGTCAGCCGTTATGCATTTTGCACTTTATAGATGTGACACATTCGGAACCACAAGCTTTAAACATAATTCATCCTCCAACAAGAGGACACAGTGAATGGATTATGCTCCAACAAATATAAGTGTTATTCTACACTAAACCAGGAAGCCTATGAATGTTCAACTGCATCTACAGATAAAAAATTTCAAACATCCAGAGTGATTTTATAGATTTAGTTACTTTCTCCATTCACTGCTTTCCCAAAGAAAGAAAGAAAGAAAGAAAAACTGAACAAGAGTCACACCCTCAGTTAAATCAAGATTGATGACCAACTTATCAATATGAAGTGCGGTCTTACTATCCAATTACTGAACAATAACAGCACAAACTCAAAGCTGTGTTGCGAGTTGCAAGCATAAGTGCGATAAAATTCTCCACCAGTTTTTGCTAAGATCCGTACAAAATTTTGTATAATATTATTGCAACTGAACTATAACCTTTCATGAAATAAAGCATAACTTTTCTATACTTGTCCTAAATCCTTAAAATAATGGAATTGCTCTAACTGATCTAGAATGGAGTCATCACCAGGAACTTGTACAATTTGATTTCTCAATGCTCCTAGTTAATTAATACAAAAGACTACCCAGTTTAAATTCTACAACATACTTAACATTGATGAATATTTCGCATATTTCCGTCATCATATTCACAATCAAAATAAACAAATCATGCCCTAGATACCGTCCAAACCCTTTCTTAATCAAACATGGTATAAAGATCAGATCTTGATACAATAATAAACCCTAGATTACAAAGATGTGATTTTTATTTAAGGATTAAGATGATTCTTTCTTGAGAGATAAAAGAGAAGAGGCTTGCATACCTTTCTTCGAAGCATCGGTGCTGATAACGTGTTACAAAAGAGAGAGAGATAGAGATGTAGCTGAATCCGAATGTTTTGGCTCTTTATTCATAACATTTATATAGGGAGGAAGTTAGGGTTAGGATTTGGCAGTGTAATTGGGCCGCCACCTAAATTGGTGGATTTGAGCCACCAAATAGAAATATTTTTTTTTCCTTTTTGGAATAAGGCTGTAGCCACACACTCACACTTTATACATAATATATATTAATTGGAAATTTTTTGGTGCAAGATGAATGTAAAGAAAACCCATGAGAAACTTGTAAAGGTACTGACAATATGTGTTCCAAAGTATTAGTCTTACGACCAACCTCATGAAACAATTCCCGAGGTCAGACATAGAGTGCAGCAAGTCATTTCCCTCGAGAGGTTGAAAGAGATGATTAGGAAGAGGAGGATGATGACTATATATGACTTGTAGTCCCAGTAGCAGTTGTACAGAGAGAAAATGACGATCCGGACTACCATTTCCCGATTTCCCGGTAATGATGTTTAAGTTAGATGAGATGCGGAGAGTCTTATCATGAAATAATTTCCAAGGGAAAATATCGATTCAGCAGGATACAACCAGGTTCGACACTTGTAACATCACTTGTTCATTGCCCAGGGAAACTTTTTAAAGTTTAGGATAGCTTTTGGCTAGAAAACAGGCCGAGAAATAGTTTAATAAATTTTCCTGAAACTGGGGTAGATTTTTTGCATTTTAGACATAATAATCAATCATTTTCCAGTAAAAGTAGGGTCTGAAAATTCACAAACTTAATTCGAGTATTCCATATGATGAATGAGGGGCAAATATTCTATCTACTGTGATCGGTGATGAAGGAATGAAGAAATCTGTTGTCAATGATTCTCAATCAAATTCCATATGATGAATGAGAACACATGGAACGAGAATTAGCCAATGACCGAACCAGAAGAGATGTTCTTGCTTCTGCAAGTCCTTCTTTTAACAACATAACCCTAGCAGCCAGCCTCAAGGCCCTCAACCATCAAAGATATAACCTCATTCCCAAATTAAACACAAATACACACTCGTACACACGTGTTTGAACATGCACAGTATTTTGGGGCGTGCACAATTTTAGACCCTACAACAACAGACCTCAAATAGAGACCCATTCCCGCTTCTTCTCTATTAACTTTCATATGTAACCTACCAACATAGCATAATGGAGTTCAAGTTTTAGTTTTATCAATGAGACCTGATAACAAAAATATGCACATGCATATAGAAATCATGATGAAAATTATAACCACAAAAGCATAGCTCATTTCTAAACCATTAGGAACAAACAATATAATTGGTGCCAATTTCTAACCATTAGGAAAATGAATATGAAATAGAAGAAAATTAAATTGATGGGGAGGGAAAAAAAAAGGGCAAGGAACAAAAAGATGGAGATTTTGTTGGAAGTGATATAAAAGATCCCCGAAATGATAACTTTCTGGCTAATAACTAATAGTAATAGTCATCGCATAGAAATAAAACTTCAAGCTACGGTGAAGAAATAGTATAGTCTTACAGAGTTTACAACTTTCTATATCAACATCTGGACATTGTTTGCAGGAAAAAAAAAAAAAACCTAGATTTACTTTCAGCTTGACCACGATTAACCATCTCAACGACCATCAGCATACTTGAATTCAGTTCATCAATATAACCTGCAAAATAATAAATGATGTGGCATGAAGGTGTGGTTGCATGAGGCAGGAAAACAGGCACAGCATTTAGAAACTCCTATTTTTTTTTAATTTTTTTTTTTAAATTCGTATGAAAGCATATTTTCATTGAACGCATAATAAAAGACCAAAAAAGTTACCTACTGAGGTACGGCAGACATTTCATTTCATGAGGCAGGGACAACGGATGCTTCACCATCGACGTTAGCAGCTGCATAGAGGTAGAAAAGCCCATTAATTAGTGGAGTAATTGATAAATATACTTAAACTATGAATCACAATAATGTGATAAAGCTTTAGTAGTAAGCTCAAGCTATCGTCACACCTGTATCTCTTAGCCAATCTTGTGCACAAACTAGTCCCTGTACAGTCACTGGATCCATAGAACTCAGGTATTGATTGATTGATCTACTTTCTACATTTGATGCAACTGAGACTGGAATGCCCAACATATCCCGGGCAACTAGAGAAAGGATGGGATATTTCAGTTCATTGAACCTCCACCATGCTAAAACATTGAACTTGTTAGCAAGTCCTTCTTTCGAAGGATGAACTGGTTCCTCTAAATACATATCTAAATCTGATTTTATTGCCTGGCTTGATGAGGACTGTTGAAGATATTGATCAAGCCCCCGCCTCGTATCTGAAAGTGTTATCCGAGAAGAAGTCTTCAAGCCTCCACCACTTGCATGTGCCATATTTGTACCTCCACTACTACCCCCATCATAACAGAGAAGATCTTGATTGTTTGATGTGTAAGCAGAGCGAACTAGATATTCGTTGTAGAGGCTTAACAAATACTTGCGGATGTTCTCGATCTGGGTCTGAGCTTCGAACTCACCATCATATATTAGTTTAAAAAAGTACTCTATGGACTTCAATTTATATCGTGGATCTAAAATAGAGGCAATTGCCATTACAGTACCGTTACTTTCCAATACTCTTCAAACTTGTAGAGCATTTGTGAAGCCATCGTTGCAATAATAGGAAGAGGGTTAATTGAAGAATTTTTCAATAGCAAGTGAATATCACATGCATCATTGAAGTACAGGTTTGCAGTGGGCATTCTACTGCTGGAAAATTTCTCAAAAGCATTATAGAACACTTCCGAGAACTCACAGATAGATTTAATGTCATCAAAATCCTTCGGAGTTAGTAAGTGCGAGAACTCACCATCATTTTTTGTTGAACTTCCAAAAGCCAGTTCAAATTCACAAGTGGTTGCAAGCATCGAATATGTTGAGTTCCAATTACCCTTAACATCAAGAAGTAAGGATTTATGTGGGGCTTGAACCAACCTTGCTAATTTCTGAAATCTTCGCAAACTTTCAGGCGTAGATTTCACATATGTGATAGCATCTCGTACTCTATCAGTAACCTCACTTACTACCTTCAAACCATCCCGGACAACAAGATCTAAAACATGAGCGTAGCCGTGAACATGAAAAAAACTGCCATTTAAAATTAAGGAAGCCTTTGGGCGAAGAAACTTCAGCATCTCTTTCGTCACCTCTTCACTGTGTACACAGTTGTCAAGAATCATGGTCGAAGCCTTCTGGGTTAGTTTCCATTCATACATCTTCTCTACAACAGCTTTACTAATTTCTGCTCCTGTAGGGGTAACATCAAAGTGCAATAAATTTAGAATCTTCTTTTGAAACTTCCACTCATTATCAATATAGTGGCAAGCAAAGCACAAGTATTCGTCCCCTTCGGCGACACCTGACCTCCAAATATCTGCTGTGAGACCAACACGGCCTGGAAGTTTGTCGAGAACTTCACTCAATTTTAGCCTGAGATTATCATAAATCTTCATGCAATCATCCCTTATTGTCTCGTGTGAGATCAACTTGAACTGAGGCTGAAGGTTTCTAATGAAAGTTCTAAACCCAGCATGATGGACCATAGACAGAGGATATTCATGCATAATAACCATGCGTGCAAGATCCTGTCGACTTAGTTCCTGGTCAAAAGTGTTGTTCAGGTTTGAGGTTCCATCATTCTTCTTCTCATACGAAACTTGAAGTGGCTGCCAAACTACAAGTTTTCTTCTTTTCCTTCGATCTGGGTAATCGAGCCGGTGGATGCTGGCATTTGTACAAGTCGATAAGTGGTTTTTGAGATGTGAGGTGCCACTCCTGTTGCTTGCTGTCAACTGTTTTTTGCAGTGGTTACAGGTAGCTACCATGGCACCATCTGCTCTTCTTTCCTTGGTAAAGTAATTCCACACAACTGACCTTAGCTTTCGATGTCTAGGGTTAGTTGCAGAAATTCCTACTGAATTGTTGTTGTTCCCATCCATTTTCGAGGCCTGGTACAAACTTGAAGAACGAGAGGAAAGTTAATTTTTGAAAGGAAAAAAAATGTGAATTCACAATGTCTAGTGACTGGAAGTAGTGGAAAATGGTTCACTATGCAAGAAGTATGAAGTGTTAGGAATTGTGGCCTCAAATACACGTAGGCACGAGGTACTTTAAGTTGGAGAAGAAGAGGAGAAGACAAAGAAGCAAGGGAAGCCAAGCAGCAAGTAGAAGAAGAGAAATCTGGAGGGTTGCAGTCAACCGGCTAGGGGTGCGGTCGACCGACCCAGTCGACTGGGAGTTCTTCGAGTGTAGGCGTAGTTCTTCGAGTGTAGGCGTCCAACAGATGAGGGGACAGTCGACCGGTCTGGGCGATGCGGTCAGCCAATCAGCCCTCGAATTCTGGATCTGCACGTTGCGGTCGACCGCCACCGACGCTGATTGCTCTTTTGGGCTTACGGGAAAAAGTCCCAATTTGCTAGATTTGTGTATATCCTTTAGGGTTTACTTGGGAGCTATATATATGGCCGTAAACTCTAAGGTTTAGTAATTCCAAAAGTGCTGATCATTATTCAACTTCAAAAAAGATTGTGCCGAGTATTTCAAAGGGGAGAGAGAGAGATAGAGAGTTGTAATTTCTTTTGTAATCTTTGTATTTCTTTGGGAAAATAAGAAGTATTGGTTATCTCTGCATATTGGTTGTGTTCTTGTGAGATCCATATATTGTGGTGACTTGTTCTTGGTTCATCTATTTCTTGGGAGTTTCTATTGCTTGTGGTGCACTTCCGCTATTAGCACTACGAGTTGGGAGTAGATTTCTCCGACAAGTGGTATCAGAGCAGTTGGTTCGAGATGGCCGATAACAAGATGAAGATCGAGAGATTTGATGGGAGTGACTTCGCGATGTGGAAGATTCAGATGATAGCGTATCTTCGTCAGAAAGATCTTGATGGTCCGTTGTTTGATGAGAAGCCGGTAGGTGCAGACAAGGATGAGAAGGTCTTGGTGGAGTGGAATCGTTTGGATCAGAAGGTGATGGGGCAGATTCAGTTGGGACTGAGTAGGAAGGCGTTATTTCATATCTCGAAGGCAAAGACCACAAAGGAGGATATGGAGATTCTCACGGATATGTATGAGAAACCGTCGGCATCTAATCAAATTCTTCATCTGAAGAAATTGGTTAATATGAAGTTGAAGGAAATGAATTCAGTAGCAGAGCATGTGAACAATTACTATATGGTTTACAACCAGATGGAAGTTACAGGTTTGAAATTTTCATAGAGGGGACAGTCATTGTTACTTATATCTACTTTACCCGATAGTTATGGTACGGTGGAATAGACTATTACATGCACTATGACAGATTCAACGACTCTACAGGATGTGGTGAGTAGCATTCTGAATGAGGAGGTGAGAAGGGTGAGAAACGGGAGATATCCATCATCTTCTAGAAATTCCACCATGTACGTTGAGAAGAGACATGGGAGATCTAAGAGCAGTCGAAGAAGAAAGGATCAGAGTAGTTCATCTGAGAGTGGGTCTGATGACAGCGATGGGGGACATGGGCCTGAGTGCTGATATTGTCACAAAAAGGGTCACATGATGCGCAGTTATAAGGCTTATATGAAGAAGCAAGAAAAACCGAAGAGAGATACTCCAAAGGAAGCTCAAGTGGGGCTTGTTGAGAATCAATACTTATCAGCTCGGGAGGAGTTGAGCACTCAAAATTGGTGTATTGATTCGAGAGCTTCTTTTCATTGCACTCCGAGGAGAGAGATATTTAATGACTACGAGGAGGATTCTTTTGGAGTTGTGATCGTGGGGAATGGTCACCGGTGTCCTGTACGTGGGGTTGGTACTGTTCGCGTGAAATCTCCTCCACACAACCAGCCATTGATTCCCGTAATCCCCTCCTCCCTATAATCTCTCCCCTCTTTATTATTATATTATTATTATACATTATTTGAATATTGAATATAACCACTCTCTCTCCCCGTTATTCTCTCTCCCCTTCTGGTTTTTCCCCCACAGAAAACTCAAAACAAAAACAACCAAAAACACCAACTTCATCTTCCTCCTCACGACCCCCTTTTCTCGCTTATCCCCTTCGTCTTCCTCCTTCACCCTCGACCTCCACTCCACACCGTATCCTCGTCTCCTGCGAGTGCCTCCCGCTCTCCCCTCCGCAGCACCATCAAGGCCCTATCGCCATCTCTGCCTGCCCCCTTTCGTCCTCCTCTCTGCTCAAGACCCCGATGCACCCCTTCCTCGTCGACTACACCCTGTCAAGCTCGCCCCACCATCGTCTTTCTCCTCGTCATCCAGTCGCTCATTCGCCTTCATCCATGTCGTCTCTCTCACTCGAACCTCGCTCGAACCCATTGCCGCACCTTCGTCATCTGCCTCCGCTCATCGCCATCGTCTTCATCCTCCCCGTCCACCCTGCAACCACCACAGATCCCTCGCCCTTTGTCGTCATCGTCGAGCACTCGAATTCCCCACCGTTCCGTCCTCCCTATTTTCGAAGCGAAAATAGAGCGCTCGAGCTCTCGCCGCTGCATCGCTCCCCAACCACCAGCACTCTAGTCGCGCCGCCCCTCTGTTCCTCTCGACCCCGCGACCACCCAGTCGCCGCGAGCGTTGCCTCGCCGTTTCCCTTTTCCGTACTCTCTCTCTCTCTCTCTCTGTCGATTGAAGAAGAAGGAACGGGAGTGGGTGTTTTGCTGTTCGGTGTTTAGAAGGGGAGATCGATGGTGTTTGGTGTTTTGGGAGAACAGGATTGGTTGGATTTGGCGTGTGCTGTTCTGTGTGGAAAGGATCACTCCTTGCTGTTGGCTGTTTGTGTGATAGGGGATCCGATCCTGAGTGTTTCTATTCTGGAATCTGAGTGGAGTTACTGTTGCTGTTCTGCACGTAGGGTGCACGTGCTTGCTTTTCCCCATGGTTGTTCTTCGTTATCTGGGATTCTGACCCTTTTATTCTCTCGTTCACGTCGAAATCGTCAAATCAGGCAAGTATCTCTTGTACAAATTCTGTTTGTTCTAGTACACGCTTTCTTTGCAAAAATACCTGCAAGTATATTCTTTGACTCTAATTCGCATTTACCGGTTGAATTGAAATCTGTTGCTACACTTAATCCATCGATCCCATATTCGCATATGATCGCGAATACTTTAATGTCATATGCATTACACGAATACGATGATACAAATATATGTACTTTTAGGATTATACATGTTGGTGTGAATGATTATTTTAACCATGATAATAGTTTGAATGTTGTTGTCATATCTTTTTATTCTTGGTTAAGTTTTATACATGTCATCAATCACTTTGTAGTTGCATTATTATTTTATATAACCCGAAAATACTGTTGATCCAGACCTGTAATAGTAATTAGACCCAGATATGACATTAAAACTGCAGGCTTCGTATCTTATGACTTAGAAAATATTTCATGCATAATTCCTTGATATTTCTTCTCTATATCTTGACATCGTTCTCATTACATTATGATCATGTTAAATTGAAATAAAATTTACAAGCCGGGGTATAAGGAGAAAGATTTAAGTAGTGGGCAATATAGAAGAGCATACTCGGACGGGAGCTCGTGGTTTTCCGATGCAAGTTGCAAGTTTACACGTTGCAAGTTTGTGAATTACAAGTTTACATGTTTCACGCTACAAGTTTACTCTTTGCATGTTTCACGTTACAAGTTTGCACGTATCTCGAACAAGATACAATTGACATGTTTTTTCCGAGTACATGACCTATAGAACCCACAACTAAGTCTAAACATAACTGATTATACGTAGTAACCATGTAGTAAAAGTATAGATGCATAAAGTGCTACCTAGATAGAATCAAATATTAGACTTAAGATTAACACGTGCACTTGCATAATCCAACTACATGTACATATTCCTGTTGACTTGTTTACTCGCTTACTTAATGCCACTTGTTCCATAATGCCTTGTTCATAATCATGTTTACATATTGTATTTTCCCTATTTCACGATTCTCGATTCCTTACTCTTTTCCTGTTTTCTTTTGTTTTGTTTTATACTTATCCCCTTAGCTTGTACCACTTGCGGCCCGTGACTTGTATTAACAGGGCGTCTTCTTGTTTTTTTTTCTTTTGTAATAATGTACTCGCTAGGCCTAGATGGAGAGTTACCAGAAGGTGTTGCTAAACAAGTGTTTTAGTTTTGTTAATTATCATGTCATCTTAGTTCATGTTTTATTTATGCTATTCTTTTTTATATTTCGGGCTTGTTTGACCCGTAACTACTTGTATTTCCCAGTAGTTGGTTATGTTATGGACTATGTCATGAACTTTCATTATCATATTGTGACTTTTACATGCCTGCGTGATTTATTTTGTTATCTTGTTGTTGAGTACCTGTATAGCTTATGAATGGTATTTTCGCATCATTCGCTGGGCCTTAGTCATGGACTTGTATTCCCATATTTTTGGAAAGCGGGGCGTGACATCTAATGTACTGTGCTAAATAAAAGAGTGTCTATTGCACTCAAATATGGTACTTTAGGACCTAGAATATCTTTATTTTGTTCTTTCGGCCGATTTGAATTCCGGACAACTTCTAGTGCCATGACCACCATAGGTGTACTGAGTAGATGACAGTCACTCATATTGAATATCTTCGGGAGATTTTTAGCATATTTAGCTTGATGTAGTAAAATTTCATGTTTACTGTGCTTAATCTGCAGGCTGGTACAAAATTTTGTTTCGCCCAAGTCTTTTATCTCAAATTCATTCTTAACATAGCTAGTAGCTTTTTCAATCTCTTCAGGAGATCCGATCAAATTAATATCCATCCCTAGACAGATATTCACTGAGCCTATTGTACCACATTCTTCCAGATTGTTTTAGTCCATATAGGGCTCATTTTAATCTAATACAGTGCGTATTGTTGGACTTGTTTTAAATCCTTCAGGAATTTTCATATATATCTTACTATGCAGGTTACCATATAAGTATGCTATCATCACATCCATGAGTCTCATATCGAGTTTTTCATAAACATCTAGACGTATTAGATATTTAAATGTGATGATGTCCTTGACCGGGGAATTTGTTTCTTCATTATCTTTCCTGGTCTTTGTGAGAATATTTAAGCAACTAACTGTGCTTTATCCCATTAGATCTCATTCTTTTCATTTGTTTTTCTTACAATCACCAATTTAAATCCTACATGGTTTATTCATTTTAGGGTTTGTACCATTGAACCAAACATTCCACGTTTTGCTAGGAATTTTAGTTCCGCTTGAATCGCATCCTTCCATTTTGGCCAATGTTGTCTCTTTCAACATTCAATGATTGTTCGTGGTTCAGTGTTATCCTCATTTTCATCACCTTTTTTAATCTCTTCTTGTTGTGCATATTAGAAAATGTCATTCATGACAAATTCTTTTTGATTAAAGTTTTTCCTTAGCACGTGTAAAACATATTTTTCTCATTATTGTTGGGTATCGGTAGCACTTTCTCAGTCTCTTTTAGGATCTGAGGTATATCCTCGACCAGAGCAATATGATTTATTTTTTAGATTTTAAATCTTTGGTTCAAGACATCTTCTAGATCGTCATGAACACTCTATACAGGAGATGCTACTTCATGAGTTGCTTCTTCAGGAGCATCTTGAACTCTCTCTCTACAAGAGATGCTATTTCAGGAGCTACTTCTTCAGGAGCATGATGAACTCTCTCTGCACTCTACAGGAGATGCTACTTAAGGAGTTGTTTCTTCAGGAGCATTATGGTGTGTTATGTTTATTCAATCTCTTCTTCGAGGAGCTGAATCTTTAGAGCTTTTAGGTCTTCCATGTTTTTTTTTGTTGATGTGGAACTATTTCATTTACTGCTTTATTCGGTTCATTGAGTATTTTGATAATTCACGATGTTCTTCTAGAACGATGCATTTATATTCCTTTTTATCTCCCCCTAACGACGGGGATATTGTCTCATTGAAATATGATGCTCAGTCTCTATTCCTGAGGGTGTACAAAAATGATTGAAGGTCCGTGAGGTAATTTCAGCTACATTGTCTAGTCTTATTGATTTGATAGCTTATTCAGAGAAATAGATGATTTGGGTCAATAGACTAGAAAAATGTGTTCTAATTGAAGCATTAAGTAATACCATAAAATATCTAACAATGCAATATTTAATTAGTAGAGGCAAATAAAAATTATTCATCAATAAATTCTAAAGAAATATTGTTCTCAAATTGTAAGTGCTAAAAACATAGTTCCAAAAATACCAACATAAGCCATAAAGTCTCAATGTCAAGTAGTGCATTGTTAAATAAATAAAACAAAGATACTGATAATCCCTATAAAAATCTACAGATGTCAAGTTTGTGTTTTCTTGTTCCTCAAGATACTCGCCAAGGAGGTCATCACTGTTTATGTCAATGGTAGCATTTGCTTCAGTCTTCTGGATTTTTTGATATTTGGCCACCGCTTCCTTTAATATACAACAAGTGTGGGACCAATGACTTTCATGTCCACACTTGAAGCATGTATCATTGGGGGCTGTTGTTGTCCTTGATTTTCACTATGATTGGTTATAATCTTTTTCTTCATTGTAGTCCCAGGATGGCCTAGACGGTCATGTCAAAGTTTAAAAATGAGGGGATTTTTTTGTGTCTGGCTAAAAATAGGTTCTTGATTTGGAGTGAGCTGTTGGATCATAGTGTTATGTGACTCGACTACCCCAATGTGAGTGAAGTAGATCCCTAATGATAAGCTGGAGAATTTCTTTAGAATGGACTTCTGGTTCCCTATACTAAAGGTTACACAATGATATTCTTCATTTTTTTTCGCTCAAGGTTTCAATATGATACCTATTTTCCCTTAATTCCTTAAAACTCAATAGATTTCTTATGGAATTTCGAGAGTATAAGGCATTCTGAATAAGTAGATGAGTTTCATTTGGTAAAATTAAATGTGCTCTACCGGAACCCTCAATAATGTGAGACCAGCTATCGTTGATACTACGTTCGAACTAGAATCAATGTTGGAGAAAAAAAATCATATTCTTAAGTATGGTGTGAGTAGTAGCACTATTAACCAAACATGAGTTGTCTCTATCTAGTTTTCTCAAGCGCTCCATCTCCTAAAGATGCAATATTTGATCAATTTATTCATGAATTCTAGACAATTATAGAAAGAAGGAAAAATTCCTCCTATATATTCATACACTTTAGCATAAATGTATCCTTAAATATGTTTCACAAATAATCAAGGTTTCCTGCAATTTGTTAATATTTTGGACTTTATGGCAAGAGATACTATTATGTGAGAACATGAATAAATGGAACAATGCAAAATTATGAATAACAGGGTCTTAATAGCATAATGAAAATGATGGATGTCACATAAGTTCACTTTAGTAAAAATATTTGCAAAAATATTAATTGCGTGGACCGTATTGCATAATATGAATATAAAAAACTCAAGATGAAATTAAAGAATTAAATCCTGAAGTGGGGTCCGGCTGTGGGTGTACACAAAACCCAAGAGCGGAAAGCAGATCCCCAGGAATAGAAGAGTAATGCTTTAGCCACTACCAATTTCACTACCATTTTCTTCACTACCTTAGGTGGCATACTCCTATTGGAGAGTTCTCCCACCTACTCTATCTTTCCCTACCTATTGGAGTGTGCCACCTAAGGTAGTGAAGAGAAATTTAGTGAAATTGGTAGTGGATGTAGCATTACTCGGAATATAATTACAATACAACACTTCATTTGTTCTCATCATATAACATTTTTAATTTTCTAAACATTTTTAATATCTAACAATGATGACTTTCCGACAATAAATTTCAGCTGTCACGGTACAAATATTTATAAATAACATTTCCAAGCTTTCAGCTGTCACGGCACAAATATTTATAAATAACATTTCCAAGCTTCCAGCTGTTTCGCAAATATAGTTTTCAAAGAAATTGACTTTAAAAGTTTAGAATAGTGATAAGATACCAATGTTTAGACTTGTTAGAGCATCTCTAGTCGTTTGCCAAATATCGATAAAATGGATATTTGGCTGAGAAACGTGTTGCACTCGTTTTTGCCAAATATCCATTTTATCGATAATTCGCTACAGTCGTGTGCCATAAATGAGAATCGTTTTGAGAATTATCCATACTTGAGCGGCGGCACTTCGAATGCCGTCCCACCCAAAAAATAAATGTTTTTCCGTCAGACGGCACTTCATCCCTTGATTTTTTTTTCAATTAAAATACCCCCCCAAATCCCATCGGACGGCACATGAAGTGCCGTCCTTTGAAAGAAAAAAAAATTCCAGCCCAAATTCCTCGGACGGCACATGAAGTGCCGTCCAGAGGTTTTTGTAATTTTCAATTTTTTTTTGCAATTTTTGGAAATGTTTTTGCAATTTTTAAATTTTTTTGCAATTTCTGAAATGTTTTTGTAATTTTTTGTAATTTTTTCGTAATTTCTTAAATGTTTTTGTAATTTTTATTTACGAAATTTTCCAATTATGTCGGAGGGCACATGAAGTGTCGTCCGGGGTTTTTGCAATTTTTTTATTTGTTTTTGCAATTTCTGAAATGTTTTTGTAAATTCTGAAATGTTTTTGAAATTTTTTCGTAATTTCTGAAATGTTTTTGTAATTTTTTATATTTTTTTTGTAATTTTTTATTTGCATTCCGATGACGAATTTTTTCATGTGTCGGACGGCACTTAGAGTGCCGTCCCTCCCTTCCGCTTTAATTTTTTTTTTTTTTTATTCCTCCGACGGCACTTCATGTGCCGTCGCTTCAAAAATAGCTTCCAACGACTGCAGCAAAACTTCGATTCCTATTTCTATTTATTCATATATGCATATTTTTTACTTCAACGACTACAGATGCTCTTAGGTACTTGATACTTGTCATCAATATAAATAGAAAAGAAAGTCTTAACTGTGCTAAATATTTCGTTGTAGGACATTAGAGAAGAACTCCACAGGTTGAAAGAACATGTTAGTGTTGCCTAGAAGGTTAAACATTTGTTTCTGCTGAGATGTGAGAGCATGAACTTTTAGTTGTTGAAAAAAAAAAAAAATTGATAAAAAGGTGACCGCGCGTCACCGCTTCATTAATAAATTATTAACGAAATAAGTATTACAAATATATAACATCTATCTGTTCCTAGAACAGAATTACAGAAAACAATTATACAGTTAAGCATACAACATTAACTAGTTCCTCTCCTAGCTAAACTTATAGACGCTGCCACCTATAATCTGTTCTCCCTCCAATCATGCCCTAGATATCGTCCAAACCCTTTCTTAATCAAACATGGTATAAAGATCAGATCTTGATACAATAATAAATCCTAGCTTACAAAGATGTGATTTTTATTTAAGGATTAAGATGATTCTTTCTTGAGAGATAAAAGAGAAGAGGCTTGCATACCTTTCTTCGAAGCATCGGTGCTGATAACGTGTTACAAAAGAGAGAGAGATAGAGATGTAGCTGAATCCGAATGTTTTGGCTCTTTATTCATAACATTATATAGGGAGGAAGTTAGGGTTAGGATTTGGTAGTGTAATTGGGCCGCCACCTAAATTGGTGGATTTGAGCCACCAAATAGAAACATTTTTTTTTTCCTTTTTGGAATAAGGCTGTAGCCACACACACTCACACTTTATACATAATCAATATTAATTGGAAATTTTTTGGTGCAAGATGAATGTAAAGAAAACCCATGAGAAACTTGTAAAGGTACTGACAATATGTGTTCCAAAGTATTAGTCTTACGACCAACCTCATGAAACAATTCCCGAGGTCAGACATAGAGTGCAGCAAGTCATTTCCCTCGAGAGGTTGAAAGAGATGATTAGGAAGAGGAGGATGATGACTATATATGACTTGTAGTCCCAGTAGCAGTTGTACAGAGAGAAAATGACGATCCGGACTACCATTTCCCGATTTCCCGGTAATGATGTTTAAGTTAGATGAGATGCGGGAGAGTCTTATCATGAAATAATTTCCAAGGGAAAATATCGATTCAGCAGGATACAACCAGGTTCGACACTTGTAACATCACTTGTTCATTGCCCAGGGAAACTTTTTAAAGTTTAGGATAGCTTTTGGCTAGAAAACAGGCCGAGAAATAGTTTAATAAATTTTCCTGAAACTGGGGTAGATTTTTTGCATTTTAGACATAATAATCAATCATTTTCCAGTAAAAGTAGGGTCTGAAAATTCACAAACTTAATTCGAGTATTCCATATGATGAATGAGGGGCAAATATTCTATCTACTGTGATCGGTGATGAAGGAATGAAGAAATCTGTTGTCAATGATTCTCAATCAAATTCCATATGATGAATGAGAACACATGGAACGAGAATTAGCCAATGACCGAACCAGAAGAGATGTTCTTGCTTCTGCAAGTCCTTCTTTTAACAACATAACCCTAGCAGCCAGCCTCAAGGCCCTCAACCATCAAAGATATAACCTCATTCCCAAATTAAACACAAATACACACTCGTACACACGTGTTTGAACATGCACAGTATCTTGGGGTGTGCACAATTTTAGACCCTACAACAACAGACCTCAAATAGAGACCCATTCCCGCTTCTTCTCTATTAACTTTCATATGTAACCTACCAACATAGCATAATGGAGTTCAAGTTTTAGTTTCATCAATGAGACCTGATAACAAAAATATGCACATGCATATAGAAATCATGATGAAAATTATAACCACAAAAGCATAGCTCATTTCTAAACCATTAGGAACAAACAATATAATTGGTGCCAATTTCTAACCATTAGGAAAATGAATATGAAATAGAAGAAAATTAAATTGAAGGGGAGGGAAAAAAAAAAAGGCAAGGAACAAAAAGATGGAGATTTTGTTGGAAGTGATATAAAAGATCCCCGAAATGATAACTTTCTGGCTAATAACTAATAGTCATCGCATAGAAATAAAACTTCAAGCTACGGTGAAGAAATAGTATAGTCTTACAGACTTTACAACTTTCTATATCAACATCTGGACATTGTTTGCAGGAAGAAAAAAAACAACCTAGATTTACATTCAGCTTGACCACGATTAACCATCTCAACGACCATCAGCATACTTGAATTCAGTTCATCAATATAACCTGCAAAGTTAAAGAATAAATGATGTGGCATGAAGGTGTGGTTGCATGAGGCAGGAAAACAGGCACAGCATTTAGAAACTTCCATTTTTTTTTATTTTTTTTTTTAAATTCGTATGAAAGCATATTTTCATTGAACGCATAATAAAAGACCAAAAAAGTTACCTACTGAGGTACGGCAGACATTTCATTTCATGAGGCAGGGACAACGGATGCTTCACCATCGACGTTAGCAGCTGCGTAGAGGTAAAAAAGCCCATTAATTAGTGGAGTAATTGATAAATCTACTTAAACTATGAATCACAATAATGTAATAAAGCTTTAGTAGTAAGCTCAAGCTATCGTCACACCTGCATCTCTTAGCCAATCTTGTGCACAAACTAGTCCCTGTACAGTCACTGGATCCATAGAACTCAGGTATTGATTGATTGATCTACTTTCTACATTTGATGCAACTGAGACTGGAATGCCCAACATATCACGGGCAACTAGAGAAAGGATGGGATATTTTAGTTCATTGAACCTCCACCATGCTAAAACATTGAACTTGTTAGCAAGTCCTTCTTTCGAAGGATGAACTGGTTCCTCTAAATACATATCTAAATCTGATTTTATTGCCTGGCTTGATGAGGACTCTTCAAGATATTGATGAAGCCCCCGCCTCGTATCTGAAAGTGTTATCCGAGAAGAAGTCTTCAAGCCTCCACCACTTGCATGTGCCATATTTGTACCTCCACTACTACCGCCATCATAACAGAGAAGATCTTGATTGTTTGATGTGTAAGCAGAGCGAACTAGATATTCGTTGTAGAGGCTTAACAAATACTTGCGGATGTTCTCGATCTGGGTCTGAGCTTTGAACTCACCATCATATATTAGTTTAAAAAAGTACTCTATGGACTTCATTTTATATCGAGGATCTAAAATAGAGGCAATTGCCATTACAGTACCAGTTACTTTCCAATACTCTTCAAACTTGTAGAGCATTTGTGAAGCCATCGTTGCAATAATAGGAAGAGGGTTAATTGAAGAATTTTTCAATAGCAAGTGAATATCACATGCATCATTGAAGTACAGGTTTGCAGTGGGCATTCTACTGCTGGAAAATTTCTCAAAAGCATTATAGAACATTTCCAAGCACTCACAGATAGATTTAATGTCATCAAAATCCTTCGGAGTTAGTAAGTGCGAGAGCTCACCATCATTTTTTGTTAAACTTCCAAAAGCCAGTTCAAATTCACAAGTGGTTGCAAGCATCGAATATGTTGAGTTCCAATTACCCTTAACATCAAGAAGTAAAGATTTATGTGGGGCTTGAACCAACCTTGCTAATTTCTGAAATCTTTGCAAACTTTCAGGCGTAGATTTCACATATGTGATAGCATCTCGTACTCTATCAGTAACCTCACTTACTACCTCCAAACCATCCCGGACAACAAGATCTAAAACATGAGCATAGCCGTGAACATGAAAAAAACTGCCATTTAAAAGTAAGGAAGCCTTTGGGCGAAGAAACTTCAGCATCTCTTTCGTCACCTCTTCACTGTGTACACAGTTGTCTGGAATCATGGTCGAAACCTTCTGGGTTAGTTTCCATTCATACATCTTCTCTACAACAGCTTTACTAATTTCTGCTCCTGTAGGGGTAACATCAAAGTGCAATAAATTTAGAATCTTCTTTTGAAGCTTCCACTCATTATCAATATAGTGGCAAGCAAAGCACAAGTATTCGTCCCCTTCGGCGACACCTGACCTCCAAATATCTGCTGTGAGACTAACACGGCCTGGAAGTTTGTCGAGAACTTCACTCAATTTTAGCCTGAGATTATCATAAATCTTCATGCAATCATCCTTTATTGTCTCGTGTGAGATCAACTTGAATTGAGGCTGAAGGTTTCTAATGAAAGTTCTAAACCCAGCATGATGGACCATAGACAGAGGATATTCATGCATAATAACCATGCGTGCAAGATCCTGTCGACTTAGTTCCTGGTCAAAAGTGTTGTTCAGGTTTGAGGTTCCATCATTCTTCTTCTCATACGAAACTTGAAGTGGCTGCCAAACTACAAGTTTTCTTCTTTTCCTTCGATCTGGGTAATCGGGTCGGTGGATGCTGGCATTTGTACAAGTCGATAAGTGGTTTTTGAGATGTGAGGTGCCACTCCTGTTGCTTGCTGTCAACTGTTTTTTGCAGTGATTACAGGTAGCTACCATGGCACCATCTGCTCTTCTTTCCTTGGTAAAGTAATTCCACACAACTGACCTTAGCTTTCGATGTCTAGGGTTAGTTGCAGAAATTCCTACTGAATTGTTGTTGTTCCCATCCATTTTCGAGGCCTGGCACAAATTTGAAGAACGAGAGGAAAGTTAATTTTTGAAAGGAAAAAAATGTGAATTCACAATGTCTAGTGACTGGAAGTAGTGGAAAATGGTTCACTATGCAAGGAGTAAGCATGAAGCACATATACATGTACGAGGTACGGGTACGATACGACACGGATACAGGGATACGTGATTCTACAAAAAAGTGGGATACAGGTGCGTTGGTGGGTACGTTAAATGTAAATTATCTTATATTATTTCTATAAATAAAAAACTATTTATCTGGTTAAAAATGCAAAATTTAAACAAAATCATAGAGCTATAAGAATACATTACAATTATGAGCATTTTGGAAGAAAAAAATGATAATATAACTATCGATTCTTTGGGTATACTTGATTGTGTTTAAGCATAACTTTAAATAACAAAAACTTAAAATTTCACTATGACCCCAAGCATTTATCTCAACATAATTGTGTCTAAAAGTTGCAAAAATATATATTTAAAAAATAAGTACTCCTTGGGTACACGCTCGAGAGTACCCAAGGAGTATCGGCACCCAATACACACCCGACACGGGTACGTTGGCCATTTGGAAGTACCCGTGCCTCCTAGCTGTGCAGTGACGCTGTGGCAGTAACAATTTTAATACAATGAGAGGTTTTAATACTTGGAATACCTTGATTGGTTATGCCCACTACAAAGTGTAAATCATTTGTCAATTTAAAGAAACAGAGTTGAAGAGAAGTACAAAGTTGAAAGGGCAAAGCCTATTTAGGGAGACACCATACATAAGTTAAGGGGTCAGCCTAAAATCACATGTTGTGTCATCCTATGGTTTTACAAGAGGTCCACGGCCATCCATCATAATGCCCATGCTCTATACGTTTGTACTTTGTATAAAAGCTCATACAGCCTCAAAAGCATTTTGTTGATGCTGAAGTGTTGCGGATTGTTCTACTATTATGAAACAATTGATTTTGCAAGAACTTGATGAGCTACAGAGTGATCTCCATTCCACATTAAGTTTTATGCACAAACAATATGGGTTACGACAAGTATCATGAACTGTCTCATCAGCCTTAATTGCATAACATGTGACATCTTGCCACTCCCTTAGATGAGTATCTACTTACCTAAGGTGTGACCCTAGCTACTCTCAGTTCATACATCTTGAAGCCTTTCCAAACATTCATCAAGTACTATCAAGCATTATAAACATACCTTAGAGCATCTGTAGTTCGTTGAATGTAAAAATATCCATATATGGATAAATAGAAATAGGATTTTCAATTTTACTGCACTCGTGCAAAGCTATTTTTTAGCAATCTATAATAAAATATTAAGCGACGGCACATGAAGTGCCGTCGGAGCGTGAAAATAAAAAAAATAATTAATTTTAAAGAACGGAAGGCACATGAAGTGCCGTCGGAGAAGGAAAAAAAAAAAAATCAAGCCATATGGACGGACGGCACATGAAGTGCCGTCCAAGAGCCATATGGACTTTTTTTTGACCTTTTCCACTTTTTCACAAATTACAAAAACATTTCATTAATTACAAACAAATTTCAAAAAATTACAAAAACAATTCAGAAATTGCAAAAAAAATTACAAAATTACAAAAACATTTTCACAAATTGCAAAAAAAAATTAAAAAATACAAAACCCTCCGGACGGCACTTCAAGTGCCGTCCGAGGATTTGGGGAACGCTGGGATTTTTTTAATTGGAAAAAAAAAATCAAAGGACGGCACATGAAGTGCCGTCCGAGGAATTTGGGGGATTTTTTAATTGAAAAAAATTATAAAAAATCAAGCGACGGTACTTGAAGTGCCGTCCTTCAAATATCGATAAAAGCTATATTAATTCTCATTTATAGCAATCGACTGTAGCGATTTATCGATAAAATGGATATTTGGCAAACGAGTGCAGCACGTTCGTTTGCCAAATATCCATTTTATCGATATTTGGCAAACGACTACAGATGCTCTTACGATTAACAGATCGAAGATTTCACGCATAGGTTAAGGTAACTAGAACATCCCTAGTGTAGGATCATCCAGTAGAACTACCGAACTAGTTAATCAAGTAACCTCTTACTTTTTGACTAAATATCATCTAGTATGCTACAAAAATTTAAAATCCAAGGATTTGCATCTTTGTGCATGTAAATCATTCAAATCTGAGCAGAGCTTATTATTTGATTAGTCTGTTTACCATGTATATTTCAAATAATAACTAAAGACACAATTAGTAGGGAAATTAGTAAATACTTGGAATATCTACTAGTACAATTTATCTTAATACACTTCGTCTCATATAACATGCATATATAATACACAATAATTTATGACAAATAGATTCTACTTACGCACAGGCTTAAGACCCATTTAGAAAGCATGACAGTTTGTTTCTTATGATGTAGTATAATTTATGATAAATTGATTAGACTCATATATATATTTCTAAAATTTATGTAGAGGGCACTTTAGTCTACAATTGCTACATGTAAGTTTAAGAAAGGAGACTGTCAACTACACTCAGAATATTCATATCCTAAATCCACCATATCTCTCTCATTTAAATGCATGTAGACTTTCTTATTCATGCAGAGAATGGAATCTGGCAAAAAGGAGTCAAACAAAATACAAACTATTTAATATTGTTAAGATAAATCAGAGAGATGAAAACAATACTGAATATTGAATTGAGTTCAACCAAGTACAATACCACCTATATATAGGAGGAGAACAAATATCAAAATAACTCTACAACCAATATGGGACTATAATAATATCTAACACTCCCACTCAAACTCACGATGGGTCAAACAGTGTGAGTTTGCCTACTAAGTATCTAAATCTCTGAACAGTATGAGATTTGGTGAAGAAGTCTGCAGTCTGCTTGGAAGATGTAACAGAATGGAGAGAAATGATCCCTGCCTCAAAGCCCTCACGAACATAATGGCAATCAATCTCTATATGCTTCGTTCGCTCATGAAAGACCGGGTTGCTTGCAATGTGCAATGCACTCCGGTTATCACAATGAAAAGGAGTAGCTCCTGTAAGAGTGACACCCATATCTGATAACAGCCAACGAACATGAATAATCTCTCTAGCAGTAGCTGTCATTGCTCTGTACTCAGCTTCAGTCGAAGAACATGCAACAACAGCATGTTTCTTACTTCGCCATGAGATCAGCGAATCATCAAAAAATAGACAGAAACCGGAGGTAGACCGTCTGGTAGTAGGATCACCTGTCCAATCTGAATCAGAATATGCACTCAGCTCTAGTTTAGATGTAGCAGGCATGAATAATGAGCGAGTAATAGTGCCCCGAAGATATCTGAGAATCCGAAGAAGAGTACCATAGTGAACTGATGTAGGAGCATAAACAAACTGACTAACAAAACTGACTGCGTGAGCAATATCGGGTCTGGTCATGCATAAGTAGACAAGCTGTCCAACAATCTGTCTGTATCAAGTGGGAAGCTCACCAACAGTGGGACGAAGCTTCACATGAAGCTCTAAGGGTGTATCGGCTGATCTACTGTCAGAAAGGCATGCAGCGGAGATAATATTTGATGTGTATTTCTGCTGAGAAATGAGTATCCCCGAGATCCATGAGTAATTTCTAAGCCCAAAAAATAACGTAGTCTGCTAAGGTCTTTCATATGGAACTGCTGATGAAGGTATTTCTGGGTGGATATAATGCCCGCAGAATCAACCTCAGTAATGATCATATCGTCAACATAGAGTAGTAGAATTACCCTCCCATGCGGTGATGACCGCATAAACATAGAACGGTCCTGAGAACTCTGACTAAAACTAGCCTTGGTGATGACAAGGCAAAAACACTCAAACCAGGCTCGAGGGACCTGCTTCAAACCATATATAGCCCGACACAGCCGGCAAACATGACGAGGAGTAGGAAGGCCAGGAGGAGGATCCATATAAACAACCTCAGATAAGGTACCATGAAGAAAAATATTCTTCACGTCCATCTGGTATAACGGCCATTGGCGGATGGCTGCAACAGCAAGAAGAGTGCGAACAGTAATCATCTGTGCAACGGGAGCAAAGGTCTCATCATAATCAATGCCATGATCCTGAGTAAATCCTCGGGCTAGTAGACGAGCCTTGTGCCGCTCAATAGATCCATCAGGTTGATATTTGATCTTGAAGATCCACTTGCAGCTAATAGTCTGAACGCCCTTTGGTAGAGGAACATCCCAAGTGCCAGTCTGATCAAATGCACTGAATTCCTCTGCAATAGCTTTCCTCCATTCGGGATATTGAATTGCGTCTTGATAGGTTCTGGACTCACGTGTAGAGTGTATAGCAGTGAGATGCATGAAACTGTGGTGAGTAGGAAGCTAGGGTGGCAAAACCAAACTGGTCAGAAGGACCAGTGGAATCAGGTGTATAACGTGCCGGAGGAATACCAGAAGTGGAATGGGTAGACTGACGAAGAGGTGGTGGACTGACAGGGTGTGGGGGTGAGGACGGTGGAGTAGGTGCATGTGTCGGTGGGGAAGTAGGTGGGATTGGTGTTGGCTGCTGTGGGGATGCAAGTGGTGTTTCGGTAGGGGGAACAACAGGTATAAGAACAGCAGGAGATGTGAATGGAGCCAGAGGAGTGGGATCAAAAGGAATGCGGAAAGATAAAGTCGGGGGGCTAGCAACAACTGGGGAATCGAGAAATCTAGTATCCACGGGGGGAGGGGGGTCAGGTAGTAAGGGGAGTCTTCCACAAAGGATACATGTCGAAAAATGCGGACACAACCCGCTGATGGATCAAAACAACGATAACCTTTGTATTCAGAATTGAGACCTAGGTGAACGCACTTAACAGCACAAGTAGAGAGCTTCGTGCGCTCAGTAGGAGGGAGAAGGACGAAACAGGTGCACCCAAAGGTACGGAGCATACTGTAGTCGAGAGGTGAATGATAAAGAGCCTCATAAGGCATCGTACCAGCTAGGGCAGACGAGGGAGTAATGTTGATGAGACTAACAGAGATCATGATAGCTTCAGCCCAGAAAGAACGAGGAGCGGAAGAGTAGAGTAAAAGAGCGCGAGCCGTCTCAAAGATGTGACGATGCTTGCGTTCAGCTACACCATTCTGCTCATGTGTGTGAGGACATGATTGCTGAAACAGGGTACCGTAAGACTGAAGGATAGGTCTCATAGTGGTGGAAGTGTACTCACGTGCACCGTCCGATCGAAAATTCTTAATGCACACACCAAACTGAGTGTGAATCATAGTTGTAAAGAACCGGTAAATATCAGGTATCTCAAATCGCTGACGCATAAGAAAAACCCATGTATGTCTAGTGAAGTCATCGATGAAGGCAATATAATAGAGATAGCCTTTCCACGAGGGTACGGGAGAGGGTCTCCAAATGTCAGAATGAACAAGTTGAAAAGGATGCGTGGTTTCAGAAGTTCTTTTGTGACTAAGACTCTGTTTGGTTCAAAGGAGGGGAGGGGAGGGGAGGGATTTTAATGGAGGGGAGGGGAGGGGAGGGAAAGGGAGGGGAGGGATTTTAATGAAGACTCTGTTTGGTTCAAAGGAGGGGAGGGGAGGGAAAATAATTATCTTCTTGTTTGGTTCACAAGGGGAGGGAATGGATTTTATAATAAAATTATTTTTATACCCTTCACAAGGTGATCAATATGTCCAATCGAACTAATCTTTGGGACAAGTTACTGGGACAATTAATCTTTGGAACTAATCTTTAACAAGCACATCGGCCAAGCTTCAGAACCTTTGACATACGAGATGAGCTTGTCAGAAATGAATCCAAATACCTCCAGTGAAAAATATACACAGACTAAATCACCGTAGATGATCAAACATCACTAATAATGATTTCATACAGCAAAATCTCATTATGCTTAATCATTATGCGCCCAGAGTGCATCAAAAATACATAATTCTATACTCGGACTTTAGTGAACACCAGAAAGCTATGTAAATAGTCAATCAGTAAGTTTTTCGACACGTGCAAAAGGACTACCAGTATGTTATAAGAATGGATATATGCAACACACACAAACAAAATAGGAACTGTAGATTTGTAGTAAAGATCGGCCAATTGTAGAAAATAAGAAACTATTAACTAGTATTTGCATGATGAGATCAAACACGCTAACAAAGTGTATACGATTTGTTCATGATGCTAAAGAGATTAGCATCAGGTCACATAGCTTTTCGCAGGAGAATTATTTAGATTACTTCTGATTTTCAAGTGTTTAATTACATACTAAAAGGGAAGAGATTGTAGAGGGAAAATATCAAAGAGAACTAACTAAAAGGGCAATTTAATCCATTCACATTAAAAAATTAGACATAATTTCTTTTCCCTCCAAATCCCCCCAATATTGGAGGGGAGCCAAAATTGGCTCAGGAGGGGTGTTGCACCCCCCCCCCATTTTCCTCCCCTCCCCTCCTCTCCTAAAAAATGAACCAAACATGAAAACTTTTAAAAAAAACCCTCCCCTCCCCTCCCCTCCATTCCCCTCCAACCAAACACTCCCTAAAGGGTAGGGCAATGTGTTTGGCCAAATGACAACCCTGACAATCAGATAAATATTTAAAAGTGAAAGAACCAAGGATACCACTGCGAGCTATAGTCTGGAGTCGTGATGCGCTAATATGACCTAAACATCTGTGCCACAGATCAGCATTAGAGGAAACAATACTGGCAAAGCTAGAAGGAGACTGATGTGCACGAAGAAAATCTAGATAATATAGACAACCATGACGACTAGCATGCCCAAACTCCTCACCGGTGGAGGAACCAGTAATAGAACAACCTAAAGAGTCAAAAGTAACGACAAGACCACTATCGCACAACGCACTAATAGAAATAAGGTTTGTTGATAAATGAGAAGCATAGAGAACATATGGTAATGTGAGAGTGGGAGAGTTAATTGTCCCTGAGTGTGTAATAGAAGTGGTGAGCCATCAGCTGTGTAGAGATGGAGAGTGAGAGGGAAGTGATGGCAGGTGGTGAACAGTGTCTGATTACCAGTGAGATGATGTAATGCACCAGAATCTAAAATCTGGAACGAATTCATACCGGGAGTGGCAGAAAATGCAGAAGCAGAGGAGCCAGCATTGATAGACTGATCCATGAGGTATTGTTCCAGCTGAGTGAGACGTTACTGTAGATTAGCCCAATCAGCAGGAGACGGCAAGGTCGGAGTGACGGACATGGCCGAGGATGTGAAGGAAGAAGCACTGCGAGGAGAAATGAGACTAGCGCTGCTGTGACTGAGAGCACAATGTGGAGGAAGATGCTGCTGGTATCTGGATCGGGGTAGGGAGTATTTTACGTGTTCCGCACGTAAAATGGATCATGAACAATGAATGTCAGTTTATTATTTTACGTGTTCCGCACGTGCTTCTCCCATTATAATATAGATAAATAGAATATATAAAAAATTTGTTCAGACGTGCATTGCACGTGTATTTACTAGTATAACAAAATACAAAGAAAGCTATCAAGTGGCTCTCCTTCAATCCTCCCAAAATCAAAAGGCCCAGATCTAATCTCACAAAACACATTTTTCCACCCAAAAGTTTCCCCCCAAAACAACTCCTTTATTTATTTAATTCTCTCTCTCTCTCTCTCTCTCTCTCTCTCTCTCTATATATATATATATATATATACACACTTATGGAAATATGGACTTTTATTTACAACTAATTATTGTCATACTATTCAAACTTAAGCTACATAATTGTTGATTTACTATTTACGAGGCTTTTCATATGTTGTATCGTTCTGAAGACGTGCCGTAGGCACGTGCCCACAGGCAAATCTAGTATATATATATATGGGATCTTCGGTTGCAAATGCACTCTAGCGAGCAAATGCGTGCAAACCACTAAAGCCGTTGTTTCAAACAATGGCTTCAGGCTTCATAGGACGTTTGCACGGGTTTACACACTACAGTCGTTAGCAACGAAAGATTCCCATGTGTGTGTGTGTGTGTGTATATATATATATATATATATATATATATATATATGATGTAAAACGTAATCCTAAATAGAGAATTTCCAAGAAGTTAAAGGATTAATTTTACCAACATATAAGGCGGATCAAGTTAGAGATTAAAACAGTTAATCGGTTCGATGGATTTTCAAGAATTGAAATAGTTTAACAAGCCCAATTAACGATTCAGTTCTAACAATCAATAATTATATTCCTAAGCATTCTTAGCAAGTAAAAGATGCAATATTGATTTGTACTCTAGTTAGGCAAGTAGAACACTCAATCTCAATATTTGTGGACGACAGATAAATCAGATAATATAATAGAGATGATAAAGCAATATTACACAAATATTTAAAAAGTGAAAAGAATATACCGGAGTTAAAAGAAACCAGCGTTAGATCTCGAGTTGGCAGCAACGCAGAACACAGCAATCAGCAACAACGGTAAGAGCGGCAGCAACAGCAAGCTTGCTATCGATGGCGACTACTGGCGGTGGACTGGCTGTCGGTGGCTGACTTGTGGAATCGATGCAGCAACAGTAAGAGGGGCGACCGATGGGGGGTAATGGTTGACGAGGAGGAGAGGCAGGGTGCAGTGATGAGCTGAAGGTGATGAGGCCGAAGGTCGGGACTCGACTAGGATGGAGAAGAGTCGAGGTAGTCGGAGGCTGATGCGGGGATGAGGGAGATGATGATGCGGTGATGGGTCGAGCAATTTGTGGTGATGCTGGCGGTAGGGAGTTTGCGAGGCTCGGGGGATGCGGGTGAAGTATGGAAGCAGGGATGGGCAGGCAATGGCGGCTCGAAGATGTGACGATGAAAACGGGCTGCTAGGGGGAAAATGATGAGGCGGGGTGATAGAAGAGGCGGTTGTGATTAGGAAGGGGGTTAGAGTTTTGGATTTGGGGATTCGGGTTAGGTTAATTGATTTGGAAATTTGGGATAGTTTTAGAGTATATCACAAACCCTAAAATCATATCTCAATTGTATCACACAGGGAGAGAGCTGAAGAGCAAAACTCAACACAATAATTTTTTTAATCAAGAATAGCATAACTTCTCATTAATCTCAAGGCCTATATATAGGCTCAAAACAAATCTTGATACAAATCTTAAAATATTCTAAAATCTCAGAAATATTCTAATGCATAAAAAAAAGATTACATATGGCTATAATTACCAAAAACAAATATGGTACTGAAATAAAATCCTAAGCTAATAAAGCAGTTGTCCCAGACGATGCATGCACTAATAGAAATGTCTGAATCGTCTTGAACCGATATTCTCTTCAATATATATATATATATATATATATATATATATTTCATTGCTTTTGCAATGTAGCTGCAATGTAGCATACAAACACGTGCAAACCACTGAAGCCACTATTCCCAGTAGCGGTTGCAGGCATAATGCAGCCACTATCCCCAGTAGTAGCTTCATACTTAATATACCCTAGGCCGCTGCTGGGGATAGCAGCTTGAGTGGTTTGCACGTGTTCACACACTACAGTACATTTGCAATGAAATATCTCCCTCTCTCTCTATCTCTCTCTCTCTCTATATATATAAGCAATGCTCCATTGAAAATGCAAATGTTGTGAAAAGTAGTGAAAACCACCTAGGCCGTTGCTGGGAATAACGGCCTAGGTTATAATGCATTATAACCTAGGTCGTTGTTCCCAACAACGGCCTAGGTTGTTTTCACATTTTCAACGCTACAGTAGCGTTTTCAATGGAGCATTGCTATATATATATATATATATATATATAGGTGTTTGCATACAAAGTCAAGCAAAGAAAAAAAGGAGCAAGGTAAATAATTAGGCTGGGCTTGAGTACCAAACCTATTGTTAACCCACCTTACCCTGAAATCCAAAGAGGTCTTAAATAATTACTGCATCTCCCCTCCCAAAAAAACTTGAATAGACTCAATTCATACAAGACAAACTGTTGTATGCCACATACCCTTGTTTCATGAAAAGAGAAGAAGCTGCCGAAAGGCAAACATGATGAAAAGTCAGTTCATTAGTGGTCAATTTCTTAAACACTAAATAATTGGTCAACTAATGCCGATATGGACAGTTAAAACAACCTTTTTGGCTGGGAAGCAAGCCAGTTCACTAGGGCAACTAATTAAACCTACTTCAAGCATTTTATTTTTATTTTAGTTCATCCAGTTAAGATGCATAACCATAGTAACGGGTGATACATGTGATTATTATGGTCAGTGTCTGAAATATCGGTCGATATAACGTTTTGAATGGCTTACTATAGGGCTGCAATCTAATCGGGCATGGAGCAGTTATTAGTAATTCTATGTTCATGTTTGTTTTTGTAGACCAAATACGAGTACAAATACAGAATTTTACCGGACAAGAAACTTGTTGCCATATTTGGAGAAAACGGAAATGGATCTAAAACGAATACCAGCAAAAAAGAACATGAATAAATTGCAGTAAGCATACCTGAATATTTTTATAATTACGGATGTCAATACGAATAAAATTCGAACATCACTATCCAAACCATGATTTCTACTACAGTTTAATACTTCAGAAAATTTTATTAAAAAATGGTGATAGAATATTTCTATAAAACACATGCTAATATTTATGCCTACAAGATTGCTATCAAACACACTAAAATTTGCACCCAATACATACATGTGGAATAGAATCATATATATATATAGAGAGAGAGAGAAATGCTCCATTGAAAACGGGTCTAGTTTTCACGGGTTGGAAAACAACGATCTGAGCAGTTGGATCGCTCTTGATTGTGATCAGCGGCTTAGATCGAGCCCGCCCATCACCCGTTTCACTTGATCAGCGGAGGGTTAATTTGGGAATTGCGTCCCAAATAACTCTTCGCCTCATTCGTTCTAAAAAAAATTTATAGTCTAGGCCGTTGTTCCCAACAACAACCTAGACTATAAAATTTTAATAGTCTAGGCCGTTGTTGGAAACAACGGCCTAGGTTGAAACATAGGCCGTTGTTTGTTGCTAAGAAAATGAATGAATCTAGGTCGTTGTTGGGAACAACGGCCTAGGTTCATTCATTTTTTTAGAGCGAATGAGGCGAAGAGTTATTTGGGACGAAATTCCCAAATTAACCCTGCGCTGATCAAGTGAAATGGGTGATGGGCGGGCTCGATCTGAGCCGCTGATCACGATCAAGAGCGATCCAACGACTCAGATCGCTGTTTTCCAACCCGTGAAAACTAGACCCGTTTTCAATGAAGCACTTCCCATATATATATATATATATATATATATATATATATATATATATATAGCACACTCCGGACCGTACACATTGATCCACACACATATATATATATATAGCACACTCCGAACCATTCACATTGATCCACACACACACACACACACACACACATATATTTATATTTCCCTTCCGTTGTGTACTAGGCCTCCGTGTGCACTCGGCCTTCCCGCCTTCATATTGACAATCCGAACCGTTCACATTGATCCACACATCTAAATTAGTCTAAATATATAAAATCAAATCATTTAAAATTCATTTGCCCATCCATTAAAGTATTACAAAATTGTATAGCTGAAAATTGTTATTTTTTATAATCACATGATGAATGGGCAAATGAATTTCAAATGATTTGATTTTACATATTTAGACTAATTTAGATGTGTAGATCAATGTGAACGATTTGGATCATCTATGAAGATGGCAAGGCCGAGTGCACACGGCGGCCTATCACAACGAAAGGGGACTATATATATATATATATATATATATATATATATATATATATATATATATATATATATATATGAGGATTGCTCCATTGCAAACCACCTAAGCCGTTGCTGGGAACAACGGCTTAGGTTATATTAACACTAAAGCCGTTGTAGGTTATAAACCTAAGCCATTGTTTCCAACAACGGCTTCAGTGTCAACATAATTGAAGTCGTTGTTCCCAACAATAGCTTCAGTGGTTTGCATACCTGTTTGCACGGGACCCATTTGCAATGGAGCATTCCCCTATATATATATAGAAAGAGAGAGAGAGATGATGGATGGAAAAATAAAATCAAATCATTTGGAATTCATTTGCCCATCCATTGAAGTATTACAAAACTGTATGGCTGAATATCATTTTTTTATAATGACATGATGGATGGACAAATGAATTCCAAATGACTTGATTTTACATATTTAAACTAATTTAGACGTGTAAATCAATGTGAACGGTTCGGATCATCCATGTGCACTGCGTGTAAAAAGTTCACACGGAGTGCACAACGGAAGGGCCATATATAGATATATATATATATATATATATATATATATATATATAGGGAAAACTTCGGTTGTGCACTACCTCTAGTGCCTCGGGCGTTCATATCGACGATCCGAACCGTTCACATTGATCTACACATCTAAATTAGTCTAAATATGTAAAATCAAATCATTTGAAATTCATTTGCCCATCCATCACCCGACTATAAAAACAATGAATTTCAGCCATACAATTTTGTAACACTTCAATGAATGGGCAAATGAATTTCAAATGATTTGATTTTACATATTTAGACTAATTTAGATGTGTAGATCAATGTGAACGGTTCGGATTTTCAATTTGAACGTCCGAAGACGTAGTGTTCACGCCGTGAGCACCAAAAGTAGTGTGCAACGGAGCCTTTCCCTATATATATATATATATACATATACATATATATATATATATATATATATATAAGCCTCATATTTGTAGGAGGAATGATTATATTCACTTGGTAGGGTCCTTATAGAAGATCCACTCCGTTCATCATATTTATCATGTCAATGGATATATATGTGGAAAAAATCAAGTAGCTTAGATGTCATTTACCCATGTATCATGTGGGTCCAATTTGTGGTTCGATTTGTATTACTGTTGAAATCATTCATTTTTCAACCACATGATGCATGGGTAAATGACCTCCAAACCACTTGATTTTTTCTACACATACATCCATTAGTATGATAAACATGATGGACGGAGTGGATCTTCCATAAGGGCTCCACCAAGTGAGTATAATAACTTTATATGAGAAAATATGATCATGTGAGAACTCTTTCGGTGAGAACCAAGTGTGAACCTTTTTTTGGGATATAAATTGAAAAATCCGAACCGTTCATTTTGATCTACACATCTAAGTTAGTCTACGGATGAAAAATCAAGTCATTTGAGATTTGTTTGTCCATACATTTAAGTGTTACAAATTGAATGGCTGAATATCATTGTCTTTTTATAATGACATGATGGATGGACAAATGAACTTCAAATAACTTTATTTTTCATATTTTGACTAATTTTTTCATTCTGAACAATGTAACGGTTCAGATCATCCATGTGATGACTATGTAAAAAGTTCCCACGAAGCTTATCGTGAGAACTAGTTCTCACATGATCACTCCCATATATATATATATATATATATATATATATATATATATATATAGAGAGAGAGAGAGAGAGAGAGAGAGTCCCCCTCGGTTGCACACTACTTTTGGTGAGCACTCCGTGAGCACTCCCGAAGTAGAGACCCTATGAAAAATCCGAACCGCTCATATTGTTCTATATGCCTTAGATAGCCTAACAATAAAAAATCAAGTAATTTGAAGTTCATTTGCCCATCCATCATGCTGTTAGAATTTTCAGCCATACAATTTTGTGATGATGTAAATCATGGGTAAATGAACTTCAAATTACTTAATTTTTTATTGTTAGGCTATCTAAGGCATATAGAACAATATGAGCGGTTCGGATTTTTCATAGGGTCTCTACTTCGTGAGTGCTCACGGAGTGCTCACCAAAGTAGTGTGCAACCGAAGATTTCTCTATATATATATAGAGAGAGAGAGAGAGAGTAATGCTACATTGCAAACGGGTCCTGTACAAATGGGTATACAAACCACTTAAGTTGCTGTTGGAAACAACGGCTTAGGTTATAAATCTAAGTCGTTGTTCCAAAACAACGGCTTAGGTTATAGCCTTTGTTCTGAACAACGGCTTAGGTTTCAAAATAAACGAAGTCATTGTTCCGAACAACGGCTTCAGTGGTTTGCAATGGAGCATTCCTTATATATATATATATATATATATATATATATATATATATGGGGGCCCTTCAGTTAAGCACTACTTTCGTGAGCACTCCGTGAGCACTCGCCCTTCCGGCCATTGCATGGATGATCCAAACTGTTCACATTGATCTACACATTTAAATTAGTCTAAATATGTAAAATCAAGTCATTTGAAATTCATTTGCCCATCCATCATGTCATTATAAAAAAAACGATATTCAGCCATACAATTTTTGTAACACTTCAATGAATGAGCAAATGAATTTCAAATGACTTGATTTTACATATTTAGACTAATTTAGACGTTTAGATCAATGTGAACGGTTTGAATCATCCATACGATGGCTAGAAAGGCGAGTGCTCATGGAAAGGAGTGCTCAATGGAAGATTTTCCTATATATATAAGTTTCATATATATTTAGCATCACTTATTTGGCGGATATCTGGATAAGGTCCGAATTTTCCATTGATAACCATATTTGTATCCGGATCTACAAATATTTGGGAAACCTAATTGAATCTTGATCCAATTTTTAAATGGTACGCGTCTGTCTTACCAAATCCCCAAAAAATCTATATTTCTCTTACCATATCTGCAAAATTTGAATTCGAATCCAAATTCAGTCGGATTGTTTTTGGATCCATTTCCAGTCCTACTTACTAACACCAATATTGTATTTCTGAAACATATAACCCTTTTTTCCTAATTTTGGCCGATGCAACGGCCGATACCTATATATCACCCGATATCTGTTATCAAATATATATTGGTATATATATTCAATATTAATCCTTTTTAGGAAAAATATTGGTTGCTACTTCTTTGAGGATAGGTTTAGGTTCAAATACAAACCCAATTGAGACCCTAAATCATCATATAAAACGAGAACAACCTGAATAAATAACCCTCATTCTTCTACATAATAAAAATTATGTGTTCTCCTAATTTGTATATGCTTCCTCCCCACATGAAACCCATTGACTTAATCAGTGTGATTAATTTTTTTAATTGAGTCTAAATGTGTTGTTTCACTCTTGAATTATGTGGAAAGGGATATCATATGTTTCCCTCTTTGTTCCTACCATAGTTTATTATGAGAATTTGGGGTGGATGTTTAGCCACAAACTTTAGGTTTTTTTCCTATATAAGTACATGCTACCTAAGTTACATATAGAATATATATTTTCATCCAATATATAGCAAACCGATATCGTTGTTATAGCTCCAATATCCGATATTAGATATAAAAAATTGTCATCCAATACGATACCAATATCTGATATTTAAAACCTTGATTATGGTACATAGTTGTAAAAGCCCTAAATCTTGATAAATTGTTACTACTGCTTATGCTTTCTATAGTGCTCCCCCCCACCCACCCAAACCACCAAAAAAAAAAAAAAATCCCTCACCCGCTTCCTCTTTAAGTTTACAAAACAAATACTATCCTTGAGAAAAAAATTATAGTTACCTTATTAAATTAAGAAAAAGGAATCTCATACTTGTAGAAGGAAATTTTCCTCATAAATAGTAGTTGCACTCATATGGTGAGACTTTGTGGACGATCCATATCGTTCATTATAATTATCTATATAATAAAACACAAGACAATTTGAAAAAAAAAACTATGAAGTGGTTCCCCTTCAATTGAAATAAAATCAACGGTTTAGATTCACCCTTCCAAAACATATTTTCCCTCCAAAAAGATCCCCCCCCCCAAAACCAATGTTTTTCCCCCCAAAACTAAAAAAACTCATTACTTTATTATCATTTCTCTTTTCTCTCTTCACTTTTTCGTATTTCTCTCTCTCTCTCTCTCTCTTTCTCCCCCATCTCTCATTTTTTCTCTATTTACTCAGAAATTTAGATTTTCATATTTCAGGTTTATAAATTTTCAGATTTTTTATGTTTTTTTATTGCTCGTTACATTGAAAATAACAAATATCTCCTCAATCGTTAAATTTCATCATTTTTCACCCTCAAAGTTCTAAGAAGTTGAATTTTATACCCTCATTTATAATTATTTTTCAGCATATACTAATGGAAACATGGACTTTTATTTACAACTAATTATTGTCATACTATTCAAACTTGAGCTACATATTTGTTGTTTTCCTGTTTACAAGGCTTTTTATATGCTGTATCATTCCGAAAACGTGCCGTAGGCACGTGCCCTCGAGCAAATCTAGTAATGTTACAAAATGTGTGACTACAAAAAAAACAAGTTGTTCAAAGGTTTTTTATCCATGCATCGCATGGTGCTAGCTTGTTAAAATATTGAACAACATTTCATTTTGCGACCACTTAAAGAATGAATAAATGATCTTCAAACCACTTGATATCTTATAAACATAAATATTATGAAATAAAAAAACAAAGTAAATGGTACTTATCATCCATAGGGGCCTACAAAGTAATTACAAGTAATCTTCGAGGAAATTATCTCCTATAAATGAGGTTTTCTTTTCCCTGCTAAATTTCAGTGTCAATTTTATGAATATTTTTGTTATTAATGCAATATCTTTAAATAGTTATTTCATTTTAATGATTTTTATCTTATTTTCTTCTCAAAGCAAATTTTCATACCATTTTAGCATTTTTTTACCTTGAAGCTCTGAAAGTCTAAGCCCTATCATCCTGCTTTCTACAACTTATTTATGGTTAATGAGGGTTATAAACATTAAGGTGTTCATTGGAGTAGATAGAAACTTAGGTGCTACCTACTAAGATTTCAAGAGAGGAGGTGTGGGTTCCATGAAGACTCCTATGTTTGGAGTTATTAAATGTGGGAGTTGAATGTATTAAAGAGAGCTGTGTGGTCTATAACACTGAAGTTCAAGGGAAGTGGAAGCTAGAGTATGTTAGGGGTTCTTCACCAACAGAAATGAGGCATCATTGGTTAACTATGTAGCACGAACACTTTTATCTTATAGTTGTACGCTTGTCGCCTATGTTGCACGAACACTTCTATTTGGTATATGTATCGTGTCACACACGTGTCGGACACCTGAATCTGACAAGACACTTGGAAGTTTTAGGGTAATTTTTCTTCATGTGAGTATGTCATATCGCACTGTGTCTTTATCGCCATTTCTGTATGATGCAAACTTATCCCTAAGCAGACAATTTCTAAGAATATTAAAAGTTTAAGTTTACTAACATGTAATGCCGATTAAGTTAGAAATTAAAACTACTAATTAGTTTAATAGAGCAAGAAATCAAATAAGATTAACAAGCCTAATTAAAGATTCACGCCTAATAATCAATAATTATACTTAATCGTTATTAGCATATAAGATATGCAATAATAATTTGTACTCTAATTAGCAAGTAGATGCGCACACACTCAATATTTATGGACGACAGATAATTCAGATAATATTATAAAGATGATAGGCAGTAACACAAATAATGGAGAGGTGGAACAAAATTACCGGGGCTCGATGTCGCCACGGATGGAGAGGAAGATGAGGCTAGAACAGGATCTGATCCAACAACCCAAATAGCAAACAACAATAGGACCCAATAGAAAACACTGATCTCACTATGATGGAGGTGACTATGACTGGCGTCGAGGACTGATGGAGATGACGACGACAGTGAAGGGGGACGACGACGGTGGGGGGTCGGGTCGACGATAGTAGAGGGTCGGGTCGACGACGAGGCGGTGGGGTTGACGACGGGGTTGGGTGGTCGACGAAGAGGGGTTCAGTGGTCACTCGGGTTGGGCGAGAAGACGAGGCGGTGGGGTTGAGGGGGGTTTCGACGACGGCTAGGAGAAGGGGAGTCGATGAGTTGAGAAGATGGGTTTGTGAGTATGGCGGTTGAAGAAAGGGGGATTAGGGTTTGGGTGGAGATTTGGAATTAGGGTTTAGGGTTTGAATAAAGATTTGGGGAATTTGGGTGTAGTTTAGAGCTTCTCACAAACTCTAATACTTTCTTAGGATTTTTCACAAGCTCTAATGTTCTCTTATGGTCTCACACATACAAAAGAAAAATGAAGAGCAACAACTCAAAACACAATAATTTTTTAATCAATAATAACATACCTTGTAATTATTCTCAAGGCCTATATATAGGCTCAAAACAAATCCAAAACAAATCTCAAACAAATCTCTCAAACGAACTACATATGGCTAAATCTCAAAATAAAACAAAACAGAACTGATGTCCTCATCACTGTATCTGTGCACATAGTTTGTCGCACACCAACACTTCAGCGTGTAGGTCAATTCTCATGCATGTTCTAAATGTTATAATATATCTTACACATTGGACATTTCTTAGACGCTTCTCAAACACTTCTTTGAAAATATAATCAACAATTTTCAGAAACTTTTTTGCATTTCTTATACAATTTACTCCTATCACATGTATGTGCATTTTAGGGTTTGAATAAAGATTTAGGGGATTTGAGTTTAGTTTAGAGCTTCTCACAAACCCTAATACTTTTTTAGAATTTCTCACAAACCCTAATGTTCTTTTATGGTCTCACACATACAAAAAGGGAATGAAGAGCAACAACTCAACACACAATAAATTTTTTGATCAATAATAGCATACATTCTCATTATTCTCAAGGCCTATATATAGGCTCAAAACAAATCTAAAACAAATCTCAAACAAATCTAAAATAAATCTCTCAAATCTAAAACAAACTACTCAAACAAATCTCTCAAACAAACTACATATAGCTAAATCTTAAAATAAAACAAAACAGAACCGATGTCCTCATCATTCTCTCCGGGTGGGAGAGAGCTCGACCCAGTCGAGTCAAAACCAGTGATCATGTCATAGTGCTCCAAAAGGTCTGAATCCAAGCGTTGGAGCTCTTCACGATCAATCCAAGTATCCTCCGACTTCGGTTTGTTCTTCCATCTCACCAAATACTTATGAATACCACAATCTCTAGTAGAGATTATCTGATCATCTAAAATATTATCCAATTTGTCTGTCAGTGGATAAGTATTGTCAAGTGGGGAAATACAGAAATCTCACCAGTAAGCTGCAGAGTATGCTCATCTATAAGAAGAATTCTAAGGTTAAATTTTGGGCATTCATAGAGTATCAGATCCTCGATATTGAAAGTCTTACTTATGCCAAAATCTTCAGGAATGTCAACGACATAGGCATTATTATTGATTTTATGCAGATTTTTAAATGGGCCTGCAGCACGTGCATTCAATTTCTTAACAGATCTAGCTGGAAACCGTTCAGGACGAATCCGAACCTTCACTTCGTCACCAACATCAAAAGTTTTAAATTTTCTTTTAGTATCTACTATTAACTTGTAGTTAAAATTATTCTCATTAATTTTCTTGAAAATTTCTCTATGCAAATCGTAAATGCGGGATGCAAATGTGGATGCACTCTGAGACTCTATGATGTTCTAACACAAGGATAAAATCTATAGGCTACCAAGTGACTTAAGAAGGAATGGATGACTCAGGTACATTTAATGGAGGTGATTGGATCGACCGAATTCAGTTGAGAGATTGGTCATCCTCTTCTTCACCGAAGTTATCACTTACATGAGGTTTATAGGTAAATTCATTGTCGAGCTCATCAGCAATGGCAGCGGTACATTCTATGATGTTGATTCTACTGGGACTAGGACAGTTATTAGCAACATGAGCATATCCCTTGCATTTATAATACTTAGTGAGAGGATCAATCTTAGAGTTGTCTCTTTCAGTGTTCATACCCGTGTTGTTATTTCTAAGTAGATAGAAATTTGAAGTAGACTTGCTCGGGTAAGCCTTGTTGGGGTACTGAGAAGAGGGGGGTTCAGGTGTAGAGGGGTCAGTGGAGATTATTCTAGAGGAATGATCTCTCAAATCGCTGGACTTGTAGTAGGAACTTGCTTTAAGAGAATTCATATCGAGGACAAGGGCATAAGCAACTGCCAATGAGTTCACATTTCTCTGAATTAGCTCGTTCCTAAGATCGGCTCATAGTCTAACTCTGAACCTATAGAGAGTTTGCTCTTCGCTCTCTTTACCTAAAGCATTGTGCCGAATGAGGAAGTCGTCGAACTTATCTACATACTCTTGGGTGGATTTACTTCCTTGATAAAGTTGGTTTCACGAATCTAACAATCGGGCACATATCTCCCGGTGAGCTTCTCTTTCATGACTTCCCAAGTGGCTATGGGTGTCCGGCCTCAGCCCCTATGGGCATGCTCAAAATTGGTCTAGTGTTGTTGAGCTTTTCCAGTCAATTTCATCGTGGCAAATTTCACCTTCAGGGCATTGCTCATGTCAAACCACATGAAATCATGGTCCATGGCACGGATCCAATCAAGATAAGCTTTGAATTTCATATGGCCTTCAAAATGGAAAACATCAGCCTTAACGTTCTTTTTGTATTACTCGTCAGGGTCACGATCTTGACATCGGTCATCACGACCATTCTCTTGAGGGAACTGACAATTAGGATAAAGCACAGGGGCAACATTTTAATTCAATTCCACTTGCTCAAGCCTCTTATTGATATTGGCAAGAGTTGCTTGAATGGCAGTGACGGTAGTGAAAATATCGGAGTTGTCCATTTCAATTCGAGGAGAGGCTCGTTGATTTCTAGGATTCCTGATTGGGTAGTTTGGAAGTGACAAGAAAGGCTCTTCAAGATTTGTGATGATGCTGTGAAGACGCATTCACCAAAGGCAAAAAACTATGGGTCATAGGAACGTGTGTTTGCTAAAATTTGAGGAAATGTGTCCTAAATGCACCTAAATTATATATATATATATATATATATATATATATATATATATATATATATGAAATGATCTAAAAAAATGATCCTAAAATGATCCTAAATGAATGCAAAAATTATGACTAAATGATGCAAGAACTAGGGTTTTACAAATATTCGCTTTAAGACCAAAATGATGTAAACTTAACCCTAAGTAGAGAATTTTCAAGAATATTAAAAGATTAAGTTTACCAACATGTAATGCCGATTAAGTTAGAAATTAAAACTACTAATTGGTTTAATAAATTTTCAAGAACTAAAATAAGATTAACAAGCCCAATTAAAGATTCACGCCTAATAATCAATAATTGACTTAATCGTTCTTAGCATGTAAGATATGCAATAATGATTTGTACTCTAATTAGCAAGTAGAAGCGCACACTCAATATTTGTGGACGGCAGATAATTCAGATAATATTATAGAGACGATAGGCAGTAACACAAATAATTGTGAGGTGGAACAAAATTACCGGGGTTCGATGTCGCCACGAATGGAGAGGAAGACGAGGCTGGAATAGGATATGATCCAACAATCCAAATAGCAAACAACAATAGGACCCAATAGAAAGCACTGATCTCACTGTGGTGGAGGTAACAATGGATGGCGTCGAGGGCTGATGGAGATGACGACAACGGTGAAGGGGGACAACGACGGTGGGGGGCGGGTCAACTATAGCAGAGGGTTGGGTCGGCGACAGGGCGGTGGGGTTGACGATGGGGTTGGGCGGACGACGACAAGGGGTTTAATGGTCGCTCGAGTTGTGGCGACAGGAAGAAGAAGAAGAAGACGACAAGGGGTTTAGTGGTCGCTCAGGTGAGGACAAGGGGTTTAGTGGTCGCTCGGAGAAGAAGAAGAAAGGGTGTGGCGCTGGCGGGGGGAGGGGGGTTTGACGGCGGCGAGGGAGTCGACGAAGGGTGTGGCGCTAGCGAGGGGGTTTGACGGCGGCGAGGGAGTCGACGAAGGGTGTGGCGCTGGCGGGGGGGTTTGACGGCGGCTAGGGAGTCGACGACAGCTAGGAGAAGGGGAGTCGATGGGTTGAGAAGATGGGTTAGTGAGTATGGTGGTTGAAGAAGGGGGATTAGGGTTTGGGTAGAGATTTGGAATTAGGGTTTAGGGTTTGAATAAAGATTTGGGGAATTTGGGTGTAGTTTAGAGCTTCTCACAAACTCTAATACTTTCTTAGAATTTTTCACAAGCCCTAATGTTCTCTTATGGTCTCACACATACAAGAGAAAAATGAAGAGCAACAACTCAAAACACAATAATTTTTAATCAATAATAACATACCTTGTAATTATTCTCAAGGCCTATATATAGGCTCAAAACAAATCCAAAACAAATCTCAAACAAATCTCTCAAACGAACTACATATGGCTAAATCTCAAAATAAAACAAAACAGAACTGATGTCCTCATCACTGTATCTGTGCACATAGTTTCTCGCACACCAACACTTCAGCGTGTAGGTCAATTCTCATGCATGTTCTGAATGTTATAATATATCTTACACATTGGACATTTCTTAGACGCTTCTCAAACACTTCTTTGAAAATATAATCAACAATTTTCAGAAACTTTTTTGCATTTCTTATACAATTTACTCCTATCACATGTATGTGCAGTACGGTTCTTCTCCAAATTATGTCAATGACAATGAAGTATCATCACTTTTCTTGGTCTATGATCTCTATTTTGATTAAGTAGCTCAAAATTATATATCACTTGTATCATTTTTGTTAAATATATGCACTATTGTGATAGATAATGTTAAATAATATATTACAACAATTAGCACTGTCACAAAAAACCGATACCTGGAAACGACTTGGCCCCAGCATTGGACCAGTACAGATCAAGTTCATTGCAGATAGGATCTGGGTCCTAAAATATGACCTGTTGATATTTTCGGGTTGGGCCTGAGTCCACTCAAAATGGACCGGAAGGATCCGAACCCCTCCCCCAAAAAAAGAAGAAATAGCGCCGACCTCCCTTTTTTGCCCTACGCCGACACCACCAGCCGCCTGACGTCGTCAAAGGTCGTCAAACTCTAACTCTGATACCCCGACTCCCAAAAAAAGCAAGGAGAAGAGAAGAAGCAGCAGCCTCGACCTCCCTCTCCCGCCTAATGCCAGCTGCCAGCCACCAACAGCCCGACGCCTGCAACGGTCGAGTACGTATTTAAGACCCGGACCCGAATGAGTAACAAAGTTTTTAGATGACCCATACCTAGTTCTCACAAATCAAGTATGGGTCGAATATTTGTACCCGTAGAGGAAACCCGACCCGATACCAGTGCTAACAACAATGTTTCAATGTGCTACTCAGTGTGCTACTTTCTACAAATTTTTGTCCCCTATGCTGCTCCTGTTGTGTCCCCCTACCTATACCCTAGTCGTGTCCCATACCTGAATCCACATCCATGCTTCCTAGATGGTTGAGTTCCTATTAATATAAGACCTTGAATCAAACTCCGGATTGGGTAAGTAACTTAAAGCCTCGGATTCAGGAGGTAGGTTTACGATTCTTATGCTCCAAACTTATAGTAAATACACCTAACAACGATTTCAAGAGTTCACAGTGCTTACACAATGCATGTATAACTTAGTGCTTTTGTTTTGTATTCTTCTTCTTCTTGTGGTGCATCTATGTTCATAATCTAGCAAAGCTAGATTCCAAGATGGTATTGGAGTCACTAAGGAAATACGAAAGGCTCCCTGATCAAGCTACAATGGTCCTCAAAATCCCTTAGAATATTGAACCTGGTCAGGTGAATTATCCTGAAATTATGTAAATACAAATTGAGCAGTTCCAACCCCACATTTTGAATTGAGCAAGACACAAAAAATTACGCCACTTAATACACATGGTTTTAAATGTAGGATGTCGGCATCGTCTGGACCTCACAATTATCATGTCAAGTAGGATATATCGGGGATATACCGTGATGTCTAATATATGTGTGGTAGTTATGTCGTGATATCTAAAATATGTGTGGTAGTTATGTAGGACAGAAAAGTATCCAAATATGATATACATTCATTTACATACATTATATTGTTAATATATAATCTAAGTAACGCAAAGAATAAGAAACTAAGTAATGTAGTGGATGCAAAACATGCTATACAAACTTTAAATGGATATATGTTGTTCGGGTTTGATTTGATTCAAACCCAAAAATTGAACACATTGTTAAAACCCACACGAGCAACACATTATTTATAGGGATATTTTGGCAAAAATATCGCCCAACACCCCAATATATCACCGTCACATTCCCAATAACTACATCAACTATATATATATTCATATGTCATGTAGGCCAGTCCAACACCCCAATACATATGTTATTTTTTTTAATATATATAAATATATGGGGGGTGGGCCATTTCAGGAGTTCGCCTCGGGCCCCAGGAACTCAGGACCGGCCCTGCCTACAGATACCATGTCTATCCCTACACTTCAAGAAATATGTACATACCTAAAATTATCTTAACTTTTGGAGCCCATAAAGTCAAGAAACCAAACTCCCTAAAAGTTCCCAAAATGTACTGTACAAAATAACTTCTTTTCTCTTTTCTGAACTTGATATGCCCGAAGATATCTTGTTTTTTAGCCCAAAAAGTTGAGATACTTGGGGGTACTTGTCCTCCAAAAAAGTTCTTAAACAGATCAAAACTATGCTAACAAAAGTACTTTAGATACCTCCATGTACCTCTGCTAACCTCTGTTTCTAAACAGGGCCTTAGAAGCAAAATTCTACAAAATTAACAGCTGGAAATTCAGAAATAGTTAAAAAAAAAATGAAAATAAAAGAAGGGTGTTCGAAAATTACGCAGAGATAACTTCCTCTTCTTAAAGAAATTGGGAAATTGAGAGGAGTTGAGTGATCGGAGCAGCTGGTAGCTGGAAATGGGTTGCGGGTCTGGCCCGACAGCTGTTACCGGAGTCGAATCCCGATGCGGCCGGTGACGGGTTCCATTTAGGAATAATTGGATTTCAAACTTTCTAGGTTGAGGGTTCCATTTCGGATTTGGGTGATGGATTGGATTGGATTGGAATTGGATAGTATAGTATGCAATAAACCACAAGCGGCTGTGAGCAAATGGGTTATGCCCGGGTCTAATACCGACCCAATGGGCGTTGGGCAAATGGGAACGGAAATGGCAAGATTAATGTGCGGATCTTATAGTGGATTTCAAATGGGTTTTGTATCCAAAATTTTCAAGTTTTGAAAAGAGTCCTACTTAAGAAAAAGGGGTGAACACATTGGCCCTAACCAATTTCATATTTACATTTCTCTCCCTCAAATAGTTGTTATTTACGTTCTAGAAGTGTTCTTCTTGCGTAAAAAAGCTCTTCCTAAGTAGGGAGTACTTAAAAAAATTTGTTACAATTTATATATCTATGAGGGTGTTTCAGAAAATTCCAGTGGAGCCCGAGCGCCTAAGACGATCTTATAGTATGTTCATGCATATTTAAATGTCTGGTTTTTCAATTTAGGGGATGTACATATCGCATATGATGGTAATGAAATACAAGTGTTCAAATTACTTTGATTTGCAGTGAGGGTAGTTTCTATAAGCAAAATGCTAGACCTACATGGATTTTATCCCAAACATACATTATAAATGCATTGGGGTCCACTTTTCACTAAAAGACAAACATACATTATAAATGCATTGGGGTCCACTTTTCACTAAAAGACATGTCTTTTAGTGAAAAGTGGACCCCAATGCATTTATAATGTATGTTTGTCTTTTAGTGAAAAGTGGACCCCAATGCATTTATAATGTATGTTTGGGATAAAATCCCATGTATGTGTAGTCATCCCCTTTCTATAAATAGGATGAGTTCAATGGTGGGTAGAGTTGGGAATAACCCAAGCCAATCAGAATCCAAGAGATCTAGCTAGTCTTGAATCTGGATTAAACATAATAAGGCTTGGGCTTAATTTATGAGCACATTTATTGACTAGGTCGGTTTGGAGCGTAAACTTCAAGCCCGATGAGCCCTTCTAACAGTATGTGTGCATTAGATTTCTAGTTAGTCTTCTATAAATAATTTCAACTTGAGTTGTCAAAACTCATCCACCGTAACTCCCCCCTTAATATTTCCACTCCCTCTATCTTCAAATTTGGTTTATTCATCCTCATCTTAAACCAAATTGGATTGTTTGCTTGCTTAGAATAAGTTCACAAATTAAATTCTCCCACCTCAATTTATCTTACTATGTTCTTCTTGTAAGAGATTTATTGACGCACATAGATATATCTTAGTGTTTAAAAAATGGTTGACTCAACTAACTACATAACCCCCTCTAAGATAAAGTAATAGTGTTATTTGTGTTGTTGCCAATACTGAAGGAGGTTATTTTCTTGGGCCTAATACATCGAGGGATTATCCAAAATTACCCTATTTAAAAATTATTTGCCTACTGATTAAGATAGTCCAAAACATGCTTTCTAAATAATTTTTTTAACTACAAGATACACCACGGCTGACTGTGACTACATCCTAGAAGCACTTCCGGTATGTGGCTTTGGGGATAGGTGGATTGGCTATATTAGGAATTGCTTCTCTACTTGCCAAACATTCGTCGTTGTCAGTGGAGTACATGGCCAATCCTTCTACCACAAGAGAGGGCTAATACAGGGGGACCCACTATCATTGTTACTCTTCACAATTGTAGCAGATGCCCTAAACACAATGTTGAGCAATTGCATAGAAGAAGGATTGATAGCCCCAGTGGGCAGCTCCGAAAACAGAGTTGGCTATTCCATTCTACAGTATGCATATGATACATTGAACTTCAGGAATGGCTCACTAGAGGAGACCATTGCTATCAAATGAGTACTCTATTGATTTGAAGTATATACACGGTTACATGTCAATCACAATAAGAGAAGCCTCGTGCTTATTGCTTTATTCAAAGAGGAAGTCGCAAAACAAGCTAATGCCCTCAACTATAAAACAGAATCATTCCCAGTCAAATACCTAGGCCTACCTCTTAGGATGGGGAAACTGACAAATCAGACTGACTACCAATCATTGAACGTGTCGAAGATTGGTTGACTAGAAGGAAAGGGAAGTCCTTAGGAGGAAGGGTTACACTAATCGATTCACTTCTCTAAAGTTTGTCGACCTACAATATGTCCATATTTGAGTTACCAAAATGGGTATTTTAAAAGAAAGATAGGGTACAAAAACTTTTTCTTTGGAAAGGAGCAAATGTAGCGAGGCTGGTCAATCATCCATTACATGGAAGAATGTATGCATGCATAATAAGGTTCATAGGGGAATGGGAGTCGCAGACCTTAAAGACATCAACCTAGCTCTCCTAGGCAAAGGGTGTGGAAGATCTTCCATCTCAACGGGGAAGATAGTAGGAGTCTGTACAACATCACCTTAGAGGATAGGGGACACAGAAGGGGGGGGATTCGGGGTAGGCCCTGAGATGTCTTGGTTTTCGATGGGTGTCTCTAAAGCATATGACCCCGTTAGCACGGGTACCTCCTCCTTTATAGGTGTTAAGGTTAACAGAGAGATTGGGAAATATTATTGGATTATTGAATTGATTATAACTGAGTACAATGACTCCTATATATAGGAGGGAACCAAATACTAAACGGATACATAACCCGATATGAGATTAAATATATATTACAATATCTAACACCCCCTCTCAAACTCACGGTGGGTCGAACAGTGTGAGTTTGCCCACCAAGTAATGAAATTTATGAACATTGTGGGATTTGATGAAGAAGTCTGTTGTCTGCTGTCAAGATGTAACAGAATGAAGGAAAATGGTCCCTGTTGCAAAGCGCTCACGAACATAGTGAAAATCTATCTCTATGTGCTTTGTTCGCTCATGAAAGACCGGGTTGCTTGCAATGTGCAATACACTCCGGTTATCACAATGAAGAGGAGTAACTCCTGTGAGAGTGACACTCATATTTGATAACAGCCAATAAACATGAACAATCTCTCGAGTAGTAGCTGTCATTGCTCTGTACTCAGCTTCGGTGAAAGAACATGCAACAACTATGTGTTTCTTACTTCGCCATGAGATCAACGAATCACCAAGAAATAGAAAAAAATCTGTGGTAGATCGTCTGGTAGTAGGCTCACCCGCCGAGTCTAAATCAGAATATGCACTAATCTCCAGTTTGGATGTAGACGGCATGAATAATAAGCAAGTGATAGTGCCTCGAATATATCTGAGCATTCGAAGAAGAGCACTGTAGTAAACTGATGTAGGAGCAGAAACAAACTGACTAACAACACTGACTGCATGAGCAATATCGAGTCTGGTCATGCATAAATAGACAAGTTGTCCAACTTTCACGCCCTGCTTCCTATTATACAAGAACACAGGCACGTTACTGAGGCCCAACGAATGATATAAGTATACCAACTCATATCATCCATAAGTTGTACAATACCAGCAAGCTCAACTGTAACACCCGCAAAAATGGAAATAATAATTTTGCCCTCGTGTGTTACGCACGTGTATTTTGTAACGTGTTTTCACTACGTATTTTGATTACCGACTATTTATGCATTTTCCGTATTGATTTTACCATATTTTGAGTCAATAAAAATATAATATTTCAATCTCTAGTTTTTACGTGCTTTTTACATGTTTTCGATGCACGTATCGATTCCGTATTTTTCCACTACTACGTATGATATTTCTGTGTCACAATTATTTATTTTATTCATCCGAATTTGTTTTATAAATGGAAATTTATTTTCCCCTATTTTTGATTAAAATAATTTTTGTACGTGTAATACACGTGTTTCCTACGTACGTAGTAATTACGTCGTGGAATATATAAAATTAATAAATATATTTTCTTATATTGTATTTTTATTATCTTTAAACATTTTTTTCGTCGATAACGTCGAATTTCGTATTTTTGATACTTTACGTGCGGCGCACGTGTTTGTTTCGGTGCACGTATGTGAGCGTACTCATTTTTCAAAATAAAATTTTGGAGTGTGTATATTTATTTGTGCATGAAAAATTGTAATTTTTAATTAAACCAATTTGTTACATACATATTATGTACTTATATAAATGCCTATGTTTTCACCTATACACACTAACTCCCTTCTTTTTACTTACCCTGTCTACATCCGAACTCATCCACTCCCACTCAGCAAATGGTCCCCCTTTACACTGTTGCTTACATTCAAATATACCTATATCCTATAGCCTTTTGTACTTATATATCTCTATGTATATATAATCAAATATTTATGCATGCATAAAGTTGAAGTTGGACCTTTCCTATGCTAGGTCGGTTATGGAAGTGTATGGGCCGGGAGTTAGGAATAGATGAAGAGTTGGAATTATGGGGTAATGAGAGAGTGGGGAGGAAATCATGGGTAACTGACTTTTAGATTTGTATATAAATATACCCTAAACTAATCCATTCATCCAACACCCTAAACTCCGTTTACTGTTAAAACAAGATTAGAAAGCCTATTTTCCCTTTTGGCCGAGAGCAAATTAGGAGGAGAGGCGCTGTGTTGCATTCGGGATTTCGAAGTACGCTTTTGGCGTGATTTTCTTGGAGTTCAGTGTCTCCATTGAAAGCGGGATTATTTTTACTCTTCTAATAGGTGGGTGATCTTTGTGCTTTCTAATTCATAGGTTAAGCATGTTAATTTTTTATAAATGAGTAAATTAGATTAATGTGATGTGATATTTTCATGCTATTGTGTTTGCGCCATGAAATTGTAGAAATAATGTTGCATACCATGATATTAATTAAATTGTTCCATGAAATGTGTTAGTTTATGCATATTCCCTACGGTGTGTGAAATTGTAAATTTTTTCATAAAAGAAATGTCGAAATCTTCATGAGAAATCAAGAGAGATGATTGGTCTTGTTACTGAAAATTTTATTAGTATAATTAAGTGCATAAATTAGTTATATCGAATACAATTATTAATTTTCTAGTTTGGGGAAAAATGCAAATTGTTGTGTGAATTAATTGAAAAGAACGTAGATATTGTTGTAGAATGGAATTAAAATTTGTGTCTTACTGTTTGAAATTATCTCAGTCAGAGGAACGATGTATTTCAGTATATCAAAAAAAGTAGATCAATTGATTAAATGATTTTAATGAAAAATTAATTATTCAGAGCACGGTATGAACAAAACAACATTAGACTGATTCTCAACCAGTAGTCACACTTAGATTTATTGGCTCGTGTGTGAGCCTTAAGGCCGTCACTGTGTTTGGTCGGAGGTCATGGGTTCGAGACCGGTTATAACCAATTTGTTTTGCTCTGTTTTGTTTAAAAAAATATCCAGAAGCCGAGAGTTGGTATATGGGGGTTTCGGCCTGCCTTTGTGACAATGAAGTCACATGGACTTCTTGGTTAGTGGGTGAGCCATAGGGCTCTGTCACTTTCGGCCGGGTGTGCCTGGGTTCGAAACCCGGTAGTGTTGTTTGTTTTTTTTGTTGATGTTTTGATATTTTTTGAGGTGTTTAAATGCAAATAAAAAATTGTAAAAAAAATTCTAATATTTCTCTAAAAAGATTTAGAATTTATTAAAATTAGTTTCAAGATTTTTCATGTATATTTTGAGAAATTAAAAAGTGAAATTGAGATAGAAAATGAGTTAATGGTTTCAACATTATTTCTTTAAGAGTGTGACAATTATTTCTTTTAAAAGAACAGTAAAATATTTTTTGTATTAAGTGATTTCTCTTGAAGAGATTATACTCTTTTTGGTTTAAGAAATATTTTGATGTGAGTTGAGAAATTTTATGAGCTTAAATTGCTAATAAGATTTCAAGTGATGAATCTATCTTCATGAAAAGAATTATTGTTTGATTTTGAATTGTGAATGAATATATGAATCATGAGTAATGCTAAAATAAGACATATACCAAATTGTGAATAGGTTGAAGATAAAGAATACTTTGAGTTAAGACATGATTATTGAAGGGTATGAATACCCATGATTTCTTGAACATGAAAAATTGTGATTTAGAGTTAGTAAGACCTCGGGTACCGGCACTATTGAAATAAAAGATTTGAGATATAATTTTGAGATATTGTCATGAAGTTATCTCGTATTTTTGTGACTAAGTCCGATAGGAGGTAAAACTAATTCTAGATATGATAAATTATTCATGTCTTGAACTAAGAATTAGGCACTTAAGAGAAGTGTAGTAAATCTGGGTAAACGTAAGTGGGGCACTCTATATAGTCCGGTGGTGTACTCCGGGACTATAGATCCAGCCGGGCGGTGTACTCCGGGACTGGGATTGCTTCAATGGAGACGAATTTTTATTTGAAATCCGGGACTATGCGTAGTCGGGTGGATAGTTTATCGTACTCCAGTGTATATACGTATACCGGGGCTAGAGGGGCACTTACGGGGTATTCGCACGACGAGGAGTCTGTATAACAGTCGAGTGGTGTACTCCGGGGCTGGGATCCGTACTCGTGGAATATCTGAACCTTGTTCTTACCACTGGGTAGTGTCATGGCGATGGATGGAACCCTATAATGTGGAGTACGTAGGTGTTTGCCCTTGGACCTATATATTATGGGATGCATAAAATCTGAACAAGTATGCATTAGTGTCATCTTAGTATAAAATATGTGCATTATGCATTAAAGCATCGCATACACTTACATGTTTAGTGTAGTCACATTTAACCCATTATTTTGCATTCAAATATTGTGATTTGTTAAAGTATTGAGATCGTTATATGTACGGCGTAGAGAGGATGACCGAGTATAACATTTTTGTCAGTTGTAAGTGACTGACGTGTCCACAGCTTATTATGTAGGAACTGGACTTTTCATGAAGAAGTAAAGATGTTATGATGCTGTTAATTAATTTCATTGATAAAGTTGTACAAGTTGTGTATTATTTTCATTGTTGTAATTCATTTGATCTTCCACTGTGTAAACAATGTAAATAACTCTGATGTATGTTGAAATTTTTTAATTTCCTTGTAAAATGTACGAAGTGAAGTATACAGATCCTGTGAAATCTCGAATTCGGTCTTATTTGGAATTCGGGGCATTACAGATGGTATCAGAACCACGCTTCATAAGTAGTACAAATTTATAAGGAACGACACCCTAGAGTGGACAATAGAGTGTGAGTTCAGCTTACAGAGATTTAAATGTAAGTGATTTACATTTGTGTTGCTCTATACACTGTTGTTTGGCTGGAGTCGTGAATGAAGTAGTTATTGAACCTTCATTCATGATGCTCTCCTCGTATACATTGATGTGAGATTGTATGCGAGTACATTTTTCCTGGATATCAGAGTGGCGCAGTGGAAACGTGGTTTGTTTGAACCTACATTCATGATAAATTACACTTAGACACACCTCCCTCTCAAATTATTTTTCTTCGTGAATTTTATCATAGTACTTTTCAACATTCAATATTTTTCAAATGAATATTTTCTTATATTATTAATCACTTGAATATCTATTATTTTGTCTATCTTCCTTAGCCTTGATCTTTTAAATTTGTTTTATGTGTTTTTCAGTCTTAAAATATCATCTTTCATGTTTTTATGTCCCTTTATGTTCATCCGTTTACATTTTCTATTACTTTCTATATTTTATTGCCAATTATCAAATAAATTTTGCAATTATTATTATTTCTATTATATTTTGAATTTTCTTATGTGCATTCATTTTATATGATTTGATTTTGTGATACTATATTTTCATTATCTTATATTCCAATATATTGAAATTTTCTACCCGTATAAATATGACATACCATTTTGTTTTATTGTCTACATTCGATACTATTGTTATTACATATTATTTGCTAATTTGTTTTGTTGTTAATCGCTACTCATAAATTCTGTAGTTTTAAGCTTCCAATTATTGTTTTCATTTGTGTTTTCATCTCGTGCATATGCTTTACATTATTTTCGTCTTAATATGATAAATCATTTTCATATCTATCTATTTTGATATTTGCCATTGCAATTTCCTACTTCATTTGCAACCTCTTGTCCACCTTTATATCATTGATTTCAAAACATAACACCATACTCTATTAAATACCAAATATCCAAGTGTATATGGAAGATTACATCTTTCCATCTCCCGTCTTGGTGCAACCTGATGTCGAGAGGGCAAATTTGCAACTAGACGTCAATGGAGGCAAACTGCAACTGGATGTCGGGGAGGCAGAATCTGCAACCGAATGTCCAGAAGGCAAACTGCAATCGGATGTCATAGAGAAAATTCTGTAACTTGAGATCGTAGAGGTAAGTCTGCAGTTGGATACCAACAAGATGAACCCACACCAGAAGGAGACTATCTACTTTGATAACCCCTATTTTGTTTTCTATAATATTTACTTACCACTATTCTATTTTTTGTACTAGCTTGTACCATTTTTAATATTTTACAACCTAGCATTATATTATTTAAACTGATTTCTATATCTGTCTTATTTTGCATATTTTCTACTTAATCTCAACTATCCTGCTGATTTTCAGTCTAGTATAATATTGAATTTGTTCTAGACTGAAGTCAGAAGTCGACCTAACAGCCACTATACTAAAAGCACTTTCACATACAAGGCTTTAGGTTGTGGTAAATCTCTTCTTGTTGTTGTTTCACTCTCGGGTTGTGAGAGTGGTCCTCTCGGTTGTAGAGTAGGACTCTTAGTTTAGAGTCGGTTTCACTCTAGGGTGTAGAGTGGGTTGTGCTCTCTCCAGTGGTGAGAGAGGTCTACAGATTTGACATGGTTGTTGTCAAAGGCCGTAGAGTATTCTTGTAACTTTTTCAAGAATAGTGGAAAATCTCAAGTGGGTTGCTTGGGGACTGGATGTAGGTCGGGAGGACCGAACCAGGATACGTCATGGTGTTTGCAGTGTTGACTCTCTGTGGTTGTATTCTCTAAACTTGCATTTTTAATTTTTTTGTTTCTTGTGTAAATCGAGTTTGGTCAGTCGACTGCCTTACTCTCTAAGTCGACTTAACAGACTTGTAACTCTTCAGTTAAATTACTCTTCTTATCTGACGCTTCAGTCGACTACCTTCTCCTTTCAGTCGATTAACAGTGCAAAAAGTTTAATTTATTGATTAATTTTATACAACACTATTCACCCCCCCCCCCTCTAGTGTTATTTTCCTTGCATACAGGATCCAACAGATATGAGAACATCACGAAATATGAATACTACAAGTAACGGATTTCAAATGCATTGATCTAATTACTAATTGCGGGAGATCAAACAATATGCTTGTACGAAATAACGAAGATGTACAAGGGACACTTGCCTTATAATGATGATGCACGGACGTCGAGACGAGCGACGGCGGCAACACGTGCAAACCACGGAACGACAAGAACACGTGCAAACTACGGAATGGCAGCACGTGCAACCGCAGGGACAGTTGTGAGGGCACGTGCATACGATGGAACTAGCACGTGCAAGACACGGCAATGGCAGCACGTGCAAACATAGCATGTGAAACCATTTGGCAGCAACAAGCGGCAGCAAGGTGACACACCAGCGAGGTCGGCAGCACGCAGCAATAGTGGTAAGAGGCAGCAGCAACACAGCGAGAGCGATGACTACAACGAGGGTGAGGGCAACGACTGTGGGTGGTTGCGGTGATGGGTACAAACTTTTTTAGATTATGGTATTTCTTTTTCAAAACCCGCTATTACGTGTGATAATACCAGGGCTATTAATTTATCTAAAAATCCAGTTCAACATTTACGTACGAAACGTATTGATATTCGACATCATTTTCTACGTGATCATGTCTTAAAGGGAGATTTCATATTAAAATTTATTTATACTGATAAACAAGTAGCAGATATATTTACCAAACCTCTTAAAGAATACACTTTTAACAACTTTAGAAGAGAACTAGGCATTTGCTCATTTCATGACATTTCTTGAAAAAAAAATTATGTTTAAATCGACTTATTATTGATTTCCAGTCGACTTATACAGTATTTTTGTTATCTATATTTCTGACTGAATTTTGTGTTCTGCCCAGTCGACTGTCTTAAAAACTCAGTCGACTACCAGTAGCTTTACTTACTTTTTTTTGGTTTTATTTGCTCTCGACTCAGTCGACTGATATAAAAACCAATCGACTGTCACGACATCACATTGACTTTCTAACTCTGAATTATCATGAATCCATGTTTAATATGAATGCACTGTTGTTTTTTATCTCTGGTTTGTCTTTCCTCCTTTATTTTGATGACAAAGGGGGAGAAATTTGGTGCATGATGTTAATGTAACACCCCTTAATTTTCAAAGAGTATATATATATATATATATATATATATATATATATATATATATATGTGTTGAAAAGGTAGTTGGCTGTTTAGTATAAAAAGAGCTATGGCATATTGGTAATTATGTTGAAATTGTATAGTGGTGGGGGGGCCCACGGTGGAGTAAAAGCAGTGGAAAATGCTGCACTCTGTGAATGAAGACGTTACCGAAGCTCTGGGGCCCACCCGAGCTGCTGCTTCCATTGTGTCTCTCATTGCCGAGCTAGCGTGTGGGACCCCCGGGGTTGGGTCTGCACGTGAGAGAGCGCAAGGAGAGAAAGAGAGCAACGGAAAGGAAAGTGTAAATAGTCCCATATCGGGAGTTGCAAAGAATATAATAATATATATATATAATTGCTTGTGATCAAGAGTCACCAATTCGGTTAACCACCTTTTGAGAGGCAGCCTGTGGTGGGCAGTTGTACTACATAGTATCTAATTTGTTTTCTAAATTGTATAAATTGTTTGAGCTAGGGGCAGGGGGTTACAGTTATGTTGGAGAACATACACCATATGGTTTTTGTGCATGTTTTGTTATGTTTTCAACATTTTTTAGTATGCATATTGTACTTTATTTAAGGGGGGGGCTTATAACAATTGTATATCTTTTCAAGCCTTGTGTGAGTATCATAATGTGCAAATGTAATGTCTATATTATTTTAAGTTATTGTGTTGTCATCATCAAAAGGGGGAAAATGTAGATTCTTGATTTTGATGGCTACAACACAATACACAATTGTTCTATATTACATATCTTTTGCAGTGTGTATCAAAAGTGGTCAAGGTCAATACCATGATGAAGCATCCCAATACATTGTGATGAAGCTTTCAAAAGTATTTTCTCAAGCCACAAAGACAAGATCAAGCCACTAAGATTCAAGTTCAAGTTCAAGTTCAAGACTTTCAAGAGTTTTCAAGTTTCAAGTTCAAGACTTTCAAGAGCTACATTTGAACAAATGACTTGTAATATTGTTTGTATTATTTTTGAGTCTTAGAATCTTGTAAAAGTCTTGTCACACACACACACTCACACATTCCCTAAATAAAGAAAATGTTTTACAAAATCAAAATGTTAAAACAAAGCTTGTATAAGTTCAGCTGATTGAGTACCAGTCGACTTTGTAATACCCCAGATTTCTAAAGAGCGAACAGTCGACTGGTAATGGTAGCAGTCGACTGGTATGCGCAGGATTTTAGAAAATTGAGAAGGATTTGAGAATTTAGTCCCACATGGGAGGTTTACAAGAACTAATTTGAGTATAAATACTATTAGCCAATGATCAAGAGTCACCAATTCGGTTAACCACCTTTTGAGAGGCAGCCTGTGGTGGGCAGTTGTACTACATAGTATCTAATTTGTATTCTGAAAATATTAAAATTGTCTGAGTATTGGGGCAGGACGTTACAGATTGGTATCAGAACATACTTCAATAGTAATAATAGACAAAGTATGAAAGCCAACCTAGGTGTGGACATTAGAGTGTGAGTATCACATAGAGTTAGAAGCATGATGCTTTGGTTTGGGGTATAGTTATGGTTTTGTCATAGGTTATGGATGTGAATGTGAAATATGTGTGTGATGCTCTAACCTTACCCTCGTTTTGCAGTATTCAGAATGGTTGCACCCAGAGGCAGGAATGGTGGCAACAATGAGGATGGATCTGGTAGTTCTCGAGGAATGGGAATTGATCTTGAGGCTGAATTCGCCAAAGTGTATCAGACCCTGAATGCGCTGATGGCATTCAATTTAGCGCAGCAGCAGAATCAGCAGCAGAATCAGTAGCAAAATCATGGAGCTGGACAGGGATTGATTAATGCTGATCCTATTAAGCAAATCGAGTCCTTTAAGAGGATGAGGCCGCCAGTTTTTTAGGGGCAATCTGATCCAACCGCAGCTGACGACTGGATCAGGAGGATGGAGATGATTTTCGAGGTATCGGAGACTCCGGCAGCCAGCAAAGTGAAGTTAGCTACGATGCAGCTGGAGAAGGACGCTGGTGTCTGGTGGGAGTCGCTGAAGAGGACTTTGGGAGATCAACCGATGACTTGGGAAGCTTTTCTGGAGGAATTCAGGGATCGCTTCTTTCCCCTAGATGTTCAGGAGAAGAAGGCGACCGAGTTCGTGAACCTTCAGTAGGGTGGCATGACCGTGCGGGAGTATGAGACCAAGTTTGCTCAGCTTTCGAGGTATGCACCAGAGTTGGTCGTTGACGAAGCGAAGAAGGCCAAGAAGTTTGAGCAGAGCTTGAGGCCAAACTTGAGGTCGAGGATGATTCCGTTGGGCATCAGACGGTTCGACAAGCTGGTCAGGAGAGCAGCTATGACCGAGGAGGACATGGACCCTTCTCAGGAGAAGCAGGAGACCGTGAACAAGAAAAAGAGGCCAGCAGATGATCAGAATGGGAAGGAATTCCCAGTGAAGCAGAGCAAGTCCAGTGAGCCAGTGCAGAAGGTACCTGCGACACAAGAAGTGACTTGTTTCAACTGTGGAGAGACAGGTCATTATCGAGCAGCATGCACCAAACCTGGGAAGATGTGCTATCGTTGTGGTCGTGAAGGGCATATTCAATCGAAATGTCCGCAGCGGGAGAGGGATGGTGCAGGGAAAGGCAAGGATCTGAAGAGGGGCGAGAGTCCGCATTGACTGAAGAGGATGCAAATAACTCAGGAATGTGACTCGTGTGTGCAAGAATTTTGAAATTTATTCATTTTGTAATAAGTAAAACTTTTATTTGGGGAGTAATTGAAGATTGAGTATTTTTCTTCATGTAACAAGATTTATTTGGATTAATGGAAACAAAAGTTTTATTTAATACTGTTTTCTTGCATGCAATTGTGTCGCCCATGTATTGCTAGTCTTTAGTGTGGAGCTTAAGGTGTCTTCCAGGCAAGGTCTTGAGGTGGCTATCCTTATTCATGTCCTTTCTAAGGAGGGAGTGGCCACCGATTCTCGGAAGGATGAAGCAGGAGGTCAGAGTTAGATGCAGGAGTTCAGTAGTTGTTGCAGCGTGACTTCCGATGGCAAGTTATCAGAGTTGCGCAGCGGAAGTTTGTTTTTCTGAATTCTTTGCATGATTGTGTTTCTTCTGTATGATGTATTTCTTTTGATGGAATGCGTTCTTTGGTGTGACTGTATTCCCTAAAAATTATGTTTCTATCCATGAGTTTTCATTCTTTGCTGGTGGGTTTGTTCGGACCCCATTAGCAGTAGTTCTGAGGACAGAACTCTTCTAAGTAGGGAGTGATGTAGAACCCCGTATTTTCAAATATTATTTGAAAATGAATTAAAATGATTTTCTGGAGATTTAATAAATATTTTCTAAAGAGTTATCTTTTTGCACGTGCAAAACACGTGCAAATATTTTCTTGAGAGGTTCAAAAGTCAAGTTTTCTTCATGAAAAATCATTATTTAATATTTGGAAATTATTTATTATTTTTCCAGATTTTTCTGAAATTAATTGGATCTATTTGCAATTTTTGAGAAAAGAAGGACCTTTTTGCAAATTTGACAATTTAAGGGTTAAAATGTAAAAGGTATTTTCTGAACATTTTGAACAGTACCAATTGAGATATAAGATTATATTTTACTTTTAAATCCTAATTCAAATGAATTTGATTGAATTTCCAAGAATAGAGTTACATATATAAAGTTGTATTTTGACGGGATCATTTTGTAAAATTGTCGTGAAACCCTAAACTCTTTATTCCGGGTATTTAAAAGAATTTTGGCAGCCGTCATTCTGGAAAAAAACGATATAGATTTTTGAGAGTTGTTTTGGTGGAGCGAGAGGAAGATTTTGATCTAGCAAAAAGGGAGGCTTTTATTTGGATCTTTGCAATTCTAAGGTGAGTGATATTGTTTTATTTTGATTTGTTTTGTATGTAATATGAACTTTGTTTTGTGGTTTTATTTAAGTGAGCAATTGTTTGATTGTTGTTTGGCATGTATGTTTATTTAGTACCTTGCATGAAAACGATGCAATGGTTGTTGTTTGTATCATGTATGTGAAATCTAAGAATGTTGAGTAGACCTTGGTTCATAAAATTGTGTTGCTAGAAATGCATATTTATGATTTGAGTATGGTTATGATCAGATGGAGGAACATCTGGATCTTGTGTTTACAAATCAGATTTGGTTTTGAGTTGTGGAAGATATTGAGTATTGAGAAATCCTAATGGAAGAATTAGGAGTTTAGAACATAAGAATTGAATTTTGAGATATTGGTTGATTTGAGGAAACGTATCCATAATGAGGATTATTTGAGATTATCGTTTTATTCGAATACAAATTATTTTAGTAAACCATGATTGCTTTGGAAAACCCTAATTTTGATTATCATGAACAACCAAAACTAGGCAGTCTGTAGGCCGACAGTCGACTGGTAGACTTTTCAGTCGACTGGTACGACCCAGCTGCTGTGTCTTTAGTTTTCTTAAAAATTCGTTCTGGACAGTCGACTTAGACCCTTTTCAGTCGACTGGTACACTTAGAAATTATTTTTCAAAGTTATCGTAGATTTTCTCTGGTAAGTCGACTTATGACCTTTTAAGTCGACATATATTGTATTTTAAGTCGACTTATGACTTTACAAGTCGACTTATAACACTTAGAATATTTCCTTAAAGATTTCTGGAATTTCTCCCTGGTAAGTCGACTTAGGTTTTTATAAGTCGACTTATGTCTCCTTTAAGTCGACTTATGTATTTATAAGTCTACTTATGATCTGGTAAGTCAACTTATGACTTTTATAAGTCATCTTATATTGTTGGTAAGTCAACTTATGTTTTTATAAGTCATCTTATATTGTTGGTAAGTCAACTTATGTTTTTATAAGTCATCTTATATTGTTGGTAAGTCAACTTATGATTTTTGTAAGTCAACTTATAATACTTAACCTATTTTCTGAAAGTTACTGGATTTCTTTCTGGACAGTCGACTGGTGAGTTTTGCAGTCGACTGTAGACACTTAGTTCTTACTTCTTAAAGATGTTAGTTTTCACTCTGGACAGTCGACTGGTGAACTTTTGCAGTCGACTGGTACTGATACTTTTCTAAGGTGTTTTGATGTTCTTTAAAAGACTAACTCTTTAAATGTTTTGGATCTATTATCTACTCTTATAAATATTATTCTTCTATAGAACATACGCTTTCAATATATATTATGGTTGGATTTGGATTATGGAATCTATTAAAGACTTGAGTTTGTTGAGTGAAGAGATTTCTCCTTTATCGTTTGACGATGGATTAGTGAGATTTGGTTCTGTTTGAGATTTATTGAGATAGGTCTGAGGGGTCTTGGTTAGTTGTTGTTTTGAGTTATTTAGATGTTCGGGTGATGAAGGTCTACGAGCTTATTCCCGGATAGGCAGGGAGGTAACTTTCCGGATAGGCAGGGAGGTAATTCTCCGGATAGGCAGGGAGGTAATTCTCCGGATAGGCAGGGAAGTAATTCTCCGGATAGGCAGGGTGCATTTGTATGTACCGGGTGTATCTGCACATTTCGTGGGGTACACGGAAGGGAGATAATTCTCCGGATGTTGTTTAGACTGGGTACATTTGTATGTACCGGATGTATTCTTGGTTTTATGCTTGTGTTCTCCAGTTTTCGTACACTTGACACTTAGGCTAACTTCACTTGTTGTTTTCATTTCATTATGTTTTCATGCTTTACATCTTTTGTTATTTCTCATTCAGTTATCCTTGTTATTCCTACATGCCGTTGATGATTTTATGATTTATGATTTAAATTATGTTGTTTTGTTTTTATATCACTCACACCATTTATGGCTGACCCGTTAGTTTTGGGGGTTAGGGATCATCTCTAGCCTCACATGTTCCAGGTTGTTGCTTAGAGTTGGAGGTTGGATATTTGAGTTGGTTTTGAGCTGAGTTGAATTGAAAGAGTTTTATGTAAAATTTGTAATAGCAGTTTTGAGATGAGTTTGTGTTGTAAAGAAAGGAAATTTGATTTGAGTTGAAATGTTGAATTCCGCTGTGCTTGTAAAAGTTGTTGTAATAAAAGTTGAAAATTTGCTTCGTGGGGTATTCACGGAAGTAGGCAGGGTGCTAGAAAGGGCGGTCCTACACTAGATGTGTGTCCCGTACTCAGCGAGGACGCTGATTTCTAAAGGTTGGGTGTATGTAATACCCCAGATTTCTAAAGAGCGAACAGTCGACTGGTAATGGTAGCAGTCGACTGGTATGCGCAGGATTTGAGAAAATTGAGAAGGATTTGAGAATTTAGTCCCACATGGGAGGTTTACAAGAACTAATTTGAGTATAAATACTATTAGCCAATGATCAAGAGTCACCAATTCGGTTAACCACCTTTTGAGAGGCAGCCTGTGGTGGGCAGTTGTACTACATAGTATCTAATTTGTATTCTGATAATATTAAAATTGTCTGAGTATTGGGGCGGGGTGTTACAGACTTACTTTGGAAGCAGTCAACTGTTGAGTACGAAACTGACTGAACTCATTCAAACTCTGACCAGTCGACTCTTATGGCAACCCAGCAGACTGTTTGAGCCGTTTTTGACAGTTTTCTGAATTTAAAACTTGTTTTTCAAATTCAAACCTTTTACTGCCGTTGTATGGCAGTTGGGATTCTATCTCTCAACGTCCAAACGTTTCTAACTCTATAAAAAGAGTATAGAACTCATTTGGAAAAGGTTACTTAACTCCTACATTTTTTATTTCAAGTCTTTTGCTTTTGAGAAAAGAAAAGAACAAGTTGTTCAAAGCATTCAATTTCTTTAAGACTTATTTCTCTGATTTTCAGTCTAGTATAACATTGAATTCGTTCTAGACTGAAGTCAGAAGTCGACCTAATAGCCACTATACTAAAAGCACTTTCACATACAAGGCTTTAGGTTGTTGTAAATATCTTCTTGTTATTGTTTCACTCTCGGGTTGTGAGAGTGGTCCTCTCGATTGGAGAGTCAGACTCTTGGTTTAGAGTCGGTTTCACTCTAAGGGTGTAGAGTAGGTTGTGCTCTCTTTAGTGGTGAAAGAGGTCTATGGATTTGATATAGTTGTTGTCAAAGGTCGTAGAGTATTCTTGTAACTTTTTTAAGAATAGCGGAAAATCTCAAGTGGGTTGCTTGGAGACTGGATGTAGGTCGGGAGGATCGAACCAGGATAATCATGGTGTTTACAGTGTTGACTCTCTGTGGTTGTATTATCTAAACTTGCATTTTTAATTTTTCTGTTTCTTGTGTAAATCGAGTCTGGTCAGTCGACTGCCTTGCTCTCTAAGTCGGCTTAACAGACTTGTAACTCTTCAGTTAAATTACTCTTTTTATCTGACACTTCAGTCGACTGCCTTCTCTTTTTAGTCGACTTAACAATGCAAAAATTTTAATTTATTGATTAATTTTATACAACACCATTCACCCCCCCCCTCTAGTGTTATTTGCCTTGCATACAGGATCCAATACTTGGTATCAGAGTCTGGTTGAATGCAATGGCATCTACTTCAAATGCAAGTCAATACTATGAAGGCCAATCCACACAAAGGCCACCTCTCTTTGATGGAACAAACTATAACTATTGGAAGTATAGAATGAAGATCTACTTACAGTCGATCAACTATGAGATTTGGAACATGACCGAGACATAATATACCGTACCTACAATTCCCTATGCACAATGGAACGATGACATGAAGAACAACACCATGAACAATGCAAAAGGGATGAATGCTCTATTTTGTGCACTTACCAAAGAAGAGTTCATTCGTGTGCCAAACGCAACAACGGCTCATCAAATATGGTACACTCTTGAGGTAACACATGAAGGTACAAATAGGGTCAAAGAATCTAAAATCTTTGTTCTTATTCACAGGTTCGAAATGTTCCGTATAAATGAGAACGAAAATGTGTCGGACATGATAACAAGGTTCACGGACATCACAAACTCTCTTTTGGTTCTTGGAAAGACATATTCGCAAGCAGAGATGGTGAGAAAGGTCCTACGTGCCCTAACCCCCGAATGGGAGAAGATGACCATCGTTATAGAAGAAGCCAACGATTTAACACAACTCTCTCTTGTGAATCATGTGGAAAATCTAATTGCATACGAAGTAAAACTAGAAGAACGCAAGAAATATCTAGAACCTCAACAAGCCAAGAAGAAGACTCTTGCTTTCAAGGTCATGTCCGATTCAGAAGATGAAGAAGAAGATGAAGAAGAAATAGCCATGTTCACTAGAAATTTCAAGAAATTTCTTTGAAAGGGTAAATTCAATTCTAAGTTTAAAGATACTAATGATCTTCCCACTTGTTTCAAGTGTAACAAGACAGGTCATATGAAGAAGGACTGTCCGTTAGAAAATGCAAAATCAAAAGGGAAAGTTCCTAACTTCAAGAAGGACAAGTACATGAAGAACAAGAAGGCATATCAAGCAACTTGGGATGATAGCGACTCATCATCCGAAGAAGAGAATGAAGAATCAAATGAGGTCGCAAATGTGTGCTTCATGGCTACTTAAAATGATGTAAGTGACAATTTTGATTCAAATGATTTATTAGAAGCATTTAATGAGGTTTTTCAAGAACTAAAAAAAGGAGAAGATCAGAGTTAAAAAACTAGAGTAAGTTAATCAAATACTTTCTCAATAAAATCTTGACTTAAATATTGAAGTCAAGTCTTTAAATTCTCGTCTTTCAAACTTAGATATAGATCTTGTATCTCTTAAAAAAAAAATTATGAAGAGATATCCAAGAATATATCTAAGTTCAACAAAGGAAAAGAGAATTTAAATGAAGTTCTCCAAAACCAAGTTCAATCTAATAAAAAAGTTTGGACTAGGTTTTCAAAAAACTCTTGAAAACATCATTCTTCTAATAATACTAGTAGTAATAAGATTGGTTCTGTTTCTAGTATGAAAAAGAAGTTATATTATTTTTTTGAAAAACCAAAATATATTTTTGATCATGAAAAGAGTAATCCTTCTGCTCAGACCAGTCGACTGACCCAAAATTTCAGTAGTCTGCCCAGAGGTTTGGAGTCTTATTCAAAAAGACGAAAACCTCATATAGGTCGACTTGTTTCACCTCCCAGTCGGCTGACTTCACAATACAGTCGACTGAAGGGTATAATAAAGTCGACTGGACAGACTAAAAACATTTGGGTTCCAGTCAACCTAAGTCTAAATGATAGGATTACTTGTATAAATTCTTTTATTTATAATGTGTGTAGTTCTGTAAATTATATACTTGCTTTGGTGGTAAATCAAACTCACTTTGGGTTTGGTTTCCCAAACACTAATCTCTGTCGGACCAAATAAAAAGGGTACCATATTCACAATTTTTATTTTATAGGTACTGTTACCGCTGAATCTAGTGTGGAGGCAAACAGATAGAATTTGTAGATTCTTAGGAAACCGAATAGCGAACCTGGAATCTTTCTGCCGGAGTTTGACTGCTGACTCCCGCCGTTCACCTGCAAAAAGTGCGATACACTGGGGTTGATCCCGGCGACGCACCCTCCGACGCTCAAGTCAGTAATCAGGAAGATTATGAGAGAGCGTAAGTTGGCAAAAGATTGATTACCTCTTAATGGTGGTGGATGGGGGGTATTTATAGCCGCCTTTGGGATCAGTTTAGGAAGGAAATCCCTAATTCCCAGTGAGAGGATAGAGCGAATCAGGGCTGTTGATTGAATACAATCAGAAACCCTAATTCTATCCAGGTGAACCGGGTCTCTTGTGGGTTGGGACCCGCACCCAGTTGAGCTGGATCCATTCATGGGTTGTAGGGCCTTTTAGAAAGAAGACCCTGGACCCATTTCAGACCTGTTTGTAAGTGAAATTACCATTTTGCCCCCAAGCGTTAAGATTCGTGCCCGATTTGGACGGTTCCGATTTTACTCCATTTTTAGCCATGTCAGGTACCAAAAAGGGAACGTTGGATACTTGACAGCGGATGCTTTAAACATATGACTGACCATGCAAACCTACTTCTTCTATACAGGAGATAGATGGAGGAACTGTTACGTTCGGTGACAATAACAAAGGAAAAGTCATTGGAATAGGCATGGTCGGTAAGAACATTACCCCTACTATTGAAGAGGTATTTCTAGTTAGTGGTTTAAAGTATAATCTGTTAAGTATTAGTCAACTTTGTGATAAGGGTTATAAATTTGTCTTTGAAAAAGATGCATGCTTAATCTATGATTCATCTGTGCAAAATGTGATCTTTCAAGGTTTTAGGAAAAATAATATATATGAATTATGTTTAAAAACAAATAATTTTTCAAATGATTTTTGTTTAGTTGCTTCTAACAATGATTCTTGGCTTTGGCATAAGAGATTTGGCCATGTAAATATGAAAAACATTGCTAAATTATCTAAGAATAACCTAGTTAAAGGATTGTCAAAATTATCTTTTAAAAAGGATAAGATGTGTGATGCATGTCAACTAGAAAAACAAGTAAAATCTACTTTTAAAACAAAATAAATGATTTCTACTAGTAGGCCTCTCGAATTAATCCATATGGATTTATTTGGTCCTACTAGAGTCGTTTCTTTAAATAAAAGTAGATATGTATTTGTTTTAGTAGATGATTTTTCAAGATTTACATGGGTATTCTTTTTAAAACATAAAAATGAAGTCTTTGAAGAATTTACAAAATTTTGCAAACGAATTCAAAATCAAAAATCTCTAACCATAGTCACTATTAGAAGTGATCATGGTGGAGAATTTGAGAATAAAACGTTTTCAGAATACTGCAACAAGAATGGTATAAAACATTCATTTGCATTTCCTAGAGCTTCACCGCAAAATGGAGTGGTCGAAAGAAAAAATAGGACATTGCAAGAATGTGCACGTACTATGCTTGTTGAAAGCAATTTGCCTAAATACTTCTAAGCTGAAGCTGTTTCTACAGCATGTTATGTTTTAAATAGAATATTGATTAGGCCAAAACTCAAGAAAACTTGTTATGCACTTTTTTATGAACGAATTCCTAAAGTATCATATTTTAAAATATTTGGTTGTAAGTACTTCATATTAAACACAAAAGATAATTTAGATAAATTTGATGCTAGATCTAATGAAGGTATCTTCATTGGATACTCAAACAGGAGTAAGACATATAGAATTTTCAATAAGTCAACTTTGAGTACTGAAAAATTAATGCATGTTTTATTTAATGAATCTTTACCTTTGTCTAATATTATTGAAGATGATGAAATTGAATCATCACTACTAGATAACGTTATTAAATCACTAGAGCAAACTACCCTAGACAAGTCGACTGATAGGATTCCTAAGTCGACTGATGTGAATCAGTCGGCTGATGGACTGTTAAGTCGACTGATCATGTTGTGATAACTCAAACTTTACCAAAGTCATTTGTTGAAGTTCGAGATCATCCTTATGACTTAATAATTGGTGACATTTCACATGGTATTCAAACATGATCTCATTTTAACATGAATTTCCATACTGTTTTCTTGTCGGATTTTGAACCGAAAAATTTACAAGAAGCATGTGAGAATGAATTTTGGTTGAATGCCATGCATGATAAACTTAACCAACTTATAAGAAATGATTTATGTGATCTAGTTCCACGACCTCCTGATCATACTATAATTGGTACCAAATGGGTATTTAAAAATAAGTTAGATGAATCAGGACAAGTTGTTAGGAACAAGGCTAGATTAGTTGCTCAAGGATATAATCAAGAAGAAGGAATTGATTTTGATGAAACATATGCTCCTGTTGCTAGACTAGAATCAATTAGAATTTTATTATCTTTTGCGTGTTTTATAAATTTCACACTCTTCCAAATGGATGTTAAAAGTGATTTTTTGAATGGTTTTATTAAGGAAGATGTTTATGTTAAGCAACCACCCGGTTTCGAACATGAACAATTTTCAAACTATGTTTTAAATTGAAAAAGGCTTTATAAGGTCTTAAACAAGCACCTCGTGCTTAGTATGATCGCTTAAAAACTTTTCTCTTAGAAACTGATTTTGAAATTGGTAAAGTAGATACTACCTTGTTTATTAGGAAAATAAAGACCGATATTTTAATCATACAAATATATGTAGATGACATAATTTTTGGAACTACTAATAGTAATCTATTTCAAGAGTTTGCTAATACCATGAAAAAAGAGTTTGAGATGAGTCACATGGGTGAACTCAATTATTTTCTTGGATTACAAATAAAATAGTCTCAAAATGGCATATTTATTAATCAACGAAAATATGCTAAGGAATTACCCAAACGATTTGGTATGGATATCACTAATAGTAAGTCCACACCTATGGCTACTACTACTACACTTGACACAGATGAATTAGGTAAGAGTGTCGATCAAAATCTTTATCGAGGTATGATTGGCTCACTCTCATATATAACTGCTAGTAGACCAGATATTATGTTTAGTATATGTTTGTGTGCTAGATTTCAGTCTAATCCAAACGAATCTCACTTAAAAACAGTGAAACGTCTTTTAAGATACATTAAAGGCACATCTGAATATGGTTTGTTTTATTCACGCACCAATAACTTTCAACTTTTGTCGTATAGTGACGCTGATTTTGCTGGTAGTAAAACTGATCGTAAAAGTACTAGTGGAACTTGTCACTTTTTGGGACACTCACTAGTATCTTAGTGCAGTAAAAAGCAAAATTCGGTATCCCTATTTACTACAGAAGCGGAGTATATTACTGCAAGTTTGGCTTGTTCACAAATTTTGTGGATGAAACAAACTTTATTAGATTATAGTATTTCTTTTTCAAAACCCGCTATTATGTGTGATAATACCAGTGCTATTAATTTATCTAAAAATCTAGTTCAACATTCACGTACGAAACATATTGATATTCGACATCATTTTCTACGTGATCATGTGTTAAAGGGGGATATCATATTGGATTTTATTTCTACTGATAAACAAGTAGCAGATATATTTACCAAACCTCTTAAAGAAGACATTTTTATTAACTTTAGAAGAGAACTAGGCATTTGCTCATTTAATGACATTTCTTGAAAAAAAAATTATGTTTAAGTCGACTTATTATTGATTTCCAGTCGACTTATACAGTATTTTCGTTGTCTATATTTCTGACTGAATTTTGTGTTCTGCCCAGTCAGCTGTCTTAAAAACTCAGTCGACTGCTTGTAGCTTTACTTACTTTTGTTTAGTTTTATTTGCACTCGACTCAGTCGACTGATATAAAAACCAGTCGACTGTCGCGACATCACATTGACTTTTTGACTCTGAATTATCATGAATCCATGTTTAATATGAATGCACTGTTGTTTTTTATCTATGGTTTGTCTTTCCTCCTTTTTGTTGATGACAAAGGGGGAGAAATTTGGTGCATGATGTTATTGTAACACCCCGTAATTTTCAAAGAGTGTATATATATATATATATATATATTGAAAAAGTAGTTGGCTGTTTGGTATAAAAAGAGCTATGGCATATTGGTAATTATGTTGAAATTGTACAGTGGTGGAGTAAAAGCAGTGGAAAATGCTGCATTATGTGAATGATGACATCACCGAAGCTCTGGGGCCCACCCGAGCTGCTGCTTCTGCTGTGTCTCTCATTGCCGAGCTGGCATGTGGGATCCGCGGGGTTGGGTCTGCACGTGAGAGAGCGCATGGAGAGAGAGAGATTAGCGGAAAGGTAAGTGTAAATAGTCCCATATCGGGAGTTGTAAAGAATATAATAATATATAAATATAATGGCCTATGATCAATAGTCACCAATTCGGTTAACCACCTTTTGAGAGGCAACCTGTGGTGGACAGTTGTACTACATAGTATCTAATTTGTCTTCTAAATTGTATAAATTGTTTGAGCTAGGGGCAGGGGTGTTACAGTTATGTTGGAGAACATACAACATATGGTTTTTGTGCATGTTATGTTATGTTTTCAACATTTTTCTAGTATGCATATTGTACTTTATTCAGGAGGAGCTTGTAACAATTGTATATCTTTTCAAGTCTTGTGTGAGTACAATGATGTGTAAATGTAATGTCTATATTATTTTAAGTTATTGTGTTGTCATCATCAAAAAGGGAAAGAATGTAGATTCTTGATTTTGATGGCTACAACACAATACACAATTATTCTATATTACATATCTTTTGCAGTGTGTATCAAAAGTGGTCAAGGTCAATACCATGATGAAGCATCCCAATACAATTTGATGAAGCTTTCAAAAGTATTTTCTCAAGCCACAAAGACAAGATCAAGCCACTAAGACTCAAGTTCAAGTTCAAGACTTTCAAGAGCTTTCAAGTTTCAAGTTCAAGACTTTCAAGAGCTACATTTGAACAAATATCTTGTAATATTGTTTATATTATTTTTGAGTCTTAGAATCTTGTAAAGCCTTGTCACACAAACACTCACACATTCCCTAAATAAAGAAAATGTTTTACAAAATCAAAATGTCAAAACAAAGCTTGTATAAGTTCAGCTGATTGAGTACCAGTCGACTTACTCTTGGAAGCAGTCGACTGTTGAGTACGAAACTGACTGAACTCATTCAAGCTCTGACCAGTCGACTCTTATGGCAACCCAGTCGACTGTTAGAGCTGTTTTTGACAGTTTTCTGAATTTAAAACTTGTTTTTCAAATTCAAACCTTTTTACCGCCGTTGTATGGCAGTTGGGATTCTATCTCTCAACGTCCAAACGTTTATAACTCAATAAAAAGAGTATATAACTTATTTGGAAAAGGTTACTTAACTCCTACATTTTCTATTTCATGTCTTTGCTTTTGAGAAAAGAAAAGAGCAAGTTGTTCAAAGCATTCAATTTCTTTAAGACTTGGTTCTCTGGTTTTCAGTCTAGTATAACATTGAATTCGTTCTAGACTGAAGTCAGAGATCGACCTAATAGCAACTATACTAAAAGCACTTTCACATACAATGCTTTAGGTTGTTGTAAATCTCTTGTTGTTGTTGTTTCACTCTCGGGTTGTGAGAGTGGTCCTCTCGGTTGGAGAGTAGGACTCTTGGTTTAGAGTCGGTTTCACTCTAAGGGTGTAGAGGGGGTTGTGCTCACTCTAGTGGTGAGAGAGGTCTAAGGATTTGATATAGTTGTTGTCAAATGTCATAGAGTATTCTTGTAACTTTTTCAAGAATAGTGAAAAATCTCAAGTGGATTGCTTGGGGACTGGATGTAGGTCGGGAGGACCGAACCAGGATACATCGTTGTGTTTGCACTGTTGACTCTCTGTGGTTGTATTCTCTAAACTTGTATTTTTAATTTTTCTGTTTCCTGTGTAAATCGAGTCTGGTCAGTCAACTGCCTTACTCTCTAAGTCGACTTAACAGACTTGTAACTCTTCAGTTAAATTACTCTTTTTATCTGACGCTTCAGTCGACTGCCTTCTCTTTTCAGTCGACTTAACAGTGCGAAAAGTTTAATTTATTGATTTATTTTATACAACACTATTCACCCCCCCTCTATTGTTATTTGCCTTGCATACAAGATCCAACAGATATGAGAACATCACGAAACATGAATACTACAAGAATAACGGATTTCAAATGCATTGATCTAATTACTAATTGCGGGAGATCAAACAATATGCTTGTACGTAATAACGAAGATGTACAAGGGATACTTGCCTTATAATGACGATGCACGGACGTTGATATGAGCGACGGCGGCAACACGTGCAAACCACGGAACGGCGAGAACACGTGCAAACTACGGAATGGCAGCACGTGCAACTGAAGGGACAGTTGTGAGGACACATGCATACGATGGAACTAGCACATGCAAGACACAGCAATGGCATCACATGCGAACACAGCATGTGAAACCATTTGGCAGCAACAAGCGACAGCAAGGTGACACAACAGCGAGGTCGGCAGCACGCAGCAACAGTGGTAAGAGGCAGTAGCAACACAACGAGAGCGCAACACGTGCAACTGAAGGGACAGTTGTGAGGGCACGTGCATACGATGGAACTAGCACATGCAAGACACAGCAATGGCAGCACATGCGAATACAGCATGTGAAACCATTTGGCAGCAACAAGCGGCAGCAAGGTGACACAACAGCGAGGTCGGCAGCACGCAGCAACAGTGGCAAGAGGCAGTAGCAACACAGCGAGAGCGATGACTACATTGAGGGTGAGGGTAGCGACTGTGGGTGGTTGCGGTGGTGGTTGCAAGCTGATCGGGGACTGCGATGGATGTGCAGTCGGGGAAGGGGCACGACAGGCAGTAATGAAGGTAGGCTGCGGCGCGAGGGAGTGGTAGGGAGGCAGCATCAGGGTACTATGGTGGTTGTCGAGCGGTGGTCTGTAATGGGTTGCTGTGTGTAGTGGTTGCTGGGGTGCAGGTGCGGAGGAGGTGCTGGGTTTCGTCGGTAGCGAGGCTGCGGGGTGTTGTCGATGGTGACAAAGGCGATGGTAGTGATGGGAGCATTGGTGATGAGGAGGAGCAGTGGCTGGCAAGGAGTAGAGGAGGCGGTAGGCACGGGGTGGCTCGACGGAGGTGCTCATAGTGGTTTTGCGAGGAGGAGCTCGACAGAGGAGAGGGGCGAGCGATGGTGGGATGGCAACGAGGAAGGCAAAGGCGAGGGTGAGGAAGAAGACAACGGGAGGAGTACAGGGTGGCGATTGACGGTGGAGGAGCAGGGCGTCGACGGTGCTGGAGGAGGGCGGTGGTGAGAATGCTACGAAGGCAACAATGGTGGTTGGATCTTCGGTGGTCGTGGAGGCAGGGTCCTGGTACGATTGATGCTGCGGTGGAGAGGAGGGCTCGGGCTGCTGCGAGGAGAGTGTGAGGTTGCGGGGAGGAGGAAGACAGGGTGGTTAGAGGTAGGGGATTTGCAGGTTGCGGTAGTTGACTGTGGGCAAGGGGGCGAGGGTGCTGGGTTCGGAGGCAGGGTGAGCGGGGCTCGGGATTCAGGGTCGAGGTAAGGAGAAGACGAGGAGAAAGGAAGATGAAGAAGAGCAACGGTCGGGATTAGATGATGAAGGAGAAGGATTAGTTGAGGGTTTAGATTAGGACTTAGTTAGAGATAATGGGAAAGATCAGTGGGGGAGATAAAGAGATAATTAGGGAGTTAGTTAAGAGATTAGTGGGGTATGGGATAGTTATGCAGTTAGGAGGGATTTCGGGTAGGGTTTAGGTAGGGGGTTAACGGGTTTGGGTTAGGGTCCAGTATGATTTGTTTAAAAGTGTGGGCTTGAATTAGCGGGCTGGAATTCAATTAAGAAATTAACAATAGGATGACATTGGGCTTCAAATAAATCCAATAATATTGTTTGGGCTTCACAAAAAAAATAGTAGTATGGATTAAAATTAGGCTCTGACAAAATAATAGATAATCAAGAGAAATATTATGGAGTGGAATATGATTTGTGTTTGGGTTTGAACCGGGCTTTGAAAAGTTAACAAATAATTCAGGGGGAATGAATAAAATAGGATTTTTCCAAAATATAAAATAAGGAGAAAAGAAGCATAAGATTGTAGAATAAAATAAGACTTTGGGTTTAAGAGAATAAAATAATTTATATACGGGCTTGGGATCGATCAAATATGAGTAGGGCTGCAATCAAGCCAAGTCGAGCAGAATACCATCAGGCTCGAGCTCTGCTCATTTACGAAACGAGCTCAGTTTTGAGCTCGAGCTCGGTTCGAGCTGAGCTTTGACCGAGCTTTGACCGTATTCGAGCCGAATAGCTCACGAGCTTAGCCTAAAAAAAAACCCCCAAGCTCGAGCTCGGCTCATTTACAAAACGAGCTCAGTTTTGAGCTCGAGCTTGGTTCGAGCCGAGCTTCGACCGAGCTTTGACTGAGCTCGAGCCAAATTGCTCGCGAATAGCTCGATTCGTTTGCAGCCCTAAATATGAGATCTATATAACAGAATTTAAAGAAATAATATAACAGAATTTAAAGAAAATTGAAATACAAGAATACGAAGAAAAGAGAAATGAAAATCCGTATAAACGAGAACGGAAGTTACACCAACAATCTGTCTGTATCTAGTAAGATCTGGAAGGAGCTCACCATCTATGGGACGAAGCTTCACATGAACCTCTAAGGGAGTATCGGCTTATCGACTGTCAGAGAGACAAGCAGTGGAGATAATATCTATTGTGTATTTCTGTTGAGAAATGAGTATGCCCCGTGATCCATGGGCAATCTCTAGAGCCATAAAGTAGCGTAGTCTACCAAAATCTTTCATATGGAATTGCTGGTGAAGGTAGTGCTGGGTGGATTCAATGCCTGTGGAGTCATCCATAGTAATAATCATATCATCAACATACAATAGTAGAAGTACTCTCCCCTGTGGTGATGGCCGCATAAACATAGAGTGGTCCTGTGAACTCTGACTGAAACCAGCCTAGGTGATGACACCACAAAAATACTCAAATCAGGTTCGAGTGGCCTGTTTCAGGCCAAATATAGCACGACGGAGATGGCAAATATGACGTGGAGGAGTGGTAAGTCCAGAAGGAGGATGCATGTAAACAGCCTCAGATAATGTGTCATGAAGAAATGAATTCTTCACATCCATCTGGTATAACGACCACTGACGAAAGGAGGCAACAACAATGAGAGTATGAACTATAGTCATCTATACAACTGGGACAAAAGTCTCATCATAATCAATGTCATGCTCTTGAGTAAATCCTCGGGCAACTAGATGAGCCTTGTGCCGCTTAATGGAGCCATCAGGTCGATATTTGACATTGAAGATCCATTTGCAGCTAACAGGCTGAACGCCCACAGGCAGTGGAACAACATCCCAAGTGCCAGTCTGATCAAATACACGAAACTCCTTTGCAATAGCTTTCCGCCACTCAGGAAATTGAATAGCTTCTTGATAGATTCTGGGCTCACGTGTGGAGTGTATAATCGTGAGATATGCATGAAATTGTGGTGAGTAGGAGGGAAGGGTGGTAAAACCAAACTGATCAGAGGGGCCAGTGGCATCAGGTGTGTAACGGGCCAGTGGGATGCCTGAGATAGAACATGTAGACTGACGAACCGGTGGTGGATAGGCAGTGTGTGGGGGTGAGATAGGGGGAGGGGGGCATGCAGATGTGGGAATGCAGGTAGTGACGGTGTAGGATGCTGTGGGGATGCAGGTGGTGTCTTCGTAAGAGGAATAATAGGTGAAACGTCAGTATGAGGTGGGAAAGGAGCCAAAAGGAGTGAGATTATATGGAATGCATTAAGGTAGGGCTGGAGAGATAGGTTCAACTACAGGAGAATCGAGAAAACTAGCATCCTCAGGAGAAGTGAAGTAGTAGGGAGAGTCTTCCACAATGGAGACATATCGGGAATTACGAACACGACCCGCCACAGGATCAAAACAATGATTTCCTTTATGTTATGGACTTAGACCTAGATGAACACACTTAGTAGCTCAAGTGGTGAGCTTCGTGCACTCAGTGGGAGGAAGAAGGACATAACAAGTGCACCCAAAAATACAGAGCATACTGTAGTCCGGCGGTGTGTGTCGAAGAGCCTCATGAGGTTACGTAACAGATATAACAGACGATGGAGTGATGTTAATGAGATTGACAGACGTCATGACAGCTTCAACCTAGAAAGAATGAGGAACAGAAGAGGAGAGTAGAAGAGAGCGAACTGTCTCAAGGATGTGACGATGCTTGCGTTCAGCTACACCATTCTGTTCATGTGTGTAAGGGCGTGATTGCTGAAAGAATGTACTATGAGATTGAAGGATTGATCTCATAGTAGTGGAAGTATACTTACGAGCACCGTCTGAGCGAAAGGTTTTGGTACACATACCAAACTGAGTGTGAACCATGTTTGTAAAGAACTGGTAAATATTAGGTATCTTAGAGCATTGGTGCATAAGAAATACCCATGTGTAGCGAGCATGGTCATCTATGAAACTAACATAATAGAGATAATCTTTGTGAGAAGGTGTAGGTGATGATCCCCATATGTCAGAGTGAATAAGCTGAAAAGGATGGGTGGTTTGAGAAATGCTTTTGTGATTAAAAGGGAGTGTTATGTGTTTGGCCAAATGGAAGCCCTGACAATCAGACAAATGAGTAAAAGAAAGAGAGCCAAGGGCACCACTACGGGCTAAAGTCATGAGTCGAGACTTGCTAATATGCCCTAAATGTTTGTTCCACAGATCAGCGTCAGAGTGCACAAAACCAACAAAATGAGGATGAGATTTATGTGCATGAAGGAAATCTAGGTGATATAGACGACCTTGTTAACTAGCACACCCAATCTCCTGACCAGTGTGAGAATAAGTAATAGAACAACCAAAAGAATCAAATGTAACGACAAGGCCATTATCGCACAGTGCACTAATGGAAATAAGGTTCATGGATAAATGAGGAGCATAAAGAACATAGGCCAATGTGAGAGAGGGAGAGCTAATAGACCCTGAGTGTATAGTGAGCAGTTATGAGCCATCGGCAGTGTGTAAGGATGGAGAGTGAGAGGGAAAGGTAGTGCTGGTGGTGAGCAGTGTATAATTACTAGTAAGATAATGTGAAGCATGAGAATCTAAAATTCAGGAAGAATTCATACCAGGAGTAACAGAGAATGTAGGGGCAGAGGGTCCAGCAGTGATAGACTGACCCAAGAGCTAGAGTTCCAGCAAAGCGAGGCAATGCTATAGATTAGCCCAATCAGCAGGAGTAAGCAAGGCTGGAGTATCGCTCATGACCGAGGATGTAAGGGAAAAGGTGCTGCAAGGAGGAATGAGACTGATGTCACTGTGGTAGGGTGGAACTGCTGCTGGTGTTGGGATCAGGATAGGGAGCTGGATGGTGCTACTGGTTGTGGAAGGGGTATGGCAGTGGTGAGGATGATGTTGGGAGGAGAAGGGAGGAGACCAGAACTAGGATGATGGCGATGCTGCATTTGTCTAAATGTAGATGGAGATTGGGATGTGAGGGCGAGTGAAGAGGGAGATGTAGCAGCGGGGAAGCCGGTGGAGATTGTATCGGGAAAGCCGGTAAGATTGAGGTTCCATTGGAGAAGAAAGAGTACCTGCAATTTTTTTTTGGTTTTCTTTTTCTACTGGCGGTGACTGTGACAACTGGCAGCAGCGGCGGCGACCGTGACAACAGTAGTAAACAGCAGCAAACAAGGTTTGGGTATTAGGTTTGGCTGATGTGGATATCGGATTTGTATGTTCAGTTTTTTTTTGTGGCACATAGCAGCAAACAGGGTTTGGGTATTAGGTTTAGGTATGAAACAAAATGGGTTAGGGTTTGAGCGAGGAATTTTTTTTTGTAGTGAACTAGGTTTTGGGGTAAGAAGTTGGTGGCTAGGGTTTGAGGTAGGTGGCAGCTAGGGTCGGGATTTGGAGTGTCGGTGTGGGGAGTTCGATGGCAACGTTGGGTTTGGAGGGAGGTTGATGAGAGTTGAGGATTTGGGATCGGTGGGTAGATGCTGATGTTGCTGGTGTTGGATTCGGTGGGTAGATGGCGACATTGGGTTGGGAGGGTCCGTAGTTGTCGAAGAACATGACAACGATGCTGGTGATGTTGATGTTGAAGACCGCCGATGATTGTTGTTGATGGTGATGTTGAGGACCCTCAATGATTGTTGTTGATGGTTGTTTTTTGAAGAAGACAGGGGGTGTGATGCTCTTGCTGTTAGATGAGAGTTGGGTTTTGTTGATGCTCTTGTTGTTGATGTTGATGAAAAATTGGGTTTTGTTGCCGCCTGATGAAAAGCTGTGATTGTCGATGATTGCTGGGATTGTCGAGGACAGCAAGAACAGAAAAGAGGGGGAAAAATCATTGCTCTGATACCATGTTAATGTTAATAGAGAGATTGGGAAATAGTATTGGATTATTGGATTGATTATAACTGAGTACAATGACTCCTATATATAGGAGGGAACCAAATACTAAACTGATACATAACCCGATATGGGACTAAATATATATTACAATATCTAACAATAGGGAATGGAGTTGAAACAAAATGATGGTGGGATAGGTGGCGCAATGGGCACTCACTCAAAGAAGAGTTTCTGGATCTTTTTGAACAAACCACCCAATGAATATATCAATGGCTAATACATGGAAATGAGGACACTGGAGTCCTTCTTTCCAAGATAGTTGAATAACCTACTACAAATAAGGTTAGATGAATTGTGACAATTCATCTCCCAGTTAGGGGTGAGGTGTGGAATTGGTCCGAGGAGTAGAGCTTAGGGGCTGAAAAGAAATGGATCCATCTCAGTTAGGTCACTTAACTCGAGGATCCACTTTAGAGGTTGTATACTGCCCTAGTCCGAAGTTATCTGGTAGGTCAAGGCTCCACTTAAAGTTTGTGTGTTAATTTTTTTGGTTCTTAACAATGCAATCATAACCCATGAGAATGTCGCAAAAAGGCAACCAAATATCACTACAAACTATGAGCTCTTTAGTGTGACAATGGAAATCGTAGACCATCCGTTCATCGAATTCCCAAGGAGCAAAGTGGTTTGGGTTGAAGTCCTGCCCACCTTATGAATTACGAATTGTTTATATGACGACGAGTTACGATTGGTCATCGATTCGCTAGACATAGAAACGACATGAAAGACATGAAAAATGCTTGGTATATAGCAATCTCTGTAAAGACATTTGTTCTCTGGCTAGATAAGAACAATTTTTACTTTTGTAGGACAATTATGACTAGTATTTTGGGTAAATTAACTCAACTTATTCATTTGACTTCTTGTTAAGCAAAAACAATGGCAGTAGGTGCCAGGGGCCACATCACAGAGGTATTCCCTCAGGACTGAGGATGAAAGGTACAGATCGGGCCCACGCTAGATTAGAACTATCCCCTGGGGCTGTTAAGGGATCTTATTTCATGTTGTTTTGTAGTCTTTTAAACTGTTCCCACCCTCCCAGTGTTGTTCGAGATTTTAAGTTATTTTCATGTACTATCTTGTTCTTCCATGTTATGTTGTGTGTGTTTCGTTATTTCTCATTAATGAAAAAAGATGCTATATTTCACATTTTCCTAAAAAATAAAATAAACTAGAAGATGCACGAGGAATTCAAGGATCTCACATTGATTGACTACTTTAGATAATTCACGGGATAGTTCCTACCGAACAAAGTTAGTTTAGAAATCATTGCTAAAGGAACATCTCTGATGTATTTTAAAAATAACTTGAAAAGAAAATTCATGCTCCTAATTTTGACTGTAGTTGTCCCACAATTTGGTAAACTTTGCACACTAAAGCATCATTTAACAGCGAAGTTTTTGTTAAGTTTATTTTCCAAAATATTATGATATGGGTAAAAATCAGAGCCACACTATCCCAGCATGCATCTAAAAGCTTTCAAGGGCAGTGCAGTAATTTTACATCAGCAACAAGCCTACTAGAAGAATGTGAGCCGTCTTCAGGCCCATCGGCTAAACCAGGTCCACAATTATGGTTTCCTTACAACATAAAAAAGAGGGATTTCCAGCTAGTTACAACTGTCAGTCAAATCCCCCAAATACAGAGATAAAATATTAATTATATCTCTTCACTATGGGAATCTCCAATAGAATCATAAAAGATAATTTTCATGTCTATTTTCTATAACTGATACCTAGCCTATAAAAACTCTCATCTCATTCAGTCTAAGGTAATCAATATTTGTCCACCAAAAAACTTATATCTTTATTCTGGGTTTTTGAATTGAGCGTCGGAGGGTCTTACATCGGAGCCACCTTTGGCATTAGACCTTTTGCAAGTTTCCTGATGTTTTCATTCGTTCAAATCCAAATCAAGATCCAGATCCAAAGGTAACTAGCCATCTAGATCAAGATTTAAGTATTTCCAGCCATTCAGATCCTGATCGACGGTCCAACTCCTTGTTTTCTCCCTCAATAAAAGAACTCATCATCTTATTACTCCCACACCAAAATTACCAGCAAAAAATTGGCACCGTTGGTAAAAAAAGTACAGATCTGCCTCTCCGATCAGATCCATCCACCAAATCCACCTTCAGCGATTCCGTGTGGAAGAAAGACAGCGGCGACTGCCACTAGCCGTCTGGGGTTCCTCCTCCTTCGCCGTAGCAACCTCCTCGTCCTTCATCGCAACCTCCCCTAGTAGGGCTGCATCGATGGGCTACCAACAGCCTCACCCTGAGTCTCACCTGGTCGAGAACCGGGGGACAGTCCGCACAACAATCCATTCATTCGTGCCACCTATGCGAATAGACCTCCACAAAATCATCAATGCCCGACAGGAAGGAACGAATCTCCACCATCGCCTTGATGAAATGCGCACCCGGGATCCTGGTTCCCGCTCAGAATGCCATAGGAGCCAGAAGAGTCTTTCACCCCAATAACAGAGGTCCTAAACGGATGCCCTCGCCACGAGGGTGAAGACGCGAGAGGTACCTAACTCCATTCAGTTGGCGAGCTCCCAGAAATAGAGAAGAAGATGTGCATGTCACCCGGGCGGAGTTCTACAACTTCGCCGACCAAGTCCTTAGAGCCCTCCAAGGTGCCCTAAACAGGGACCGCCCAATAAGTGATCTGCATCCTAAGGCTGATCAAGAAGAAAAGTCTCAAGGGTTTAGAAGATGTGGTAGTTCGTTTCCTTAAAGAGATGGAGAACTGTATCGACCAAGTCAGTCAAGAGGAGGATCACTGAGGCAGGGGATACCACCTCATTCGACATTCCCTCACTAGATCTATTCTTAAAACCCTTATCCCGGAGAACTTCAAGCCTCCCACCTTCGAGCCATTCGACGGTGAATCCTACCCTGCAGATCACATCGAGAGTTTCAAAACTCTCACGATGATCCACAGAGCCTCCGATGCACTCCTCTGTAGAACTTTCCCAGCTATCCTGAAGGGATCGACACAGGAGTGGTACACCCGTCTCCCTCTAGGTTCTGTCTCCTCATTCGATCAGCTCAAAGAACTCTTCCTCATATACTTCATCAGTAGCCGCAAAAAACCAAGAAAACAAGTGCTTCCCTCTTAGCCTTCAAGCAAAGGGTAGGGGAGACCTTCGAGGACTTCGTCAGATGCTTCTCAACTGAGTCTAGGTCTGTCCCTACCCTCAACCCGGCGGTGCGGCCGCCGCCTTCCGATACAATGTGCAATACATCTACCTCAGAATAGTCACTAGTCAAAAATCCTCATCAGGAATTCTCTGAGCTGTGGCAAAGGTGTCATAATTGCATCCGAGCCGAGAAGGTTCTCCATCCCCAGGACCAAAGTGAGCCTTTGTCCGGATACAAATGAAGTGTGGATGAGGATGGGCCGAAGAATTCCCAGAGAGATGAGTCCAGAAAACATTGTCCTCCTCCAGTTCCTCACTTCGACAAATTCACCCCGCTCAACACCAATATATGGACAGTCTTCATAGAAATCGAAGGAGACGAGTACTCCACCCCCTCCATAGATGAACCCCCGAAGGAGGGATAAAAGCCGATGGTGCCAGTTCCACAAGGACCATGACCATGACACGGAGGAATGCCAAAGACTTCAAAGATGAGATCAAAACTCTCATCCACCGTGGTCACCTGGCGAAGTACACCCAGAAGGACAAAATTGAGCATGCACCAGCTCGGGGAACCAACTAGCGAATGAAGAAATATCCTGAGACCCATGACTCCACACCTATGGCCATTCTCCATTCCATCTATGGAGGTCCTATGGGAGGGAAGTCCATGTAACATCTTGAACTTTCATATAATTAAATATAAAATTTTCATTTGTTTTAACGTGTTTCGCACGTGCAAATTAATGTGTACATTTGGCTTTAAAATTATTTTTTAATGTCATGAACAAATATTTTCATTCTCTTTTAAAAAGCCTATTATTATTTATTATAGATCCTAGTCCTAAATAACTTAATTCTAGCTCACCCAAATTAAATTAAATTAATTAATTAAAAGCCCATAGATTTTAGCCCACCTAACTAATCCCACTAATTAATTCTATTATTAATTAAAACAACTTGTATGGTAGACTTGTCTTGTAACCAACTAGTGTAATAAATAAATGAACAAACTTAACTAGGTGTGCATGTGGGGGCACGTGCATTGCACATGCACGTGCAATGAGAAGAAGACTAGGCCGGCCATTCATGGGGAGATGGAGAGAGTGGAGAGTTGGTTGTTTGCTAGTGGGTGGTTCTTCTAACCTAAGTGCATCTTAGCCCTTCATCCAAACACATATCAACCCTTCATTTGTTCATGTGAGTTGTGTATAAATAACCCCCCCCCCCCCCCCCCCCCCCCCCCCCCCCGCGTCATTCTTTATCATTTGCACTTGGAAATTTTAAAGAGAAAGAGAAAGAGAAGACATTGTGAGAAAAAGATTATGAAGAAATTGTGTGAGAAAAAGAAAGAAAGAGAGTGTGTTCTTTCTTCATTAGAGGCCAGCATAGCAAGGCGGAGGAGAGTCTCAGGTTCTTGCACAAGCTAGGAGGAGAGGCTCGGATTGCACAAGCTAGGAGGATAAGGCTCGGATCAAGGAGAAGGGAAGGTAATCGTGCTTTCAAGAAGTTTCTTTAAGATTTTTCATTGTTCTTTGAAGAGGTGGGCAATTTCTCTACTTCTAATTTAGATATCATATTAGTATGCTAATTTTTTGAATATGTTGAAGTAAATAATTAAGTTGTCATGTGATTGCTTAAAGAGACTAGTAGAGAAAAAGAGACTAGTAGAGAAAAAGAGAAAGTCTTGATTGTCAATATGAGAAAATTAGTAAAATGGATTCAGATTAGTGATTTAAAATTTATCTTGATGCCTTATTAATATAATTCATGATAGAATAATTATTGAATGAACCATTCTAGTATGAAAATTGTGCTTGTGAATGGATTGTGTAAAGTAGCGTGTAGAATGTAAAATAACATCCATGAATTGTTGAATCAATTGATTGGTATAGAAAGTTGCAATAGATGTCAAATTTTATTTGCATTATATGAATAGTTCTATACCCATTTCATGGTCGAAATATGTGCATTTGAAATTTTAAGAGGATAATTAGTCTTATGTAAAGGATAAAATTGATCTAAGAGAATTAATTATGTTAAAGAATGAAAAATTGTACAAAAAACTATGTGAATAAATGTGGGAAACAAGTAGCTACAAGATTTATCAAGAAAAGAAATTCCAATGTCAATAAATACATTAATTTTTCATTTCTCAGAAGAAATAAAAGGAATAGTTTCTAAATTTAAATAAATATACTATACTGTATTTTGAAAGAACACATTCTGAAAAAGATTTAGATTTTGAATAAGTGAAAATTAATTAAGAAATCAAATTTATTAAAGGAGGAGTTGGATACAGATTAGTAGAATAAAGCAATTTTAACTCAGGGTTATACCAGAAAATGGATTTGGGTACTGGTTTACGGTGTGGGTTTATAGCGCTGTGAGCAGTGCTAGAAGTCCTGGGTTTGAGTCTTGAAGAGGCTATGTTTTTATTAAAATTCAATTTTTACCCAAGTCACTGAAGATCAGTATATGGGACTTTCGAGTTCACCTTATATTGCTAGCCACTATTGGGCTTTCTGGTCTTCGGGTGTGCTTAGGGTCGGTTACTGTAGCAGGGGCGGGGTCGTGGGTTCGAACCCTGGCGCCTGGATTTTTAAATGAATTTTGATTTTTTGAGTATTCTTTAGTTTTAAAGAGTATAAAAATTGGGGAAAAAATCTAATATTCTTCTAAAATTATTTAGACTTTATAAAAATTATTTCTACAATATTTTGACACATTTTAGTGAGGTTTGGAAGTGACTTTTGGGATGAAGAACTTGATAATTTTCTTAGAATAAGACTTTTGAATAATTAAAGAAAGGGAAAAATTGAATGTAAAGAATTGTGTGTAGATATCAAATATTGAGATTTTCGACATGGAAGATTTGAGTAAGTTAATAAATGAAATTTGATGTTTTAGTATATGCAAGTGTGCATGGAAAATGAAATAAAAGGATCATGATGAAATATGGAAATTTGTGAGTATAAACACTCATTTTTGGTGAACATGAAAAGAGGTTAAATCTAGAGTATAGCTAAGTCCTTACATCGGCGTAAATGAATTTTGAAGAGAAATGTTGTAATAAAAGACCAAGATTGGGTCCTTGTTATCAATTGATGTTTAAGACCGGTGTAGAGTTAATGCTAACTCTAGGTTGTTAATTTATTCATGATTCAATTATCTAAGGACAACGCTATAGTGAAGATGTGATGAAAGTAAGGGAAAAACATAAGTATGAGGGCCTCGGATTCACGGTGTGAGAGTTTTCACAGACTGTCTACATGATGCATCATGTCATGACGTGAATTCATCTCCGAAATTATCGGGATCGTGGCGACGTTTGTGGGGTGCTTAGTGACTACGTAGTGCTATTGTCCCATGACGGAGGTGAATTGTCCATAGGCTGTCTACATGATGCATCATGTCATAACGTGGGATTCCCCATCAAGCTGTCTGGACATGGGCTCGTAACTCATAAAACATCTAGGAACTTACCGTAGTTACCGTAGTAGTTAAACTCATAATGAGGGATTCAACCCTACAAGATGAAGTATGGTTAAGGGCTTGACCTCGGATCTATGTAGAATGGGATGCATAGGTTGGAATAAGTGTGCATTAGTGTCATGAAATATAAATAACTACATTAAGGCTAAGTGCACTAGCACACATGACTTCAATAGGATAGTCCCCCTTAGCTTTGTTTGTGATCAAGTGTGTGCTTTCCAAGTAACAGAAATTGATGTATTATATCCTAGCGTCAGTTGTATGCAACTGACGTGCCCACAGTTTCTATGCAGGATAAAATAAATGAAATGACTAAAGAAGGAATGCTGCATAAAGAAATGTTTCAACTGTTATTTTAATTATGTATCATGTTGTAATTTATTTCTGCTGCGTTGATGTAAACATTGTTGTATTAAAATTTTAAATTTCTTGTAAAATTGTACGAAGTGAAGTGTAAAGATCCTGGGGAACTTCGAATTCAGGCTTATTTGGAATTCAGGTGTTACAGTCCAACTATCCTGGGACCTATGACTCCACACTCGTGGCCATTCTCCATTCTATCCATGGAGGTCCTATAGGAGGGGAGTCCAACTCCTTTCGAAAGGAGTTCGTCCAATGGAGGTCCTATGGTAGGAGAGTCCAACTCCTCCTGAAAGGCGTTAGTCTGAGAAATCAACTCAGTGCAAAACATTCCTATACCCCCTCCAAGAGTTAGGGATTCCCAGTAACTTTCTCAGACCAAGATCTTGAAGGCTTTCGGACCCTTCACTACCATGCACTTATGATTAGTCTTTCCGTGGCGGACTAGTAGCGGTAGCTCGGTGAACATCCTCTTCCTAGAAGCTTTTGAAGGCCTCAATACATGGGTTATACGGAGTTTCGTTCCAAACCAAAGGGATTGTCACCCTCGACGCAACAGCGGGCAAAGCCCCCACTCTTCGGACCGAGGCCATGGACTTGATGGTTGTTAATGTGAATGTTGCCTACAATTCCATCTTCGGCCGCCCAGCTTAGTAGCTCTCCACCATAGCTTCGGCTTTCCACATGAAGATGAAGTTCCTTATACCAGATAGGGGTAGGAGTATTCAGGGGAAGTCAAAAAATTGGCTCGGGCATGTTACACGACCACAGTGGGGGGATCTGTCCTCCTGTTCGAAGCATTAGTGCTCCCCCAAGAGAAGAATCAAGTTGTGTCCAACCCGTTGATGAACTAGATAAATCTCCTTTGGGCTCCTCGAGATTTCTGACCCACACAATAAGGGAAAGCTCGCTCCTAATCGGGAATGACCCTACAAGGCCTACAAAGTCGTCTTCCCAGGAGCTTACAGACTCGAAGACCTGGGGGCAAGGAGATATCAGATATCAAGGACTTGGAACATGGAGCATTTGATGAAGTTCAACGAGGGTGCTTAACGCCTTCCACTAGATTTTTAATACAACTAATCCTTATAATGGCCAGTGCATGTAATAAAAGCTAGTCACCACGACATCTGCTTAGTTTGATTTTTCAATACATTTAAGCATTCCCTTCGAAAATGCTTGTACTACTCTACAGATGCAAAACAATGCATTCAGTGCTTAGCTCGTTTCTCGAGCTACTCAAAAAACTAGTTAACTCAAAAAACTGAGTTAGAATCCCCGCTCGCCAGAGCTACACTAATAACTCGTTTGGTGCTCAACTCATCGCTCTAGCTATTCCAAAAACTCGTTAACTCAAAACAATGAGTTTGGAGCCCTTCTTGACCAAGCTACACAAACAACTCATTTGGTGCTCAGGTTGTCGCTCAAGCTACCCAAAAACTCATTAACTCAAAATAATGTGTTCAGAGCCCCACTAGCCCGAGCTACAACAACAACATGTTCGATGCTCAGCTTGTCGCTCGAGCTACTCCAAAAACTTGTAAACTCAAAATAATGAGTTCGGAGCCCCGCTTGCCCGAGCTACACCAATAACTCGTTTGGTGCTCAGCTCGCGGGTTGAGATATTCCAAAAACTAGTTAACTCAAAATAATGAGTTCGGCACTCCGCTCGCCCGAGCTACACCAACAACTCATTCGGTGCTCAGCTCGTCACTCGAGCTACAACAAAAACTCGTTAACTAAAAACAGTGAGTTTGGCATCCCGCTCACCCAAGCTACACCAACAACTTGTGTGATGCTCAGCTCATCGCACGAGCTACTCCAAAAATTCGTTAACTCAAAACAATAAGTGCACCACTCACCCTAAGCTACACCAACAACTTGTTCGGTGCTCAGCTCGTCGCTCGACCTACTCAAAAAAGTTGTTAACCCAAAACAATGAGTTTGAAGCCTACTCGCCCAAGCTAAACCAACAACATGTTCGATGCTTAGCTCACGCGCTCGTGTTACCCCAAAAACTCTTCAACTCAAAACAATGAGTTCAGAGCTCGGCTCGTCACTCGAGCTGCTCCTACAACTCGCTTAACTCTTCTCTAAAGTTGCTTCCACAACTAGCTAACCCTCAAACTGCAAGTTCGGAATCCAGCTCATCCCTAGAGTTGCTCCCACAATTCACTAGCCCCAAAACATCAAGTTCAGAGTCCTGCTCATCTCTAAAGCTGCTCCCATAACTCTCTTTGACTAAACAATGAGTCACAACACTAAGAAACCAAAAGGCAAGGAATGCCAAGCATGAAATATTTCTTAAGTATGGAGGATCGTTCATCCGAACCCCAAACAAACAATTGCCGAAGGTGGTGGGTTCGACGCTCAACCTGTTATTTGAGCCCTTCCCAAGAAAAGTGCAATAATCGCTTAGGCTCGGTGCTTTTCCTATCTGAATGTAGCACCCCGAATTTTCAATAAAAAAAAATAAGTGGCACAATTTACAGAATCAACTTCAATTGCAATCATAAATACAGTATCAAATGCAGGGAAAATTTAAACTTTTTATTACATCCTTTCTTCTTACAAAACACAGCAGAATTTAATACATTAATTACAATTTTACAATACATAGAATCTTCAATTTGCATTTATACTCCAAGCTTTATTTACATCGATGCAATCCATAACTAAAACCCCTGCAAAAGTCTATTGAAAAGTGGGCACGTCAGTTAAATCCAACTGACGTCACTATAGTAATAGTGATACTTCTAAATTTCACAATCACAAACTTGATGCATATCAATAAAACAGTAATAAATGATGCATAAACGATAATAAACAGAACATAGAACAAAAAGTGAATCTAGGCTAAGTGTCAAGTGTATGAGATGAAAACAGAAAGCAAGCATGCATAAAATAAGTCAAGAAACACAAATGCATATGATGATTTTTAATGCATACTTGTCGGATTCTATGCATCTCATACTACATAGGTCCGGTGCAAGCCCTTATCGTTCTCCACTTTATATGGTTCAATCCCTCGTTATGCAACTAACTTACTACGGTGATAGAAATAAGGTCTAGATACTCCGCGAATAGGCCTACGTCCCGGTATCTACCCGCCATACTAGCACCCTCAACGCGCAAGCATCATGTAAGCATCGCTCTAATTCCGGAGGATCACCTCCCTGTCGTGTACCCTGCAAATAGGCCTGCCGACCCTCGATGCATAGATACACCGTACATCTCTTGAATAGGCCTGCTGACCATCGACGCGCGAACATACCGTACGTTCCGTGAATAGGCCTGTCGTCCTGTAGCGCCCCTAATTTCTAATATGATATCTTAGAAATACGAGGCACAATTCCCAACATCAACTTCAAATGTAATATTAAACACAGTCCCAAAACACAGATAATTTTTATTTCAACTTTTATTACAATAATCATTTACAAACACAGTGTAAATACAAAACACCATGAATTACAAACTTTCTTTTACAACACTTCCTTTACAAAATTTACACAAAAACTCTATTACATCGATTTATCTCAAGCATCCAAACCCCAAGCTCTAAGCAACAACCTGTAAAACATGAGGCTAGAGATAATCCCTAACCCCCAAAACTACAGGAGTCAGCCATAACGGTGTGAGTGACATAAAAACAAAACAACATAAATAAAACATTAAGCATGGAGTATCAACAACATGTATTAACCGCAAGAATAAACGAAATGAGAAAGAACAATAAGTAAAGCATGGAAACATCAAGGAATATAAGATAGTAAATAGTAATATATGAAAACATCAAGTGAATCTAGACTAAGTGTCAAGTGTAGGAAAACAGGAAAACACAAGCATAAAATCAAGTCAAGAAAACAACAATACTATATGCTGACTCTCTGATGCATACTTGTCAGATTCTATGCATTCTATAGTACATAGATCCGGTGCAAGCCCTTAACGATCTCCACTTTATAGGGATAACTCCTCGTTATGCAACTAATCCTACTATGGTGATGGAAAATAAGATCCAGAATACTTCGCGAATAGGCACCACAGCCCTCGACGCGCAAGCATCATGTAAGATAGCTCAAAAACAACCGGAGGATCACCTCCCAAACTATGTACCCCACGAATAGGCTTGCAAGGCCCTCGACGTGCTGATACACCAGGTACTTTCCATGAATAGGCCTGCTGACCCTCGACACGCGAATGCACCCTGCATGCTCCGTGAATAGGCCTGCAGGCCCTCGACATGCGAACATACAAATGTCCTCTCGGGACAGAACAACAAACAGTCCTGGAATGCATCCGTTGGACTAAACAAACCATGAGCCTATACTTACGTTTTCCAAGTTCCATCACATCCCCACTAGTGCCTGTCCTTAAGTTGATTATTATTAAAATACAAAAATCCCCATTTCTAGAGTTAGTGTATATTCCTACCGGACTTAAATACTCAACAACAACCAAACCAAGACCCCCCAGGTCTAACTCAACAAATCTCAACTGCCGGTTCACAGGACTCCCACTCAACTTCTAGAGATATCAACAAGACCAAAACTCCAAATCCATCATCAAAACGATTATATGGAGAAACTTCTCCAATCAACAAAAACCCAAGTCTTTATAAAATTCCAGAATCCAAATCCAACAATAAAATATCTTGAAAACATATGTTCTGTAGAAAGAATAATATTTAGAATAGTAAGTTATAGATCCAAAAATATTTAAAGAATCAATCGTTTATAGAACATCAGAATAACTCAAGAAGACATCAGTAACAGTCGACTGTAAAAAAGTCATCAGTCGACTGTCCAGAGCGAAAAACCAGCACTTCAAGAAATAAAAATCTAAGTAGTAGCAGTTAACTGTAAAAGAGTCACCGGTTGACTGTCCAGAGTGAAAATCCCAAAACTTCGAGAAAACATCAAAACATAGCAGGGACAGTCGACTGGAGAAATGGGTCAGTCGACTGTTCCGCACAAGATTTCAAGAAAACAAGAAAACACAGTAGCCAGGTAGCGACGGTCGACTGTCGAAACATTCCAGTCGACTATCACACCTACAGACTGCAGTTTGGGTTGTGCGTATTTCAACCGATACGAAGATTTACTTTACAAAAACGAAATCTATAAAAAGTATATTTCTGATATGATCAAATACAACTTATAGGATATACAAAGATCCATAAAAATCAATCTAAACCGCTTGAATTGATAAAATAACATTTTGATGAATTTCTTCAAAATAAAACATGAATGTGTGCATATATCAAAATTAGAGTTTTTAAGAATCAATCATACATCAAAATAACTTTGTTTTATATTCCAAACCATATCAATACCAAAATAAGTTGAGGTATAGTCAAATCCTTTGAAAATGCATAAAACTCATTTTCTTCTAAAACAACAAAATACGATACTCAGGAAAAACGTTTGTGCATGGTTGTGCACCAAAGGAACTTCACAAATCCATAAATTAGAAATAACGAAATATTCAGATTAGAACTTAGTATTTGAGTAAATCCAAATTCAAGTAAAATCTTTCACAAAATCACGAATCCCCAAATTTAGTCAAAATGGATCAAACCCAAATCTAGACATCACAACTCAAATCCTCAAGACACGGTCTTTTAATCCATTACTCCTTCTCAAAATTTCTCAAAATCAATCTCAACTATTCTCAATAGTTGATTCATAAACAAATTTATCATTAACATGGCCAAGTTACATTCATCCAACTCACCAATAATCCAAAAAAATCTCATCTTTAATCAATTAATTCATACCTTTCACCATACTCAATCAAATCAGTAATAACCCAAAAGAAATAGCCTACTCACAATTTATATTAGGTTCTCCAACAATCTAAAATCATCTACATGCAACTCTACTCACAAATAACTAGGGTTCTTCTCGAAAGATTCAATTTTAACGTATCAATTCATTCAGTCCACCATATGTATTCATATCAAAACCCTAGCATGCTTTCTAATTAATAAATACTACATACAATACACATAAAACAAAACAAAACAAAACAAGTCACTCACATTGTTGAAGAGATCAAACGAAGACAAGATATAAGTGGGAAAAAGCCTCTCCTTTGCAAGAAATCCAAGATCTCCTCCTTAAATCTCCAAGAAAATAAAAACAATAAAACCTTTGTGTTGTGCAGCAAAAGACGGCTGCACTCCACCTTTTAAATAGGCCGGAATAAGAGAATTAGGGTTTTGAACACATTTGCAAAATACTCCTTTTAAAACATAACTTTACATAAATAGATCCATATACTTGGAAACTTGATAAAATCAATTTAATTGAGATTTAAAAACAAAATAAATACTTTATTTCCAGCTGGCACTGTTTGAAAAGTCCAGAAAAGTATGTTTGCACTTTTACCCTTCAAAATGACAATTTTGCAAAAAGATCCCCTTTTATCAAAACTTGTAAAATAAACCAAATTTATCAAAACAAAAAGTAAACTTTTTAACCCTGAGTTGACTAGGCATTATACCTAGCCCCAAAATCCGAAAATCTGGAGTTTTCACCCCCATTTGGTAATTTTGCACAAAAATCCATCTTTTTGAAATATTTGCAAATAGGTCCAATAAATATCAGAAAAATCTAGAAAAATTATAAATAATCCCAAATAATAAATAATGATTTTCCACAAAATAATTTTGGCTTTTGAACTTTCCAAGAAAATATTTGCACGTGTTTTGCACGTGTAAAAAGATAAATCTTCAGAAAAACATTTATTAAATCTCCAATAATCATTTTAATCTATTTTCAGATCTCAAAAATAGTATTTAAAAATACGGGGTACTACACGTCCCTCGATGCGCGAACATACCAAATCCGTCTCACTTCTAGACATTCCGTGAATAAGCTTGCCGACCCTCAACGCGCGACATACCACAGAGACACAACAAATACACAATTCCAGAATACATCCGTTCGACTGGAAATAAAGCCCATACTTATGTTTCCCAAGATCTATCACATCTCCACTAGTGCATGTCCTTATGTTTATTATATTCAATTAAATAAAAATCACACTTCCTCCTTAGAGTTGGTGTACCCTACCGGACTTAACTCTACTAAATCAATAACAAAAGCCCCACTGGCCAAAATTCCACAAAATCTCATTTGCCGGCATGCTAGGGTCTCACTCAACCTTTAGAGTCTTATAACTCAAAATATTATCAACAATCTTTTCAGGGTACACATCATAACCCTAAGCCTCAAATCAAAACCCAACTTAGTTTAATTATACAAAATACTCTTCATTAATAACATTCATTTTAATCAACTCATAGTACGATAAAAGACTCTTTCAAATATGGAAACATAATCACTTTACGAAAATCTCTTTAGAAATCAACTTTCAAATCTCACTTCCCAATCATATATAAATTCAATTTATTCAACTAGGGATTCATCAATTCAAACTGAAACAAGCCTTTTAATTATATGGGATCTCGTCCCCAAAAATATGAAATTCTTTTATTCCAAAAAAATCTGAAATTTACCTCTTTTAGAAACTGAAAATACCCCCTTTAGAACTCAAAGTTTCCATCTTTAAAAAATGAATATATAATCCCTCCAAACTAAGAATTTAATTTCTAAAAACATAGATTTACTTCCTCAAAACGTTACTTGAATATATTAGAAACTTGAAACTAGATTCAACAAAATCTGAAATTTAACAACTTCGAAACTTCATCAAATCTCAATCAAATCTCTCATGAATATTAGTTTAAACACATATACATACACTTCTATATGTATACTAGGGTTCCCCACCCATAGCACACCAAGCCACACACACAAAACCACTTGAAAACACCAAAAAATCCAACAGAAACCCCAAAGAAAATAGCAACTTGCTGTTGCAGGGTGAACAATAACCCTTCACCCGAGACCCAGCTGCCCCAACAGCTACAGTGGCTCGGGTTGAACAGTAACACTCGGGTTACTGTTCACCGGAGACCAAAACAACCCTAACCTAGGGTTTTTGACCTCCAACCTTAGCCCCCAATATATTTGATGTATTTTCCATATAAATCTCTTTCCATATTCACATTACATGCATAAAAATTAGGGTTTGTCATCAAAATTTCTATTTGCATTAAAACAGCGAATTAAACATTAAAAATTTCATCTTTTAATCCTTTAAACTTACTTCTCGAATTAAACACCAAGATCCAACATCTGCCATCACATATGTTCTCATTAAATTTATTTCGTTAAACAAAATATTAATCTTTCATGCATAAATAACTTCTTTGTTCAAGAAAAATTAATTTCAATCCAAACAACAATTATTTAAACCCTAGTATTAAGCTTGGATTTATAATAATTAAAAACAATGAATAAACATAGAAAAATCTCAACTTTGAAATCAATCAAGCATGGATTTAAGAGCATACAACAAGTTCTAATTATCTCTACAAATCTCCATTGTCTACAATTTAATTTATAATCATCCAATCAATTCTATAGATAAAAATTTAGATTCATCATACATCATTAATATCTAACATTCAAGATTAATAAAATATGATCATCTCTCATAAAAACTGGATCTTATTTCATATGAACATCTAAAGTTCATTCACCATGGATAGCAATCATCAACTTATTTTTAAAAAAATCATGATCAAACTATCAAAACATATATCTACAAATTCACAATAAGCCCTAGCATGATCTCTACTAGATTCATCATAATAATATAATAAAGACACATCAAGAGACAAGAAGTACCACCCACATCAAAGAAGATCAATGGAAGAATAATAATAATAGAAAGGAAGCTCCTCCTCCTCCTTGCGAAAATCCAAAGTTCCAAGCTCCAAACCCCAAGAAATAATTAAAAAAAATATTATTTTGTTGTGAACAGAGGAAGGCGGCTGCTGATGCTGCTAATATAGGCCGGGGCTCTTGTAACACCCCGCAAAATTGAGTTATGACAATTTTGCCCACGGGTGTTATGCACATGTATTTTATACTGTTACGAGTAATATTCGTAACGTATTTTTATATAAATGTCATACATATTTTGTATTCCGATTATTTATACATTTTCCATCTTCTCAAATTCATTCTATCCTATTCTGAGCCAACTTAAACATTTATTTTAATCTTGGTGTTTTACGTGCATTCAATACACGTGCCGATTACGTATATTCTACCGTTACGTGTAATATTATAAAATTTCTATGTATTTAAATTATTTATTTTTATAACTTGTTTGAATTTGTTTTATAAATTGAAATTCATTTTTCTCCTATTTTGACACAAATATATTTTATACGTGTGATGCACGTATTTTCCATGTACGTGTGGATTACATTATTGTATATATAAAATTAATAAAATGTATTTTTTGTACGCTGAATTTCGATTATTTATAAACATTTTTCCGTTGATTAAATCTATTTTCGTATTGAAATATTCATTGATACGTGCGATGCACGTGTTTGCAGTGTACGTATTGTTCGTATCATTTTTCAAAATAAAAATTAATGAAGTGTGTATGTTTATTTTATTTTGTGCATAAAAACTTTTATTATGATTAATTTCAACTAGTTTTAATAAATCTATGTTAAAATTGATTAACATATGTATTTTTATTAAATAAAATTCCTAATCTTTTGTGTGCAACCTATGTGCTCACACCAACACATCAAAAACCCATGCTAGAACCACGCATATGGTCGGCCAGTGTGTAGGAGGGAAAAGGGGAAATGTGAATAAGCTTTGGACTAAGTGGGTAGTTAATTTAGATTAGTGGGCAGTTAATTTAACTTCCCATTAAACCATTTCCTTTACAAAAACCCATTCCGGACCATTCATAAAGAAAAGAAAAAAAAAATCCCTTTTCCATTTTAGCAAGGCTTGCTGTTGGTTTTCTTCTTGGGATCTCGAACTTTGAGGGGAGATTTGGAGAGCATATTAGGGGTTTTATTGGCTCGGAAAATTCTTCAAATAGATGAGTGTTTTCTTCAACTTTCTAATATAGTTTTATTAGTAGAATACTTGACATATGTGAATTGCTAGATGCATGATAACTTATATGGATTGAACATTCATGTTTAGATTATTTATTGTTGATTGAATGTGTGAAATTATGATATGTTTGATTTGGGAGCATTTTCATAAGATTCTGTTTTGAGTTTTGTTTGCACTTAAAAAAAATCATATATATTAAACTGGATGGAATCTAGAGGTAATATTTTTATAGGAGCATATCGTATATGTCAAGAATATCTGCTTAAAATTTCATAATATTTGGATGTCGTTTACTGTTTTAATAAAATCCAAACTTAGGATTGGTTGGCAGTTGACTAGTTGCTGAAAATTTGTACACATTTCGGCTTTGATCATTTCAACATCTTAGATGAAGTATTTGAGAAAAGTCAAAACTAAGAACTTGAAGTAGACTCATTAAACTCTCTGTGAATTCTAAGAAATCAAAATTTCATAAAGAGATGAATTTATAATGAATTTTACAAGACTGAACAAGTGGCAATACTTTAACATTTCGTCCCTACTGTAGATTTCGAAGAATTCAGGGTTATAGATACCATATCTTGGGAAAACTTATAACTAAGAAGTTATATTAGACTTGTATACCTTTATTTTGGTCTAAAGAACATAAATTTTTATGAAGTATATAATTTTCTAGGATTTTTACAAGTAGCACGAGCCTGCAGTTTTCGGATTTTGAACCTACTGTTTTGTAAATGAATTTAGACGAAGTAATTGAGGATGAATGTAGATGATCTCAACTACAAAGTTGTAGGAGATTCATTTATGATTCATATGAAACTAATAAATCTATCTTTTGAGTAGTATTGAAATTTATATACCATTGAGTGATGTCATTTTATCTAGTTGTCCCACAACTTTTTCAACGTATAAAAATCGGATTTAAAATTGGAATGTTAGTAAGATGTACCTTAAGAGAAATTAAGATATAATTAAAGAATGAATTTGGATTGTTAAACATGTGATATTTATAAGGGTTTTAACTCATCAAGTGTTATTGAATGTTGATTTGAAATTGTTGAATAAGACTATGAAACTAGTTATGCAAATAACTGAGTTCTGTGAATAAGAGAATAATTGGATATGTGAATGAATGAAATTCTAAAATTTGAATAAAGAGGGTATGGATAACCCATGATGTTGTGAACATGAATTGTGTTGATACTAGAGGCTAAGTGAGACCCAGGTACCAGCAAAGTGATGAAAGTGATAACTGAGATTTGAGAAGTGGCCAATATGGGCTATCGTTCTCGGTATATTGTTTAAGACTGGTAGGCGGGTAAGCTAGATCTAGGTGGTATTATTATTCATGTTTAAATTTAAGGGTAGGCACTAGGAGAAGATGTGATGAAACTTGGGCAAATGTAAGTGGGGAGGCTTTATATAGTCTGGCGGTGGACTCCAAGACTATTGACACAGTTTGACGGTGGACTCCGGGACTGTGGTTGCTTGCGATGTGAGACGAGCCTTAATTAAATCCGGGACTATAATTGATTTGACGGTGGACTTCAGGATCATGAATAGTCGGGCGGATGGGAGGTCGATCTCCAATGCATATGCGTATGCCGGGGCTAGAGGGGAACTTGCGAAATGTTCGCACGACGAGGATTCTGTATGGTTTGACGGTGGACTCCGAGACTAGAATCCGTACTCATGGAATGTCTAAACCTTACTTTTGTTATCGTAGTATAATTTTCATAGCGAGGGATTGAACCCTATAATGTGGAGTACGTAAGGGCTTGCCCTTGGACCTATGTAGTATGAAATGCATAGAATCCGAACAAGTATGCATTAGTGTCATCGTAGTGTAAACATTTGCATTAGACATTAAGCCATATCATACACTGACACTACTAGGGTAGTCACTTTTCCTATTTGCATTTAAGTTTGTGTTTGCTAAAGTAAGAGAATCGCTGTATTATAGCATTGCATCAGTGTATGCAACTGACGTGTCCACAATTTTTCCAGTGCAGGACTC